>CP092872.1:37028937-37456307 GCA_030710605.1 Cordylochernes scorpioides | reverse complement strand
ACAATTCCTTCCCTCTCTAAACCCGCTGCCTCAGCTTCCTTGAATAAGGCGTCCGAGAGCTGCTCAAGGACCTCCTCCTTCGGCTGTTAGACTTTGTATTTTTCCAAGGGTGTGGTCGTGATGGTTCCCCGTCTTGAATGTACTTAGAGGTTTCTCCTTCTTTTTGTCAGAGACCAGGGATAGTGTAGCCAGGACGGGAGCCTTATTTTTGCGCCTTTTCTATTTTATAGGAAAAGGGAGTTCGGAAGGCTGTGTTGTCTGGACTGAAACGGCGCACAGTGATGGTTGGATTGAAGGAGCCTGTGCGGGAGCGGGAACTCCACAGACCGGGGTACCCAGATGTTGAGGAGGTCGCGCAGCCGCTGATGTATTTGCGGAAGATTTGGGAGAAGGAAGGTGCTTTGGACCAAGGTTGGAGGTGGACTGCGGCGCTGGATGCTCTTCCAAGTATCTCCTGGGGCATCTAGATGGTCCTTGGTGGTGGCATTTACTACATTTCCCGCCATGTGTGATGTAGGCTGGCGTTCTCCTACTTTCCTAAGGAGCTTGTGAAGATTCATACCTTCATTCATGAAGATGAAGGCCTTCCTGTTGCCTGTGGTCCGAGGAGATCCGTCCCCATGACGACTCAATGGAGCACCGAGCTAGTCCGTTCCAATGAAGCCAACAATGGGGCGGCTGAGCTTATCCGTCCCCATGACGGCAACAATGGGGCAGCAGAGCTAATCCGTCCCCATGACGGCAACAATGGGGCAGCAGAGCTAATCCGTCCCCATGACGGCAACAATGGGGCAGCAGAGCTAATCTGTCCCCATGACGACAACAATGAGCCGTTCGAGCTAATCCTTCCCCATGATGACAACAATGGGGCGTTTGAACTAATCCGTCCCCATGACGACAACAATGGGGCAGCAGAGCTAATCCGTCTCCATGACGGCAACAATGGGGCAGCAGAGCTAATCCGTTTCCATGACGGCAACAATTTGGCAGCAGAGCTAATCCGTCCCCATGACGACAACAATGGGGCAGCAGAGCTAATCCGTCCCCATGACGGCAACAATGGGGCAGCAGAGCTAATCTGTCCCCATGACGACAACAATGAGCCGTTCGAGCTAATCCTTCCCCATGATGACAACAATGGGGCGTTTGAACTAATCCGTCCCCATGACGACAACAATGGGGCAGCAGAGCTAATCCGTCTCCATGACGGCAACAATGGGGCAGCAGAGCTAATCCGTTTCCATGACGGCAACAATTTGGCAGCAGAGCTAATCCGTCCCCATGACGACAACAATGTGGCAGCAGAGCTAATCCGTCCCCATGACGACAACAATGGGGCAGCAGAGCTAATCCGTCTCCATGACGGCAACAATGGGGCAGCAGAGCCAATCCGTCCCCATGACGACAACAATGGGGCGTTTGAACTAATCCGTCCCCATGACGGCAACAATGGGGCGGCTGAGCTTATCCGTCCCCATGACGACAACAATGGGGCGTTTGAACTAATCCGTCTCCATGACGGCAACAATGAGGCAGCAGAGCTAATCCGTCCCCATGACGACAACAATGGGGCGTTTGAACTAATCCGTCCCCATGACGGCAACAATGGGGCGGCTGAGCTTATCCGTCCCCATGACGACAACAATTGGGTGTTTGAGCTAATCCGTCTCCATGACGCAACAATGGGCCGTTCGAGCTAATCCTTCCCCATGATGACAACAATGGGGCGTTTGAACTAATCCGTCCCCATGACGACAACAATGGGGAAGCAGAGCTAATTCGTCTCCATGACGCAACAATGAGCCGTTCGAGCTAATCCGTACCCATGACGCAACAATGAGCCGTTCGAGCTAATCTGTACCCATGACGACAACAATTGGGCCGCTGAGCTAATAGGCCACTATGACGACAAAAAATGGAGCGTTCGAGCTAATTACTTACTTGCAATTACTTAATTACATACTTGCAAAGATATAAATGCGTCTATTACCCTAATCCTAACATCCAAATTCAGTGGTTGAGTAAATCTCCTGAGCATGTTGTCCAACGTGGGCAGCTCGTCTGAAAGGATAATAAACAGCGAGTCATTCAAAAGTGTCGAACCAACAACACCAATATATATTCTGAAAGGTTAAGGCGGTTCTATACTGTTTTATACCAGATATATCCCAGTTTTGTGAACAGAAAACTCATTCTTCTACAAGATAACGCCAAGCCACATACCGCTCAAACAACGCAAAAGCATTGAAGCATTTGAACTGATACCACACCTAGCATGAAGTCTGGACCTTGTATTGTTGGGTTATTTCTTGTTTTCTATGACAATTGACAATTAAACAACTTTATTGACATCTCGTCAATCTTTACACTCAAAGGGAGTTATAAGGTAATAATAATGGTAGGAATGAAGAGAGATATTTACAATCGACGTAGCCCTCTCGGAGGGCACGTCCGGATCAGGAGCTTAAAGCCGCCTTGAATCTAGACAGATTCCTGCCATTTGGGGAGTTCATGTTCGGAACATGTTTGATGATGATGTCGAAGAATTTGTCGAGAAGAATCTTGTCTTTAGGCGTGAGTAGCCCGAGGAGGTGCTCCGTTTCTTATTCGTAATAGACCGCGAGTATGATATCCATCCTGACCACATTATTATTGTTATATATGGAGTCCAGGAATTCTTGTTCTATGGTCAATATTCCTTCACTGGAAGCACTTCAATGACAAGGATGGGTTGCAAACTGAGGTGAAGGAGTTCTTCGCTTCGCTTCGGTTCAAAGACGTCACAGACGGTTGTCTAAATACGATGCAACATGATACTTCGAATATTAGGTATATTTCATCACCATATACTCTCATGTATGGGGCTGAAAGACGAACGAGAAGTGCTCCTCGGTGAAATAGGCCTTGAGGGGCTCTATTTGGAGCTCCTGTTGAATGAGGTGGTGAGAAACAGAGCTGGAGCGTTTGCATTGTTCAAATTTTGGAAGACGGCTGAAGAGAAGGGGAAGCTATACACATAATCTAATTGATGTAAATAGTTATATGTAAATAACTTTGTCGGGACTAGAATGACGAATCCTGTATGGGACTTTGATTCCAGTAAAAGGCTTGTTGCTGCTGTTGTATATAGTCACAGTGTAGAAAATACTATACTATACCTACTACATATAGGTTTCTCTCTGTATTCTTAGTTCTCTTCTCTTCAATTACTCTGTAAACTGGCGAATCCTTTATAGAACGAGAGGCCCTCAATAAAGGCTTTTGTTGTTGTTGTTGTATATTAGGTATATTTCGTTCCCAAGGTATGTAACATGGAATAAAGTAATATAAAGCAATAACGAGCCATCTATATATAGCAATAATAAAAACATTAAGACGCGAATGGTTCATTCACACATAAATCAAATTTCTACTGTCCTTACTGCGATGAAAAAATATTGGGAGGCTTGGTTCATCAGTAGTGAACCCTCTCAACGCTTTCGCCAATTTAATATATCAAAATTCAAAACTATTTTAAAGGCGTAAGATTCTTTTTGATATTAAACAATTTCTACTGCCCTTACAGCAATAGAAAAATTAATGAGAGGGCCTGGCTCATCAGTGGTGAACCCTCTCAGCGGTTTCGCCAGCTTAATCTACCATACCGCTGTTATATTGCATTTTTGGAACTTCCTTTTATAGTGATACTGTTGATAGACTCTTTGAATGGGTATTTTAGAATAACTATGGACATAAGCTTTGAGAGTGTCCATAGTTCTTCTAAAATACCCATTCAAAGATCAACAGTATCACTATAAAAGGAAGTTCCAAAAATGCAATATAACAGCGGTATGGTAGATTAAACTGGCGAAACCGCTGAGAGGGTTCACCACTGATGAGCCAGGTCCTCCCAATATTTTTTCATCGCAGTAAGGACAGTAGAAATTTGATTTATATGTGAAGCAGCCATTCGCGTCCTAATGTTTTTATTTGCTATGGAATAAAGTAACCACACAGAATATTGCAAACATTTCGGTTCACTCTCTGTACATAATGAGTTGTATTATGATGCATTAGCGCGCCATCTGTTATGAAAATTCGAAACTATTATAGACGCATATGATTCTTTTACAAATTAAACAATTTCTACTGTTCTTACTGCAATGGAAAAAATAGTCCATTACAGTAAAGGCAGTAGAAATTGTTTCATTTGTAAAATAATCATACGCGTCTATAATAGTTTCGAATTTTCATAATGAGTTGTAGTTTAACGGTCTTTTACTTCTAACGCAACAAGCATTACTTTTGGACTATCTCTCTTTGACTGAGAACAATGTGTATTATTTTACACTCTCAACAAAATCTCATCGTCTTAATATCCATTTTTTAATTTTCAATTCGTGAAAAAACATTTTATTAGAACAATTATAATAAGATATATTAGCGCGCCATCTGTTATGAGAATCAAAAAAAGTCGGTGGATGAGAGGGTAACACGCTCGATTCCCGACAGTCATGAACCGGGATTGAATCCCGCGTTAAAAATTGTTTAATATGTGAATAACCTTCACATATTATTCATTGTTTCAAAATCATGAACTAGGTTGCTCTTGCTGAGCGGTACCTATTAATGTGATTTGAACCATTTATGAGAATCAAACAAGCCAGAAAAAACCTTCTCAAGAACAATATTCCCAAGGACCTGAGGACGCAACGACATCATTATAAATTACAATTGTAAATGAACCCCTGTACATAACCACCCCCCTCAGTATATTGTAAATATGATGATCTAGGTTGCTCTTTTTGAGCGGCACCTAATAAAGTTATTTGGAACCTTGTTATGAGAATAAAAAAAAGAAGTTTGCAATAAACAAGGCGATAAGGAAGATGGGTGTCCTTTTAATTCTATATACAGTTACGAGCGTCATTCTTCATCTCCTAATCATTTATCATCTCTGTCACCGTTTGCTTTTTTTTTTTTGGAATGGCGCCCTCCTATTGGTTGGCTACGATCACGCCACCTTTGCCCCCCCCCCCCCCCCCCCCCCCCCCCCATCATGCCCCCCCCCCACTCGCCTTTTTGTTTTTGTAACTATTGTTTTGGAGCGGGTCGCTCCTTAAATAAATGCATATATTAGTTAATAACTAAATGGAATCCTCTCTTTCTTTTTCCCAGTAAGAGACTCCTACGGAAGCCAACAGTACATAGACAGATAAAGCACATAGACTATAGTTATTCAACTAATATATGCATTTATTAAAGGCGCCAAATTTATAATTCTAACAAATAGTATTTGAATAAAAACATTCAATCGGGTAAAACACGGGCGTTGCCCGGGTCATTCGGCTAGTATAGAATAAGCACGAACTTTCGGGTAAAAACCCTTCTACAGGTGGCTATCAGCAAGGTGTCCATCTTGCTATGTGATAGCCACCTGTAGAAGGGTTTTTACCCGAAAGCTCGTGCTTATTCTATATTAAAAAGACACCCATCTTCCTTATCGCCTTGTTTATTGCAAACTTCTTTTTTAATTCTCATAACAAGGCTTGTTTATTGCAAATTTTACTAGAAAGAGTTCTTTACAAAAAAAGAAGTCAGTGGACGAGTGGGTAACACCCTCGATTCCCGACAGTCATGAACCGGGATTGAATACCGCGTTAAAATTTTGTTTAATATGTGAACTTCACATATTATTGACTGTTTCAATTATCATGAACTAGGTTGCTCTTGTTGAACGGTACCTATTAAAGTGATTTTGAACTGGCGGTTATAAGAATTCGAGAATATTATAGACGCTATGATTCTTTTAAAAATTCAACAATGATTTTTGTTTTCCGTATTGTATTTTGTACTTGTTACTAAAGTTTAAAACACATTTAAAATTTATATATTTTATTCACAATGGAGATCAAAATTACATAACCATCACAATTAATTATAAATCTTAACTAGCGGACGTACCCGGCTTCGCCCGGGTTTTACCCGAGTAAAAGTTTGTCTAACGAATCTCTCGATAAAGTGAACATTTTTTTCTCGGTCCCTTGAAAAATACTCGATAAGTTGAATAAAATCAATATTAATTGGTTCCCTCGGTAATTGGAAGTAAAAGGAATAGTATCTTGCCTTGGAATTGTATCATTATTCTTGTATGGATGTACCCGGCTTCGCCCGGGTTTTACCCGAGTAAAGGTTTGTTTAACGAATCTCTCGATAAAGTGAACATTTTTTCCCGGTCCCTTGAAAAATACTCGATAAGTTGAATAAAATCAATATTAAATGGTTCCCTCGGTAATTGGAAGTTAAAGGAATAGTATCTTGCCTTTGAATTGTATCATTATTCTTGTCTCAAATAAATTGCCGTGTCATCCTGAATTTTGTCTTTCCTAATTTTCTACATTACAAAATCATCGTATCATCATGATAATATTTAGAGCAGATTGTTGAATTATAACAGATAAATTAGAATATTTATCTTGATTATTTCTAGGCGAAAAGTTATTTCAAAAATTTTATTTGCTAGAAACCTTCCCAGTACTATACTAAATAACTTCCCAAAGTTTCATGGCGATCCAATGAGTGGTTTGGTCAGGCATAAAGGACAAACAAACAAACAGACACACATACATTCATTTTTATATATATAGACTATATAATATTAAGCCATATCTATTCATAATAAAATTGTGAAAACGTTTTAAAATTACAAAATATTTTCTCAAAATGAGTTTTGAAACAAAAAAAAAAAAAGAAACTCTTTGTGAGAAATTATTTTGTAATTTTAAAAGCCATCTATTTACCATTTGTTTAGTCACCAGTCTAATATTTTTATTTTCACAGACTAAATTATGAGATTAATTTATAAATGAAAGATAAAAGACGGTGGACAAGTGGGTAACACCCTCGATTCCCGAAAGTCATGAACCGGGATTGAATCCCGCGTTAACCTTTTGTTTAATATGTGAATAACTCACATATTACTCATTGTTTCAATTATTATAAACTAGGTTGCTCTTATTGAGCGGTACCTAATAAAGTGATTTTGGAACCGTATAAATGAAATATTATGCAACAACAAAAGCTTTATTAAGACCCTTTAGTCTTATACAGATTCTCCAAGCAGAAATATAGGATACATGCAGGGAAAACAATGATAGAACTTAATGGTAACATGAAATTTATATACAGAGAAAATTATATAAAGACAATCAAGTTAATAGATTAATCTGGGCAAATTGGAGGCAAAGAAAGTTGCTATACATGGATTTACCACGGATTCTCGTGTTAGTTCTTGTGGAGTTATTTGGTAGCAGCTCTGAAACTATGAAATATTGTTGGCGCGCTGTTGGAGCCTTTAATTTACATGTCACATTTTAATTTACTTGTTTTGTCTACATCTTTTCTTATGGATTCAATTGTAACTTTTAACATCTTATTTATTTTTAACAACTTTCATGTATAATTATTTTTACATAATTTTGTTTTCTATAATTATTTTACATACTTTTGTATCGTCAAATTTGCATACTTTTGTTTTAGATTATTTAAGACAATAATCTTTAGTTAGAAAGTGCTTTGCCTCCAAACTTTTAGTTTGTGAATAAACGTTAAAAAAACTTCTCGAATGTTTCTTCCCAGTACATCAGGTCACCAGCGCAACAATATTATGCAATACAATTAAACAACTATATAAATCATATTTGTAAACCTGGTTGGTATTCCCAGAGCCTCATCAACTTTGTCTACTTCGCCTCTATCCTGGCCCAGACCATCGGCAACTACAACTCGGCAGAAATTGCTAGAAACCGTCTGATGTCCACCACTCGCAGCCAATCCATCTCCGCCTCTCAGTGCTAGTAACTCTACTAGACAATTCTGTGTCCATAATCTGCATGAATAAAATTGAAATGTGTTTTTGTTCCTTTTAGAAATCCTCAATATTTGGCTAGTATGATGATGTTGAATGCACGCTGAAATATGCCTTTTCCACGATGGCGCCAAACACTGATGCAGCTATCATGGAGCTACAAACAGAACTTAGATTCATCTGAAAACACGAGGCCCGCCATTCCCATGTCCTGGTTCATGGTTGATCACACCATTGAAGGCGCCTCTGTCTATGATGTGACGTCAAGGATAACTGAAGCCGTGATAAACCGAGCTGACAGTCCATACTTCTGCAAACGTCAACAAACTATTCGTACAGAAATTTTGACTTGCAAACGATCCCATTTCTCGACACGGGGCTCTTGACATGGCTATACGATCCAATCTGGCCATACAGGTAACATGGCGGTCTTCTAGGCTGTTAGCGATAGCAGGATCTTGAGATTCATTGCGTTAAGAAAGAATAAGAAGATTGCGTTGTTCCATATGACCATCCTGAACCCATCGATTCAATAATCTGCTAAGTCATCTCGACCGACGTGAGCAGCAATACTGAGGTAAGATAAACGCCTATATCATGGTAAACAAAAATTATACCTCTATCAAACTCAAAAACGTGTTGGTGAGCATTTCTCGTTATTAAACCAGATACCACGACAACTTTTTACAACGAAGCAACGTTTAAAATGCATTTTCTGTATGAAAAACCTGTTGTGCAATCTCTTATTTTCAACACATTTGTATCACCACCGGCGCCTATTTTCCATAAATGCAGTGAAACCTACTCATTTACATATGATAGGATCTTCATGCGTGTAGCGCATCGCCTTATTGGTATAAAAATTTAACGACCAGTAGTGTATTGAGGCTTTCCATTGGGGAAAAAGAAGGATTGGAAGCTTTGGATGTTGGATCTTAAAGGGGAAGTTCTAGAACATAACTGTGGCAAATCGACTTAGCTCAAGGAAGTGGCTACATTTAACTTGAGGAATAACCAAGGATTACAGTGCTACAGTCGTTAATGTTGTTGCAACCATGCCTGAAGCTTTTTGGTCTAGTCCTCTTGATATCATTCATCTTCGGCCTCAAGCCAGTATTGGTGATCTACCACAGGCTAGTCCTGGGGTCGGCAACCTGTGGTTCACGAGCCTCACGCGGCTCTTTAGATGTGAGGCTTGCGTGTAGTACTCGTTTAAATAAAAACTATTTATGCGAGTATCATTCATTGTTGGCAAGAAAAACTTTTATGGCTCTTTAAAATGAAATTTTGTAAATTTTAATTTTTGACTCTTCAGACTCAAAAAGTTGCTGACCTCTAGGCCTAGTCTAAATCTGCTGTGTCATACAAAAACAGGGACACCACATGATAAAGCACAATTTGGATTATAGATGATAATACAAGAAAATAAGACCTAATCCAAATAATTTAATAGTGTGTGACGTTTCGGCAACAGCATTGTCACCATTATCAGACATTGGTGACAACGCTGTTGCTGAAACGTCACACACTATTAAATTATTTGGGTTAGGTCTTATTTTCTTGTATAGGGACATCTCATGTAGAATGTGGATTTTTACCATGCACAGACAATCTTGGAAAATGATAGGCTAGAGACCCTTCGATGGGTCTAATTAGGAATCGTCTAAACCATAAAATAAAGGATCTAAAGAGACAAAGGTCGCCTCTCCCGTCAAAATATATGTCAAAACCTGATGCCATCTATTGACCGTCGCCGCAACTAGCGGCCTCGGGTCGATGACAAAGCCACAACACCAGCTTTGGCAAACTGAAAAGCATCCACCTAGAGACCATGGTTTCGGGCTAATGGCCCTTGTCAGCCTAGGGCAGACTTTATTCCATGAGATCCACATGGGATCTAATGAAATCTTGACAATCTGCCAAAGAGGTGTTTAGCTGGCAAAGTGGCTGGGCCAATTCTATGGCTAAAATATAGATGGAAATTTTGCCGGGAGGATAATGATCTAAAGAGACAAGGGTCGCCTCTCATTAATTTCCATCTATAAAATAAAGGAGTTATATAGGTTTTTAATGAGATATGTGGTGATAAAAATAATGGGCAGACATTTCAGGGAAGTCGCATAATTTATTGAGTTACATTGACAAACTCACAGCTAGCTAATCCTGCCAAAAGATCAGTGGTAAATAGAGGAAACAAAAAGTAAAGAATGTGCATTTTAAAAATTAGTACATTTCAAAATAAAATGCAAATATTACAAATTTAGTCAATCATTGTAATAATCAAAAATAATTTTAAGATGTATTTTGATTATCCAGTAAATTACTTGCAAAAATCAACCAAAACATTGAAGAGAGAATCACTTGTTTTAAAAGAAATATATAAAAGATAGATAAAGGTGTGTTAAAAGTTTTTAAAAATTCATATTGCAAGTTTAAAAATTATATCTTTGTATATATACAGTAAAACCTCCCGGATATCCCGCTAGCGAACACCTCTCCACAAAGGACAGTTCGGCTCTGCAATTAGGTGTCCTTTACAGGGAGGTTCTACTGTATATTAAAGATTGCAGGAACAAATTTTAGCATCTATGTGAATATAACATTATTTCACAAGTTGAAATTCAATGAGAGAAACTATTAAACTATGTGGGACATATGCAATAATAAAAACAAGAGAATTGGAGCACTTAAGGCACAATGTTAAAAACTTGTGAGGCCTGAAAGTTTGTGCACATTTTGCTAAGCCATATATATGCTACTAGCGGATGTACCCGGCTTCGCCCGTGTTTTACCCGAGTAAAGGTTTGTCTAACGAATCTCTCGATAAAGTGAACATTTTTCCCGGTCCCTTGAAAAATACTCGATAAGTTGAATAAAATCAATATTAATCGGTACCCGAGTAAAGTTCTGTCTAACGAACATTTGTTAAAACAATTCTCTATAAACTTATAAAAAGAAATAGATATATTTTGATAATTTGAAACTGATAAAGTGATCATTTTTTCCCGGTCCCTGTGTGCCATGTCATCCTGAATTTTGTCTTTCCTAATTTTCTACATTACAAAATCATCGTTTTATCTAGTGAACATTTTTTCCCGGTCCCTTGAAAAATACTCGATAAGGTTGAATAAATCCATGGTCGTTTATGGAAGATGGACGAAGTTCCCGGAGGTCATCTTGGGCAAGCTCCCGCGAGGCTTTTTTTTTCTTGTCTACTTGGCACAGCTGTGTCGCCAACTCTGCCCTGATTGGTCGGTGGGTACTTGGACTGTCGGCCGGCGGCCGGACGAATCCATTCTCTCACGGGGTGGGGCAGACCTAAGCCTATCTCCGTCGCAAGGTGGCGCTGCTTGCGAGTTAAAGCTACAAATCTGCAAATAACTCTAAGGATATTAAAGATATTCAAGAAATTATTTTTCGAAAACCTTTCCGGGGATATGCCTAATAATATCCCAAAATTTCACGGCGATTGGAAGTATGGTTTTTGAATCCATAGAGGACACACACACACACAGACATTCAATTTTATATATATAGATTCTGCAAGCTAAGATCAACTAGACACAAGTCTATTTTGAGACAAAAAATGAGATTGGGCAGAGAAATCAGACAAATCAAATTGGCAATCATGATTAGAAGAGCCGATATGTAAAAACATTCTATATATTACAGAAAGGCATAAGATGCCGTAAATATTTTTTTATTCTATATATTGCTGGGTAGAATTTGTAGGGAAGACAAACTGAAGATTACTGAGCAGACTTGATGTCATGGATGTTATGGAATTTATTCTTTTCCACAGCTAATTCCAGGATTCCAAAGTTATATCAAAGACTTTATTCCAAGAAGACAATATCCCTAGAGTTGCTACAGCAAAACTCAAGAAATAAAAATGCAAAGATACTAGGGACAAACACCTCAAGGAAATTCTGAATCCCCACAGATCCATGTCAATAGCAAGAAGGCTTACAAGCAATGGGTCACAGTTCCCAAAGGTAGAAGTAACATTTAAATTAATTTTTAGATTTATATTTTATTTAAAAACAAATTTGTCTCATTACTCCCCCTTTATAATCTTTTATATAAAGTTAATTAATATATACACTCCAGGAACCTGGGTTAGCAATTTTTTTAATGAAAAAAGGTAACAAAACAGAATTCATGTTTCTTGTTACCTTTCAATTCTAACCAATAATCCAAAAATTGTACCTCATCAATTTCTTTTTTAAATTTGAGTTGTTTTTAAATTGCTTTGTCATCCTCATGTTTGCCTTTCCTATATGATATATTAAAGTGTCCAGGGATGGGAAACAAACCCACAGTGTTCCGCTTGTTTCTTTTTAGAAGGATCAGTTCGAAAGATCATCAATGCTGCGCTCCGTTTACACTTTCTTGGAGGTTGGGATTGATATCCCAGCTTATGCCAGTCCTCAACCTTATAAAAAACCGGATGTCACTAAGATATCACAAGGTGAGTCCTTTGAAACCTATTAAAATATACAGTTATCAGCGTCATAATCAATTCTGTCACCGTTTGCTTTTGTGAATGGAATGAATACCCAAATATGGCCATTTCTCATAACCATCGGTGGTTCAGTGGCTGGCAAGTTCGCTGGCAAGAAAATATTATTTGGATTTTTGGTCTTATTACCATGAATTATTATAAAAAAATACTTTTTTAACCATAAATTGGAATATAAATACAGTTAAATCTGTCTATAGCGCCCCCTCTTGGGACTCACCAAAATAGGGTACTATAGACAGGTCACTTTTAATAAAAACTTTATTTATGAAAGTATTATTTATTGCTGTCAAGAAAATATTATTTGGATTTTTGGTCTTATTACCATGAATTCTTATCAAAAAAATACTTTTTAAACCATAAATTGGAATATTTAAATACAGTTAAACCTGTCTATAGCGCCCCCTCCTGGGACTCACCAAAATAGGGTGCTTAAAGAGTGGGGGTGCTATAGACAGGTCACTTTTAATGTAAATCGCATCGTACTACGTATTTAACGCTATAGAGAGGAAGGCGCTATTTAGAGGGGGCGCTATAGACAGGTTTAACTGTACTTTGAAAAAATATTACAAAACACACTAAAGTGAGAATGACAAACAAAACAAGGAAGTTAACTATCGTAAAAATTTGTGCTTATTTATCTTTAAAATATCAAATATTTAAACCTTCAATAAGCTATATTGAATTTAACCAACTCAACACCGACTTCAAATGAAAATTCGGGTTTAATGGGGTGTTGAATTATAAACTGCATTTTATAGGTGGAATAAGCAAATACATTTGAGAACAAAATAATACAAAAATATTCCAAGATAAAATTGTGAAAAATGTTTAAAATCTACATTTTCTCACAATTCTAGTTTATTTTCATTTTGAAATGCAAGCTTTCAAGTAATAATCACTCTTCAACTGGCTTTATTAAGACATCGAATAATTAAGCCTATTGAAGAGTGATTATCCCTTGTGTGCAGAGTATTAGGCTCAGAGATTGTAGAGCTCTGATAAGAAAAGGAATGATACTCTGCTGATATATATCTTTTGACTTGTAGATATGTAAATATGTATAGACATAATTATTAAAATAATTTGTTTGGCCAAACTGGTATTTTGTCCTGACTGACAACACAACTTGGTAGCTTGCATTTTAAAATATAAAAGAAACTCATTGTGAGAAAATATTTTTGTAGTTTTTAAATTTAAAGTCAGTGTGTAACCAAAAGGAACTATTAAACATTTCTCTTGTTGTTTTTAAATTATTTGTTATATTTATTTATATTTGAAATTGAAAATTCCGACAATTTGTCTATATTGTGGCGAAGAAATATTTTATTATTTAATTTAATATTATTCAATGAAAATATATTTAACAGATTATAAAAATATATATTAATCTGTATTTGTGAAATCATCTTTAAAATATTTCTTTGCTTGCTTGCTTAAGATTCTCTAGCTGTAAATAGTTTGGCTGACTTGTTAATAATTGTCGACTCGTCGCTGTGACGTCATCAATAAATACTTTTACATCTTAGGATATTTCAAGGCTTGATTTCTACGCTACAATATAATGGGTTCAAGCAAAGAGCACAAAAAACACAAGGATAAGAAAAAGCATAGAAAACGATCTAGATCAAAATCACGCGATCGCGATTACAAAAAACATTCATATAAATCAAGTCGTCATCATGATAGGGAAAGGGAAAAAGATCGTTCTGAAAAAGATGTTGAAAGGTATGAAAGGGAAAAGGATAGAGACAAGAAGCGGGAAAAAGATAGAATTGATAGGGATAAAGACAGGGAAAGGGAGAAAGAGCGAGAAATAATAAAATCACACAAAAGACCTTTAGATGAACCTGAAATAGAAAGGCCAAACAAGAGAGCAAAAGAGGAGCCAGAAGTTAAATCGGTAAAACAAATTAAAAAGGCATCATCACCCGCAGAAGCAGCTGGACAAAGCCACGAGTCCCTTTCCATTGAAGAGACAAACAAGCTCCGTGCCAAACTTGGCCTGGCTCCCCTCAAGTTGGACTCCAACGATGGAGGAGGTGAGGGAGACGGAGGGAGCAAGGAGCCGGAGGAGGTGTTTGTCCCCACTCCCAACCTGGGCAAAGAAGCCTGGCTCCAGAAGATGCGGGAGCGAGTGGCCCTGCAAAGACAGAAGCGCAGGGACACTGAGAAGCTGAGGCAGGTGAAGCTGATAGCAGAGCAGATCCCGGACCAAGAGTCCGCCACGGACTGGGTGCTCCGTAGCCGACAACTGCAGAAGGAGAAGGAAGAGGCTGAGAAAAGAGCCAAGCTGCTGGAAGCCCAGGACCAAGAGTTCGGGGTGGACCAGCTGGTGTCAGAGGAGTTCAGCAAGGAGGTCCCGCGCAAGTCGTACAGCAGCAAGGACCTGAAGCACCTCACCATCGGCCACTCCCAGAATGTATTCCAGGAGGGACGGGATGTGATCCTGACACTGAAGGATCAAGACGTGCTGGACGAGGGGGAGGAGGTACTGGAGAATGTCAACATCGTGGACAATCTCAAGGCCATCCAGAATGTGGAGAACATGAAAGCCAGGCCCGGCTACCAGGCGTATCAAGAGCCGAAGTTTGACGAGTTTGGCATCCTCAAGAAGAGGAACATCCTGTCCAAGTATGACGAGGAGATAGAGGGCAAGAAGCAGGATACCTTCAAGCTGGGAGAAGACACCGCAGCACGTGAGGAGCTAGAGCGGGAGATGGTGCGTGCCAGACTCCAGCAACAGGCCGGGAAGATCCTGGTGCCGCTCCAGGCTTCCTCCATGAAACCTCTTGCTGAGTACTACACATCAGAGGAGATGGTCCAGTTTAAGAAGATCAAGAAAAAGCGCAAGCACGGCCTTAAACCCGAGGAACTGATGCCGTTGCCGGGGGAGGTGAAGAAAGTGGACCACGGCTCGCGCAACAAGCCAGAACCGATGGAGACAGATGAACCAATGGAAGAAGACGAGGGGCCGATCATCGTTCCTCCAGTACCTCCGGCAGAGCTGGGGGAGGAGGAGGAAGAACAGATGCTGAAGAAAGTACGGATGCGACTGAAGCAGGGAGGGGCAGTGCGGGAGGCAGCCCGAGTGGTGCGGGACACCCTGGAGCAGCTGCCCCCGGAGGAAGAGGAGGAGCCTGCTGAGAAGAAGGAGGAGGCCGCCGTCCTGGGCACAGGCATCTCCATCGTCCTCAACTCCACCAAGGAGTTCTGCCGCAAGCTGGGAGACATCCCAACCTACGGCATGTCCGGCAACAGGGACCAGGAGGAGATGGTCTCTGAAGAGCCCATGGAGGAGGAGCCACAAGCCCCGCCCAGCCCGGTGGCTGAGGAGGAGTCAGAACTGCAGCGAGGGGCGTGGAACGAGGTGGACCCAGAGGCCGGCCCCTCCCTCCTGCAGTCAGGGGGCGGGCTGCAGCCCATCCTGGAGGAGGAGCCAGATCTCAGCCAAGGCCTGGCTGGAGCCCTCAAGCTGGCCACTAAGAAAGGGTACCTGGAGAAAGAGATCTCCAAACAAACCGGAGCCTCCAGGCTCTCCCACATCCAAGCTAAGTCCTACACCATTGAAGAAAAGTTCTATGAGGACGACAAGTTTGGCTCCAAACGAGGGGAGAGGTACAATGGCCCGGTGTCAGATTTCAGGGAGAAGGACACTTACAAGCCAGACGTCAAGCTGGAATACATCGACGACTCCGGTCGCAAGCTCACGGCTAAAGAAGCCTTCAGGTACCTGTCCCACAAGTTCCACGGGAAGGGCCCCGGCAAGAACAAGGTGGTCAAGAGGATGAAGAAGCTGGAACAAGACGCCAAGCTGAAGCAGATGAGCTCCACTGATACACCGCTCAGCACAGTGAAGCTGCTCCAGGAGAAACAGAAGGAGCTCCAGGCTCCATTCATCCTGCTCAGTGGCGGAGGCAGCAAGGCTCTTGCGCAATCCTCCACCATCTCTAAGTCCAAGTGAACTGTACCATATTCCTCTCTACATTGTTCCCCATTTGTAAAATAAAACACTTCTGTCCTCATTCTTATCTCCTTGGGCACACAAATTTCATGAGTCCATGCTCTTCGAGCCTCATTGAATGTGGTGCAGCTTTGAATCCAAATGCGCGTCCCCAGGTGGCGGATAGGGGAACGACCTTCAGATATGAAGGCTAGCTGCGAAACAAGCAGAATACCTGACGAATAAGCAGTCGCGGACCAACAGCACCATTGTTAGAAGAGGAGTAGACCTCTTTAAAAATCCTGTCTTCAACTGACCCAGTTGATAGACCTCAGCAAGGGTCCCACTCCAGGGATACGGAGGAGCTGCGTCTGTACGACCATCGCTATTAGAATGTCCGAGCACACACGCAACATCACCAACCGAGATCCCCGTTCCCTCATTTTTCAACACATTGCATCTTCTGGCCATTCCTTTGACACTGCTAACCCAACCATTCACTACAGAAATATCTCCAACCTACACTAAATATTAGTTCTGGAATCCGTGTTTCCTCCAAGCTACACAGCATAAATTGAAAAATAGACATTCCCGCAATCTACACAAACTACATCTCCAACTGAATTTTTCAGATTCTACCTCTGGTATATTAATAATAACCCCCCTTCCACCCAGTCAGTCACACCGGTCAATAACGGTTTTTCTCTCACTAATCATTCATAGATGGCAGTCCATAGCATAGTCATTAACCACACAAATTTACCCGTAATAGTTACTTAGATATATTTGGTTGTGTAATATCATTGTAATAATTTTTCTAACTCTCTAGTTTTTCAAATATTAACACAGTTTTAATTCATTCAGATCCAGACGCGCGAGTAGTCTCACGCGAGCGTGTATATACATCTTATTTGTTTTTGTTTTCTAAGGTTAGCCGTTATATATTTAAATTGTTTAATTCTCAATTGCTTAATTATCTTAATTTACCTTTAATCTTTATTTTTATTTTACCTGTAGAAGGGCATTGCCCGAAAGCTTGTAATTGTTTTTTACAATTAAAATAAACTCATCTTCTGAAACTTCTTTCTTGATAAAGTAGTCGCACATCCCAGCACAATAAAGAATCCCATCGTCGCATCAATAAAGAAATCTCTATCCTAAATAACCTATCCAAAAACAAAAACATCACAATCTCCCGAGCAGACAAAGGCGGATCTGTTGTAATCTTAAATACTGAAGATTACATAAATAGAATGAAAACGCACCTGAACAATACCGAATTCTTTATTAAAATAGAGCCACAGGAAGCATCAAAATCAATAACAGCTTTTAAAAAATCTATACATCAACTCCTTAAAAACCAAAATATCGATCAGTCCTTGAAGAAACAAATTCTGGAAAATCCTGGAACCCACCCATATATTTACGGCCTTCCTAAAATCCATAAGAAAAACACCCCCCTCAGACCAATAGTCGCCTATAACCAATCACCAGCATATTCTCTCTCCAAACATCTATAGCCAATAGACTTTCTGAAATAACCAAAAATCTACCTCGCATTGTTAAAAATCCTGAAGAAATTCTACAAAAAATGAAGAATTTCAAATTGAAAACCAATCACCGAATCGTTTCATATGATGTCAAAGACCTATACACAAGCCTCCCCCACGACTTAATAATGGACTCCCTACAAACCATCCTAATCAAACATAAAGAAGCATACCCGGACCACCTTGCAATCCTGAAACTCACTGAAATCTGTTTAAAGAGCACAACAGTTAAATTTACAGAAGAATACTACAACCAAATAAAAGGCACCCCGATGGGAAGCCCACTGTCTACAATTCTAGCCGAAATAGTTCTCTACACCATTGACTCGTGGATCACTGAAATAAAACCCAACGAAATATTAATCTGGTCAAGATACGTCGATGATATTTTTTGCATAATCACAGAAAACAGTGAAAATCACATCCTAGAAACCCTCAATAGCTTCAACTCATCTATTCAATTTACAATAGAAAAAGAAAATAACGGAAGCCTGCCATTCCTTGACATTTTATTTACCAGAAATAGAACCGGTTTTACAACAAAAGTTTATAGAAAACCTACCTCCCCAACGCAGTACCTACACTTTGCCTCCAATTCCCCCATCTCCCACAAAATAACAGTTGTACGTACCTTGACGAAAAGAGCTTTCACCCACTGTTCTTCAAAAATAGAATACAATAAGGAACTTAAATCTATCGAAAACCAGCTTCTAGAATCTGGATACCCGCTTCCTTTCATTAAAAGAAATAGATATAAACCAGGGACTCCCAGAAATAACTCCAATCAGTACATCTCCACCTGTTACTTACCATATACAGAATCTACAATTACAATAGCCCGCAAACTCAAAAGTTTTGGCATAAAAACCATCTTCAGAGGTTCACCTTCCATGGGCTCGATTCTAAGAAACCCAATCACCAAAAGCACCGACCAGAAACAGAAAAAAGATTTAGTTTACCAAATTCCCTGCCTCAACTGCAATAGTGTCTACATCGGTGAGACATCAAGAGATCTTTCAATCAGAATCAAAGAACACCAAAGAAACATCTCTAAACTAAACCCAAACTCCTTAATTGTTGACCACGTCAGAGAAACCGGACACACTCCAGACTTCAATAATACCAGAATCCTCCATACAAATGCCAAAACTAAAACCCAAAGACTCATTCTTGAAGCAATAGAAACCATGAAGCACCCTAAACCATTAAACAAAAGTATACAGTTGCCATCACAGTACGTTCCCCTTCTATCCTAAAAATCTTCACTAAATCCTTTGAACTGTTTATAGTTGATTCTTTATATTTATTCAATTACGTAACTTTCTTTTAAGATATTTTTGTACCATATTACATTTGAAGTTAGGATCAGACATAACGTGGCCACGCGGGGCTATTGAAACGAGGGCGATAGGGGCGTGGTAAATTTCTTTTCGTTTATTTTGATTTATATTAAAAACAATATATAATCTCTCTTTTAAAATAAAATATAACGCGGCTGATGATTGTAAAACGAAAATTGCAATTATACCGCGAATGTTTCTTTTATAAAAATCGAAATTTATTTTCAAAGAGAAATAACGACTATTTCTAACTTTAAGGATGAAGTATGGAAAGGTGAAACATGAAGAGTAATGGCGAACGGAAAAATAAAAAGTGTCCCTCGTTATTTCTCTTTGAAAATAAATTTCGATTTTTATAAAAGAAACATTCGCGGTATAATTGCAATTTTCGTTTTATAATCTCTCTTTGTTTGTACAATATAATTAGCTGAAGAAGGGCTTGCCCGAAAGCTTCCTTAACCGCTATAATAATAAAAAGAGTTGCGGCGAGATATGATTCCTTCTTTCTAACTGATAAAGTTAGTTTTATCATTTATCTACAACATATATATTGGGAGAATAGATAAAATGATGATTTTGTAATGTAGAAAATTAGGAAAGACAAAATTTAGGATGACACGGCAATTTATTTGAGACAAGAATAATGATACAATTCCAAGGCAAGATACTATTCCTTTAACTTCCAATTACCGAGAGAACCAATTAATATTGATTTCATTCAACTTATCGAGTATTTTTCAAGGGACCGGGAAAAAATGTTCACTTTATCGAGAGATTCAAATTTACGAGTTTCAAATTATCAAAATATATCTATTATTTTTTTATAAGTTTATAGAGAATTGTTTTAACAAATGTTCGTTAGACAATCCTTTACTCGGGTTAAACCCGGGCGAAGCCGGGTACATCCGCTAGTACAATATAATATAATTCTCCTTTAAATAAATTTTGAATTTTCACTGAAAAGAAACTCATGCGGGATAATTTTTGGATGTCGTTTTACAATCACAGGCCGCATTATTTTATATTATGGTTCACCATATTAAATTCAATTGCAATATAGTGAATAGAGATACACACACACAATTTAATTGTGACAATATACAAGTAGTATGTGTATGTAGTGCAAGTAGTATGTATTGTATTATGATTAACCTTATTAAATTCAATTGCAATATAGTGAATAGAGATACATGTCATAATTTGTAAATAGCTGTATGCAATCCCGACCCAATATGTATGCAATGTATGTTTCAAAGACTTAATAAAGAATAAGGTAACTGGAGGATAGAACGCCTTAGAGAAACAAGGCCTAGAAAAGAGGCTTAAGAGTTAGCACAACCATTAGCAAAATTACAGCCAATTTTATGATCGCGGAAATAATAAAACTTGAGTTCAACGACACAGTATTTCCTGGTCGTGTCAGGACAAGTCCAAAGGACAAAGAAATTAGCAAGGACCAATTAGGAAGCAGCTTCCCAAAGGTCAACCAATAGAAAACGGCCACGTTCCACCTTTCGACCAATGGGAAGTAAGATAGGTCTTGGTGTTAAATCGAGAACCTAGGATTGTCAGTGGTTCACTCGCTCCCACCGAGACAGCACCTAAAAAAGTCTTCGACTCGCTCCCAACGAGGTAACATCTGCTCTAGAGATCTCTTTCTCCGCTCATCCCATAGCTAAGTCCAATCACCGCCATGTGATCAGATAATTAATAGAAAATCCGCCCCATCTTCTCAAAAGCCTTTCTTTCCTCCAACCCGTTGCCTTTTATTTTCAAAACCCCATCACGTGTCCTGGTTATTCCCCACTGTATGCTCAACTTTCCACTCAAACGACTGCGCTTCCAACAATCTTCACCATTCTCATCTAACAACAAGAAATTCCGCAACGATATTGTGACAGAAGGGTTAAGTCGACAGGATATTATGGAGACTAGCCAGGATTCCATAGGCGTAAAAACGGACAACCTAACGCAACCAACGGGAGAAAGGCAGGAAGTAAGAGAGGGGAACGAACAGGAAACAAGCCCCCTAGCGGAAGTAATCCAACAGCTCGCCGCCGCACTAGCTCAGAGTAGGTCATGCGATCCTACAGGACCGACAATCTCGCCTTTCGATGGAACATACAGTGCGACCCAGTTTTTCCAAGCGTTCGACCGAAAAATGGAAGACGCCTCCATGGGAGAACAAGAAAAATTACTCCGTCTACCAAACTACCTGGCGCGACAACCCCTGGAGCTCTTCAGGAAACTTCGGCTGGCCGACCGGAGCTATTTCCAGTTGAGACAAATCCTCCTAGATCTCTATCCTGAGTCAAGCGAAGCGTCCTTTGCGAAATATTTCGCCATGAAACTTACTGGACAAGCCAACCTAGAGACCTACTACCGGGAGAAAACCGCCATGGGACTACAACTAGGACTCCCGCAGGAGGTGATCCTCGAGACACTGACAGAAGGGTTGCCATTCTCCGACCAGCGCCTAGTCCGCGTAGTGCCTCCCGAGAACCTAGGAGAGTGGTTCCGACTGGTACAGCGGATCCACGGTCCCAGTGTACCGACAACGCGACCTCGAGAGGACCAACCGCCCACAATGTCAGGTCCGTACCACAGCACACCCCGACGCCCAGGTGCATGGAATGCACCTCTTCCGCCGTCCAACTGTAAGTTCTGCGGCGCGAGGCACTGGCACAGCGAATGCCGACATCGACCAGTCCCGGCGACCCACGAAAAAGAACGGACAGTGCAATCAGTCCCACCAAACAGATACCAAGGCGTTCGGACAGTGCAAACAGTCCCAAAACAACCAGTCCCGAGTCCCCAGCAACCAAGTCAAGCCAGAGACACCCCAGCCGAGCAGACTTTTCGAGACTGAGGTAGGATCCCTAACCCAACTGACTGTCAAACTTTTCCTAGCCCCTAATATACCATGCCCCTTTTTAATTGATACAGGCGCCAGCCTGAATATAGTGCCATATAATCTCTACAATATGTTAAAAACTTACCTGCCTAATTTAACCCTTAAGGGACATTCACTGGATCTCCAAACCCTAAACGGTTTTGCAAAAACCATGGGTAAACTGTCTATCCCGCTGACAATAGGACAAATATCCCGAAGAGAGAATTTCCATGTAGTGAATGCACCGCTACCATTTGGAATTCTTAGCATTAATAGCCTCCACAAATTCAGATTAGCAATAGACTTTAATAAATGCACTATATTCCAGCTGGGCGCCCCATTGTCTACCCCATCCTACCATTTTAACCATGTACCGAATGTATGCACGTACTGGCAATGTCAGGCGATGTCACAAAGATCTTACCATACAGCCAAACCTTCCGCCTATGACAACCATTGCGTGCATTCATTGAAAAACACCCCCTTATCTACATGCCATTTTTTCACTAAGGTCAATTGCCCTTTTTATATGCCCTCAAATAACAAAGCCACAACGGCTTTAACTTGTAAAAAACCTGCCCAAAACATGTCTACACAGCGGGACAACTCGCATACCAAGCACATAGGTGATCACACGTCGTCACACAACTATCACATGACCAACCCACACAACGAACTCGACACTCACACTAAGACCCAACAAAATCCTGTGCCACATACATGCTACAACACGACACACAACCCTCTCTATGCACCCCAGTTCACAACACTGTTACAAAGATACAATCACATCTTCACACAGAACAAATTCAACGTACCATGCTTAAGGATTCCACCAGTAAAAATACCCACGAATTCCGAAAAAATAATTACCATACGTCCATATCGTGTTCCGATATGTGACCAACAAGAAATCCGTAATCAAGTCCAACAAATGCTAGAGAATGGCATTATAGAGCAATCTTTTTCTCCTTTCTCGAGCCCTGTCACCCTCGTCACTAAGCGCGACAAGACCAAACGGTTTTGTATCGATTATAGAAAGGTGAACGAGCTAATTAGCTCTGATGTCCATCCCCTCCCGAGAATCGAGGATATTCTCGACCGCCTCGCACAGGCCAAGTATTTCTCCACGGCCGACATATCCTCTGCGTATTGGCAAGTCCCAATACACCCCGATTCTCGACCACTGTTAGCATTCGCCACCCTCGAAGGATTATACCAACCCACTCGATTACCTTTCGGATTAAAAACCAGCCCTCAGGTCTACGAACGAGCCATAAGTCAGGTCCTACAGAGACACGGACTTGACTGTGTGGCACATTACTTTGATGATTTCATCATTTACTCCAACACATTGGAGGAACATCAAAACCACCTGCGACAATTTTTCGCCTTTTGCGAAGCAGAGAAGCTACAACTTAACTTCGCGAAATGTGAATTTTTTGCGCAGTCCATAGATTTTCTAGGCTACACCATAACAGCTGGTACCACTACACCGCTCACACGCAACACCGACATTATTCACGCCATTAAACAACCACACAACCGCAAGACACTACAATCCTTTTTAGGCGCTGTGAACGTCTATAACAAATTCATCCCGGACTACGCTCGCTTGCGAGCACCGCTCAACAACCTTCTCAAAAAGGATGTCGTGTGGATCTGGGATGAAACTTGTCAAAAGGCGTTCATTGACCTGAAAGGGAACCTCACACAACACCCCATTTTACACCTTTACAAAGAAGGCCTGCCATGCCAAGTGTATTGCGATGCATCCACCCTCGGTATAGCAGGCATTCTCAAACAAGTTCACCCTGACGGGAACGTATATCCAGTTCAGTATTTCAGCCGAACATTGCGCCCACACGAGAAAAACTACTCCATCTCTGAACTTGAGTGCTTAGCAATCGTTGAGAGTGTGGAGAAGTTTCGCATCTATCTTATGGGCAGAAAATTTACTATATTTTCTGACCATCACGCATTGCAGTGGCTGAAGACCATCAAAAACCCGTCCGGCAGATTGTTTCGATGGAGTTTACGATTATCGAGTTACGAATATGAGGTCCGCTACATAAAGGGAAAACAACAGTATGAGGCAGATCTTTTGTCCCGTAACCCGTTCTGTGGATTTTTGGACGCGTCCCTTATCAAGACACACCAACCTCCTCCATCGAGAGAGCCTAACCTGACCATTGATCGTAATGGATTACATACAGTTTCCCGAAAAGGTGTAACCAAGATTATAATTCCAAAACCACTCATACAACAACTCTTACAAACAGTACACACACAATACAATCACCCCGGTATTTCACAAATGTCACGACTCATCTCCACGCAATATTACTGGCAAGGTATGTCCAAAGATATTAAACAAAAGGTTAAGACCTGCCCCACCTGCCAATTAACAAAACGTCCATTGGGACCCACTTACGGGGAGTTAAGTCAGCCTCCGGAAGCCAAAGAACCCTTTGACCTATTATCCCTAGACACCATAGCAGGATTTGCCAAATATGGCAACACCAAAATATACCTCCATGTTGTAGTCGATCACTTTTCGCGCTACGCGTGGACTTTTCCATCTAAATCCACCAGCATCACCACCTACCAACAGGTACTTAAGCGAGTATTACAGGATGGCTCTCCGAAACGCCTTCTTACGGATAGAGCCCCTGCTTTCACTTCACCCAAATTTAGTAGCTTCCTACTTAATAGGAATATTCACCCGTTACTCACAACCAGCAACAATCCACAAGCCAACGGTCTATGTGAACGCCTGAACGCCACCCTCACGGGAAAACTTAGGCTATTACATCTAGAAAATCCTAAGATCGCATGGACCAAGTTGGTCAAAAGAGTTACAATTATATATAACAAAACCCCACACTCTACCACAGGTTTTCCACCCGTCTACTTAATGTTTGGCACCCTACCCTCAGAAATCTCTAACCACAGCACACCTTACCCAGATATCGACAAAGCTAGAAAAATTGCACACACACGAACACAAAACAAGCATCTTCAGGACAAAAACATTTATGATCAACGACACAAACAACCACATTTCGAAGTAGGTGATCTAGTGTTAGTTAAATTATATCACCACCCAAATACAGGGAAACTCGCGCCATATTTCACAGGACCCCACACAGTATTAGAAATTATCTCACCAAATGTGGTCCGTATAGATCGACCAAATCAACCTCTTCAAAGAGACACTGACACGATCCACGTCAACAAGCTTAAGCTGTATACAGAAACAGTCCGTTATATATCATCGCCCGCCGTTAGCATATGTCATATAAAGCACAAACCCGATTGATTACACGTTTCCTTTTAAGCATTTAACACCCGAATTATTCCCGGCAGATCCATTAAGGTTCAAACCCACCAACAGCGAGCCTTTCAGGCATTTAGACCCTGCCATTTTTGCAACAAGGCGATTTGCACCATTCTTCCCCGACATTAAGAACTGCGAACCTGACCATCATTCCAATCCTATCATTCTGTCCCAAAAAAGATACACGCCAATCCCCAACGACAACAAACAGTGCGAAATTGAACGATCAACAATGAATAAGGTTCGAACAAATATTTCAGAGTCCCCATTTACAACAATATGGAAGAACATGTATCGATACCCTATCTTTCATCTGATTTTCATCCTTTGTTTGCTAGTCCTACCCTACAAATGTATCCCAGTTTTATTTCTTAGTTATTTATTAATCTATATCATGCCCCCTCATAGAATTTTCGAGCTGCAAGAGGCAGTTTTTCATTTTGGACAAGCATTTGTAAAACTTATTGTAATATTAGGAAGCATTTTTGCAGAAAATCTAAATAAATTCCGAGGAGATAGAAGTAACTGAAAGGTAACAAACCAGTGCCGAAAGAAAATAAAAATCCCCACGCCAATAAAATAAGTAGAGACAATAAAAGATGCAAGTCGCACACAAAAACAATTAGGAGACAGGAAACGTAGTTCCGCGAGGTAATAAAAGTCGAGCAGCCGTATGCAAACAAAGGGAGTCCCGTTTCCGGATCTCGAATTACTTCGGACCCCTCTTTTGGCCAACACATAAAAATAGGTCACCGCTTTTCCCCATCCACAGATTTCTCCATGTCGCCAATCTTGGATTCCAGTTCAAGCCTGCGTACCGACTTTTACAAAATGTAGTACAATCGACTATCACAAGAAAATTAAACAAGGTACACACACAAACATTCTAAATGAGTTCACATCCCTATTATAATTAATCAATTACTTTACAGACTTCCAAAAACGTTATATATTCCACCTACACGTAGATCTCAAAGTCAAATACGAACAAGGTTCATACACATTACCACTTTACTAGCTAGGATTCAGTTTTCGAACTTACGTTTTCTCCCCAAAAGGGATTAAACGACCTTTTAGAAGGATCGAGATTCTCCTCGAATCCTGTATTCAAGGTAATATTATAGGTACCAATACCCAATATATAAAGTGGATATTGGGCGAGCACATCTTAAGTGCCCTAGGGGATCGCATAAAAACCCCTAGAACGCAGTAAGGCTTGAGACAAATTAAAAAACAACACTCGGCTTTTGAGATCTCAAAAAACAATAACACAAGACAAAAAATACACATAAAGGTTATATAGATTTCCATGTCTCCTGTACACATAGCATAAATGCGCACTTGAGGATTGGGATCACGTTTCCGCCTATCGCGTTCCCGATTTTAGACCAATGAGAACGGAGCATGTAAGGAGTGACCTAGTAAAATTTCCTCATTAAGATATACAAGTGTGACATAGGAATAGGCAAATATAGGACTTATACAGCTAAGGTTATACTTGAGGAGATGGAGTATCAGATAATATACAAGGTACAGGAGGACTCAAGTGAAAACTTTCTTCCATACAAGGCGTGGGAGGGACCCCCCCCCCCAAAGGGGGCCCAGATCGGGAGGACCGTTGACAGGTCCTTCCTGGAATGTATAGGAGCGTCGGGTGTCTCGGGGACTAACGAAGGTCTATGGAATGTGGGAGTCCAACTTCTCAGGGGTATCGACTTACGTCCATTCTCCCCCCTGCCTCTTCTTCCATGAAAGAGATAATGGCGGCCCCTTCCCCTGCCTCCCTCGTTGTCTCAACTATCTTTTTAAGAGATTCCTGGGATAATGTCTTCCCTCGACTTTATTCGCAAAATCTAGTACGACTTATTCTTTACTATTTTCCCTCAATACCCTTGTCTAGCACCAATCCCTTCTAGGATTTCCATAATCATTGTGGCATATACTGTGCAACATTCATGAAGTCATTATTGATTAGATAATCTATAAAGGACACCTTCTGGCGATTTAGCAACCCACTGAAGACGCTGGGAGTTATTTCATAGAGGAAAATTATAGCAATAGATCTCTATAATTTCTACAGATCAACTGTAAATAGATTCATATTAAGGCATTTTTATAACCCAAATAACACAAACAATAGTCAAACATACAAATCTATTTGCATCATACCGTACCCTCCTAACAGCGTAACAATAGCCCGAGGAATTAGGAAATATGGTATAAAGACATATTACGAAAACACACCCAACATAGGCGCAATAGTCAGAAATCCCATAACTAAAAAAAGAGAAAAAAAAAACAATAGCCATAACTCACCAATATACAACAGTCAAGCAATATACTCAATAGAATGCAACCAATGCAATAGTATGTACATAGGCGAAACCGGCAGACAAGTAATAGATAGAATGAATAAGCACATCAGATCCAAAATAGAAAGGATAGAAAAATTCCCTTTTATTCCAACACATTCAAAATACAGGTCACACCTTCAACCTAAGTAACCCAAAAACCTTTTATACCAATATAAACAACGGACAGAAAAGACTATGCTTAGAAGCCTTTTTATCATTAAAACACGCCAGCATCAATAGGCACATTGAAATTCCAGAATCATACACAGAACTCATAACTAGCAATTAAACGTACACTTCCCCATATTTAACACAGTAACTCTTGTTTCATAACCCTGTTCCATAGCTAATTCAAATTTCATAAGTTAAATTATTATATAATAGTTTTTACCTTAGCAGCTTCTAACGATTCACCACCATCGCGTTGTTCCTGTAGAAGGACCACCATACCCGAAAGCTAGAGCCTTATTAGATTTAAATCAGGAGGTGGTATAATGGGAAATATGATGGAATAACTCACTGAAACACAGACAGGAGAACTGGCTCCTATGGCAGGCGCGCCCGGTAGTGTATGTTGGCCAGTAATTATTAGAAGACTTGATTATTAGTAACATTCCCTCCAAATAGATAAGAATCATACTATATTTCGTTTTGAACAATGAAAGGACAAATTCTTCACGCTAGGATACAAATATTACTAAAACCTGACAGGGAGATACCTTCAAGGCAGCCCTAATAAAGTCGTATTTTGCAACTGTTGCTGTGTCAACATATCACAGCAAAAACATAGTACACAACTCTATTCCATCAGAGTCGGTAGTCTATATTGTTGCACTGGGCTGCGGTTTGGCAGATTCTTCAGTCTTGAGTCTCTCCTCAGACGTGTCTTGCATCTTTACAGAGCGTGTTTCAACCATCCTACAAATTTATATAAGGGAATAATGAGATAAGTCTACTTTAAGTAGCCTCCAGAATCCTTTATTTATTTTTCTCACATCAAAGAGAGCAGTGAAGTCACACGTGTACCTAAATACAAATGATGATAATCTAAATAATCTGTTTTAAATAAATATCATAGAATATAAAAATAAATAAATATATAATTTAAATTTCAAATATATTAAAAATAATATAAGAAATACGCCATTAATCATTATGTAACACTTCCCCCTCTCCAGAGGTCGTCACGTCCTCGTGATTGACCTCATCAATTCTTTCAAAATAGGGTTTGATTCTTGAGACATGGACAATCAATGGGTCTTGGCCAGGATTATCTTTTGGTTCGATTAAGTAATTTACGTTGGACAGCTTCTTTAATATTCTATATGGGCCAAAATATTTTCTCAATAGTTTTTCACATTTTCCGATTTTCCTAACTGGTGTCCAAACTGCCACTAAATGTCCTGGTTCATAGATTCTCTCGTTGTGTTTTTTGTCATAGTTTCTTTTGATTCTTTCCTGAGTCTTCTCTGTGTTGTTAATGACTACCTGTCTCGTCCTTGCTATTTTATCTAAGCAGTTTTCTATATATTCGTCGTAATCGTCCATGTTACTGCCCGTTGGGATATTCTCGTCGTCTAAGAGGGACATGGGTTCCCTCCCAAACAACAGGAAAAATGGAGAGTAGCCTGTGGTTTCTTGAATTGTGGTATTATACGCGTGGGTGATAAAAGGAAGGATTTCGTCCCAGTTCTTCTGATCCGTATTCACATACATGCTGATCATATTGATTAAAGTTCTATTTAGCCGTTCCGTTAGCCCGTTAGTCTGGGGGTGGTAGCTCGTTGTGAAGCAATGTTTAACTTTGCACATTTTCATATCCTCCTTCATCAAATTGCTAGTGAATTGTGAACCTCTGTCGCTGATAAGAAATCTTGGAGCCCCGTGACGTAAAAATATATGTTCGATTAAAAATGTAGAGACTTCTTTCACTGTCGCTTCTGGTACTGCCTTTGTTTCAGCATACTTGGTATAATAATCCGTCAACACAATTATCCATTTCCTTCTTCTTTTCGTTGATGGCAAGGGGCCAACAAAGTCAATTCCGATTCTTTCAAAAGGGTAGTTAGCTGGGGGAATAGGTTGTAGAAGTCCAGATGGCAACTGATTTGAACCTTTCCGACTTTGGCAAAGATGGCACGTCTTTACAAATTCGGAAACATCTTTCAGCATGGAAGGCCAATAGTATTTATTCTTCAATCGGTATGTGGTTCTGGCGACGCCCAGATGGCCATTCAGCATATGGTTGTGGTATTCACTCATGATTTCTTTCCTTCTCTTCTTTGGCACTACCAGCAACCATTCTCTACCTTCAGGATTTGGATTTTTCTTGTAGAGACACCCATTTTCTTCTTTAAAGGTCTGTGTAATTGAACGCTTGTTTCCACTAAGGTTCTCCTTAATATTCTCAATAAAATCATCCTTTTCGTCTATTATTTGATTCAAAAATAGTCTTTCATAATCCTCGTCCCATTCGTTTTCTGGTAAGGGTCCTCTAGATAGACCATCAGCGTCCAGATGTTTTTTTCCCGATTTGTGTATATTTTCGAAATTATATTCCTGAATCTTCAGTGCCCATCGTGCTAATCGACCGGTCGGATCTTTTAAATTCTTAAACCAGCATAGTGCGTGATGATCAGTGACGATTTTAAAGTTCCTTCCATATAAATAGGGCCGTAATTTTGATATCGACCACACTACAGCTAAACATTCCTTTTCGGTGGTTGAATAATTTTGCTCAGGTTTACTTAGGGTTCGGCTCAAATATGATATTACCTTCTCTTCGCCACCGATATTTTGAATTAGTGTTGCGCCTAAGCCGATGTTAGAGGCATCTGTGTGAATGCAGGTGGCTGCATTTGGATCAAAGTGACCTAAAATTGGCGGATTCATAAGAGCTTTTTTAAGGTTTTGGAACGCTTCTTCCTGTTTTCCTGTCCAGATAAATTGAACATTTTTTCTGATGAGACTGGTCAATGGGTCAGCGATTAATGAGAAATCTTTAATAAATTTTCTATAATATGAGCACATTCCTAGGAATGATTGCACTTCTTTGGCCTTCTTGGGCTGAGGAAAATCTCTAACGGCTTTGATATTATATTCGGCAGGTTTTATACCCTCTTGGTTGGTTATATGTCCAAGGATCTCAAGTTCCTCGAAAGCAAATCTGCATTTCTTGGCGTTCAGTTTTAAATTAGATTCGCTGAAGCATCTGAGAACAGCTTCAAGTCTTTTAATGTGGGTTGGAAAGTCCGAGCTGTATATAATCACATCGTCCAGGTAGCAAAGGCAAATCTGCCATCTCAGATTTCCGAGGACATTGTCCATGTTCCTCTCAAAAGTAGCAGGGGCGTTGCATAGACCGAAGGGCATTACGTTGAATTCATATAACCCATGTGCAGTAGTGAAAGCCGTCTTCTCTTTGTCTCTCTCTTCAATTTCGACTTGCCAATATCCCGATTAGAGATCTATTGCTGAGAAGTACTTGGATCCTTGGAGAGTATCCATTACATCATCAATTCTTGGGATTGGATAAACATCATTCACTGTTACTTCATTTAATTTCCTGTAGTCCACACAAAATCTGTATTTGCCATCTCTTTTTTTGACCAATATAACGGGAAAGGACCAGGGACTTGAAGATTGTCTAATTATTCCTTCTTCGAGCATCTCGTCTATTTGATCCTTTATGATGGTTCGTTCCTTAGCGCTTACCCGGTAAGGCTTGTGCTTTATCGGTTTTGCGTCTTCTGTATGAATCTGATGTTTTGCCAAATTGGTCCTACCTAACCTCGATGAGAACAAATCAGTATACTTGGCCAAAATTTGTTTTAACCTCTCTTGTTCTTTAAATGATAAATTTTTGTTTATTTGAAATTGTATTTCGTCATTTTCATTCTGCTTCTCTTTATTCTCTATAAAATTTACCCCTGCAGGAAGACTTCCATAAGCCAATGTTTGGTCTTTCATGATTTTTAAAGGTCGAGGATAAGGGTTCGTTATCCAGATATGGGTTTTCTTATCCGTGACAGTAAGCAAACTTCTTGCCAATCGAAGACCATTTGTTTGAGTCATTCTGTTGTTCTCTTCGATGACATATTCGCCATCTTCTGCTTCTATTGAGGCCCTAATCAATTTAATAGATAGTTTAGGTATAACGGTATCTGTAGTGCTCTTTATTTTTTTAGATCATAATTGCTTACGTCATGATTACTCATCAAATTATATTTTATTGTTTCTCGTTTACAATCAATTTTAGCATTCATTTTTTTAAGGAAATCTCGTCCAAGAATAAGAGTTCGTAGATGCGCGTCCATTACTACAAATTCGTGGGATAATTCAGTGTCATCAATTTTTAAATCTAAAATAATGCTACCTACCATATCTAATTTTTTCCCATCGGGTCCTGAACACGTTTTAGTGAGACTATTTATTTCACGGCCAGAAAAAAGTGCTGTTCTTAGGTCGACCACTGAAAGATCGGCGCCTGTATCAATCAAAGCTTCGCATAACCCTATCTTGTCCACATTAATATTAATTTTGTACCTAGGGTCCAACTTTCTAATTCCATTTATGGTCGACTTGCTTTGATTGAAGGAATCAGGCGCGACACTTAGTTTAAATCTTCCAACACGGAATATCTATTCCGTGTAGGAATATTCGTTTGTGTGTCATTACAAACATCCGCATAGAGGCGAGGCCGTGTATAATCTTTCCTTTCGTCCATTTGAAGGTTTTCTTGGCTCTTGTCTTGGGAAACTGAGGGGTCCTCTTCTACGATCCTCACAAACTTGACTCTGCAATACCGCGCTACGTGTCCTGGCTTGTTACACTTGAAACATATTGGTCTCCCGTCTTCTGTCCTATTCCTGTTTGAATCTGGACTCTTATTGTATGTTTTCCTTGGGTAGACCGGTTTTGGCTCATGAATGGGAGTGTAAAATCGTCTAGGGGAAGATACCTGGGGCAGCGGCTTGTTCTGGTAGTACCTCTGAGCGGGGGCCTGGGGCTTGGGGGTGTTCTGGTAGTACCTCGGAGCGGGGGCCTGTGGCTTGGAGGTGTTCTGGTCTGGTCTTCTGAACGACGGAGCGTTCTTCCATTGCTCTTGATGATGGGAACGAGGAGAGCGTAGTCCATTATATAGAGCCTTTGATTTTTCTATACGTTCTTGATAATTATTTTCAAACAAATCCATCTTTTTACACAATCTTAGGAGTTCGTTGGTATTCTTAGGAGGGTTTAAGTAGAGGGCAAAATAGTATTCTTTCTTTAACCCTCCAATAACCCAATTTATTTTATTCTCTTCTTCCATTTGGGGATCGACCTTGTTGCACAGAACCAGGATATCCTCTGCAAACCTGATTGCAGGTTCATTCCACTGCTACATTCTGTTCAGCCTCATCTTCAATTCTTCTTTGTTGGCGTCTGAGCCAAAATCCTGAATTAGGCGGCTCTTGAAATGTTCCCAGCTGGTAAAACTTATCTTGTGTAGGTCCAGCCAGGTTTTGGCGCTACCAATCATGTTCATGGCTGCATAGCGAGAAATAATATATTCTGCCCAGTGGTACAGGAAGCCAATTTCTTCAAGGGACTCAATCCATGGGCGAGGGTCTTCTGTTCCATCATATTTGGGGATGTCTATGTTGGGGTTCAAAACAACTGGGTCGGCACTTGCATCTCCACCAATTGTTGCACTGGGCTGCGGTTTGGCAGATTCTTCAGTCTTGAGTCTCTCCTCAGACGTGTCTTGCATCTTTCCAGAGCGTGTTTCAACCATCCTACAAATTTATATAAGGGAATAATGAGATAAGTCTACTTTAAGTAGCCTCCAGAATCCTTTATTTATTTTTCTCACATCAAAGAGAGCAGTGAAGTCACACGTGTACCTAAATACAAATGATGATAATCTAAATAATCTGTTTTAAATAAATATCATAGAATATAAAAATAAATAAATATATAATTTAAATTTCAAATATATTAAAAATAATATAAGAAATACGCCATTAATCATGATGTAACAATATTCAGTACAATTTATGTTAATAAGATGTGGGGGTAGTGCCATAAAACAAGAGAATGAAAAATGTATGAGGGGAAACAAAACTCTCCATATAATTTGTATACTATACAGGGTGTACCAGGTAAATTGGGAATTTTAACAATGGTATTTTAACTGAAATTTTTTGCAAGTAAAAATTAAAATATCCGAATGAAATTTGACACAGTAGTAGATAAAATGATATAGTTTTTATTTATTCAATGTAGTTTCCATTATTAGCTACAACAGTCTCGAGGCGAGTGCGGAATGAAGCACAGACCTTGGCGACGATGACCTTGTCCATTTGGGTCATCACCGTGTGAACTGCTTTCTTGACAGACTGGATGGTGGTATGAGGAGCTTTGTTGACATCTCTCTCAACAACGCCCCATACATAGTAGTCGAGGGGATTGCAATCTGGAGAATTAGGGGGCCAAATATCAGGACCCCAGTGACTAGGGACGTTAAGTGTCAGCCACGATTGTGTCTTTTTTGCCTTATGGGCTGGAGCTGAGTCCTGTTGGAAGACATACTTCCTTCCTGCGGCAACCATGTCCATCCAAAGCTTCACAACGGTCTCCAGAACATTGATGTAGGTGTCAGCGTTCATCCTAAGGCCCTTCTCAAAGAAATGGGGAGGCATGACATCACCTTCACTGCTGATAACGCCAAGGACCATTACGGAGGCAGGAAATTTCGTGTGCATCACGACAGGTATCTCTGAGGGGTCTTTACAGATCCAGCGATCATTCCTGGGATTTACCTTTTGGTCCACGTCAAAGTTCTTTTCGTCAGAGAAGAACCTTAGCATGCCAAAAGAGTCGTGTTTCAGGTTGTTGAGGAGGGCAGCAGCCTTTCCTTTTCTGTTATTCTTCATATTCTCAGTCAGCAACTGACCTTTCCGAAGGGCATAAGACTTGAGACCAAGGTCCTCATGGATAGTTCTGACAATTGTCATAGAGCCAACGTCCATTTCCTTGGCTATGGCCCTCATGCTCTTCCCAGGGTTTCCATCAATCTTCTCCTTGACATTTTTGACAAATTCTTCGCCTCTTACCCTGTCCGATCGACGCGAGTGCTTTTTCCTTGTAGCTATCCCCTCTTTGTTACTGTCGGCCTCATCAAACTGCTTCTTGACACGATAAATAGTGGTTTTGGGCAACTTGAGAAAATCCACTATCTCTTTGGGGCTCCTTCCGGCGCGCAGAGCAACGATGATGGCAGCTCGATTTTGAAATTCTCGGTTACTCTTCATCACTACACTGCGCACACATGTACTGTTGCATTTTACATGAATATGGCTACGTAATGAAAAAAAAAACAAGTTTTTAATCTCAAGTAGTTTTTGTTTTATGGACTGTCAAAATTAGTCCCAATTTACCTGGTACACCCTGTATATTTATTCGGATTAGGCGAGATTATGGGGACATTTTATACTAGTGGGACATGCTATTTACATAGTGGTCTAGGTAGAGGTGACTTAAGGTTACAGATTCTTCTATATATATATGCGAGAACATAGATCTCCATCTATTCTATCGAGATAGGGTACATGAATCCTAACATTCATTTTTTTTTTGGTTACTTAAAGCCCTTTAGGGCCCATTCAAAAATCTAAATAAATTAGCTCCTTCTCGAAAATAAAAAGGGGGGGGGGGTAGGAAAGGCTAAATCATAGTGGCGCGGGGCTTACCTTCTCTCGGAAACGGCGGTAAGGTCTGGTCTCCTCTACGTCTCAGGCCCGACTGGCGGAATCTCTCCTGTCACTGAGCGACTCTCTGTCCGTCTGTGTTTTCTTAGCCAAGAAAAGCCCCTTTTATCCTAGCCTCTCTTCATTTTCATTCGCTGATCACACCAATTTTTCTATTGGCTGGCATTTTCATTCGTCGAAAGCAAACACGCACGTGATCATGACCACGCCCCAATTTACCGTGTTGCCGCGCAAAAAAAAATTGTATATTGAAAAACAAATTAATTCCTTAGTACATTAAATAATATATATATCCCGAGTATTAGAAAATAAGGTTATTGATTTAATGTTTATATGACAAACTGTTTTCCTTTTGGTCACCTCTATCTAATAATGGGGGGGGGGGGTATATGTATGTAGTAATCCCGAGGTGGAATGTGCTGGGCAGTCGTGGTAGTGGGTGCGTGATGGGATTCCCGCACTGGGACAGCAAGAGACAGAGGCAGGTCTAGATGGTAACTCCAGAAGGTAGAGGTAGACCACGGACGAAGGCAAGTCGGACCACGGGCGTCACGGATGCCCTACATCGCGGATAGAGGTGAGAGACCCGACCGTATAACGGCGTGGCTCTGAAAACAACTATACTGAACAACTAACTTTGTCCCATCTTGGGGGGCTTTTATATGAGACGCTCGCAGATGGCGGCGAGTTCTGATTGGTTCCCGTAATCACGCCACCTGTCAAGCGCTGGGTTATTAATTATGTCTGGCCACCTGCTGACGGGGGGATTGAACTCATTATCATAAACACCTGTTAGTCTGGCCTTTGTCGTCTGGACTTTTGTCGCGTCGTCTACCTCTACATCTTTATTTTATTGTCACTTTGTTACAAGTTCGATACATATTTTTATATTGAGATGGAGTTATGATAAATATTATAAGAAAGTTGTGATCTATGGCTCAAAATATACTACAGAATGTGTCCCCGGTGATGAAGGTTTGGTTGGGGGAATGACATGTAATGAATGATAACCTAACAAACCTATTATAAAAAATAAAAGAAATAATTTGTATACAAATTAGTTAAAATTATTATAAAGTTACAAGTTAAACAGAGAAAGATGTTGTAATGGTGGTGTATCAATGAAATAAAATTTAAGGTAATAAAAATAAAAACGCACAAAATGAATGATACAAAGGTTAAGAGAAAGTATATAATACAAAATGGTCAATATGGTAAAATGAATCGTACAAGGAAAATAATATCTTATTGCATAAAAGATGAGAGGAAAAAAATGAAGTTAGTTTATTAACTGAACGTATAATGTGACGCTAAGGTTGAAAAAGGGAAAGGGGTTATCTGAGCATGTTTCTGCAAAAGTAGTATCCCAAGCATCCTGCAATGCAATGCGAACTTGTTTAAGTGAGGCATTGTTTTCATTAACAGAAGGCCTAAGATATTCCGTCTGCATCATTAGCTCAGACAGCGGAAAGAGGTGGGAAGATTGATGGAGGTAAAAGGGGGAGGTAGAGGTAAGAGGGATCCCTGTTGTCCATAATGATTGTGCCCGGTTGAATTGTGAAAAAAAAGTGAAAAGTTGAAAAAATGATGAATTGATATGATGCGTCGGGCGATGAGAAAAAAAATAAAAATATCGCGCTGGATATCCTGAACTCATTATCGGGAATGGTATAGCGAGGAAGGATTGTTCCAGACGGATTAATCAATGGAAAAAAATAAAAATGTTCGGCGAACTGGAATCCCTTGGAAGGTTGGAGGTTTGAAGGATGCGGAAAAGGAGAGGTGGGTGTAAGAGAATTATTGTTGTCAATTTTGATTGTGTCCGGCTTGTGTGGTGAAAATAAAAAGTTGAAAAATGATGAGCCGGACGATGAGAGAAAAAAAAATAAAATCTAACTGGGTCTCCTGAGCTCACTGTTGGGAAATGTACAGCGAGGAAGGGTCTTCTAGTTAGTTAATCAACAAAAAAAAAAGAAAATGGCTGACGAACAATAATCTCTTGATGGATGTAAAAAGTTGAGAGGAAAGGTTCATGGGATAGAGTTAAGAGGTTGTAAGGGAAGCGTCAAAAATAACATTTTGAAAATCTATTAAGAAAACTAAAATGATAAATGTTTTATCTGTTCAAGAAATATTATAAATATTGTTAGGTGTAGGTTTTTTAAATGGTGCCTAAGATAGTTGAAGTTGTAAATTGCTAAGTCTGAACATGATGAGAAAAAGGGAAAATAAAATATTAAAGGTAATAATATATAAAGGATTGATTGGTATTTGATGGCATTAATTTTGATGGTTAATAAACAAAATGATATTATCGATTAATAGTGAAATATTTTATCTACATCTGTAAGTTAAAAAACAAAGTCCAACACCACAAAACTAGGTAACTGTAAGTCTATTTACAATAAGTGAGAGAAAAGCTAGCAAACCTATTAAATGGTAAACAATTTGGGGCATAAATTAGTTACTAGAATAAAAATAAAGATAAAGGGGAGTAGTGGTGACACACTGATATAATATTATAAAACTACAAAAAATATATAAGAGGAGTGCATAGGAAGGATAAATTTAAAGTAAACACACACAATAGCGAAAGTAAATATTTGGGAAAGTTGGTATACTATTTACAGTTTTTTGTTATTTAAAGTGCCTTAAGTATTTACAACATAGTTTCAGGGATGTAATACAGGAAGGAGGAGAAGTAGAGGTAATAAAAGTGAAATTAAAATATAAAATAAAATTGACTTAAGCAAAAAGGTTTGCGATAGGTAGTGACGCAGTGAGGAATAAAGGAAGAAGGTCTGAATTGGTTTCTGCAAGGACATCTCAGGAGTCCTGCCCTGCAATACGAGCTTAGAAGCGAGGTATTGTTTTCAGGGGTCAGCAATCTCAAGATGCTCTGTAAGTAGCATTAGATCAGATAGGCAAACGGCGTGAAGATCGAAGGAGAGGTAGTTAATGGGAGAATATGGGAAAGAAATATTTTCTAAGAGAGGTTAAAAAGAGATGGTGTCTCAAGAGTTGCGCTGCTGTCGGTGATTGAGCTCGATCAGATGAAAAATAAAATTAAACGAAAAATGAGTGGGCGCATCGTGCTGATGATGGCCTGGGTCGAACGTTAGAGAAAAAAAAATAATCTCGCTGGTTACCCACGCTCTCCGTGTAGAGTTAACATGGGGAGGAAGAGTGTACCAGGTCGATGAATCATTAAAAAATAAAAATTAAAAAAGGTTGACGAGCAGGAATCTCAGGAACTGTTGAAGAGGTTAGTGGGTGGAGGTAGATTGTGAAAACAGGGTTCCACTGTTGCCATTGATTGAGTGAACCTGAGTTTGAGGAAAAAAGAATGAAATAAAGAATGCTGGGACGGTGACCTGGGTGTAAATAAAAAAAATCGGCAAACAGGAACTCTGCGATGGACGAGGGGTGGTTAGAACGAAGGCATAGAAGGCCAATGGAAAATGATCAAGAGACGAGAGAAGTATGGAAGGCCTATAATTGATTGATTGACAGGTAAGAGTGTTGCAGTAAGAAGGACTGTCTCTGCTAATGATGGATGCTAATGATGTAACAAGGGAGGGAGAGATGAAGTAGAAGAAAAAAAAAACAATTAGGGGGAGATCAGTGCGACCTTGAATTTGTTGTCGCGTTAAGACGCACAGACAAATCGCTAGATTGGAGATTATAAGCGGTGATTAGGTTTAGAAAATGATAAAATAATGAATTTACGAATTTTTTTAAGAGAAAAAGTTATGGCATGGGTACAAAATTCGGTAGAGTTTCGTAAATGACAATTTAACACAGGTAGGAATGAAATGCAATGGGGTATGGAAATTTTATGGTATGTTATTTAGTTTTCGCATATTACATTTATAATTGTATTTGTAATTGTGGGGGAAAATGGGAGGCACATTTTGAGATGAGACAATTTAAAATTGACATTTATAAAAATACAAATCTAGGACTAGTTTTTAAAACTTTTAAATATTGAGAAATATCAATTTGAAATAGTAATAGGTTAAGTAAAATAAAGAGCGTAATAAATTTAATTATTAATACTATGGCCATAAATAAGGTATTAAAAAAAACTCACAAATAAGTTTAGAATATATGATTCGAGTAATTAAAATACAATATGATTTTTTTTTTATGAAAAATTGAAATTAATTAATTTAAATTTAAAAGTTGCTTAAAATAAAGTAAAAATTGATAAATGAGGGTGTATAAGATTTAATATTTGAATTTAAATGCTATAAAAATGGTAAAATAATGAACTTGAAGGATTTATAATAATAATGTTATTGCTATTAAAATGGTATCGAATAATTAATTCAGAGCAAACGGAGATAGTGTTACATTAAATAGTTCTGTAGAGAAAATTCTCTTACCAGATGGATGTCTTGAATGGGTCTTGTGGAGTGGGCTGCGATGAGGCTTGGTGATCACTTTTTGCGATGGTTGCCATGGGACATCGTCGATGTTGGTTGACGGGGCAATGTCAGGATTTCTCGATGATTCTTGTCTGCCTGTTCGAGCCGATGGAGGAAGATGTTCGTGGCGCAGTAGATGTCGATGGGGGCGATAATGACCTCCTCGGTGCGAGGTGCAGCTAGTCCTCGCATGGCGTCTTTTAGGTGGCTTACTCGGTCTTCGCAGTGGGGCTGTATGTTGGTGAGGGCATCCGCGACGTAGTCGTCCCTGACCTCCATCATCCTCTGCATGCCGCTGTCCTCAGTTATCCTGTCGACTTTAACGGGTTCTGTAGTAATCCCGAGGTGGAATGTGCTGGGGCAGTCGTGGTAGTGGGTGCGTGATGGGATTCCCGCACTGGGACAGCAAGAGACAGAGGCAGGTCTAGATGGTAACTCCAGAAGGTAGAGGTAGACCACGGACGAAGGCAAGTCGGACCACGGGCGTCACGGATGCCCTACATCGCGGATAGAGGTGAGAGACCCGACCGTATAACGGCGTGGCTCTGAAAACAACTATACTGAACAACTAACTTTGTCCCATCTTGGGGGGCTTTTATATGAGACGCTCGCAGATGGCGGCGAGTTCTGATTGGTTCCCGTAATCACGCCACCTGTCAAGCGCTGGGTTATTAATTATGTCTGGCCACCTGCTGACGGGGGGATTGAACTCATTATCATAAACACCTGTTAGTCTGGCCTTTGTCGTCTGGACTTTTGTCGCGTCGTCTACCTCTACATCTTTATTTTATTGTCACTTTGTTACAAGTTCGATACATATTTTTATATTGAGATGGAGTTATGATAAATATTATAAGAAAGTTGTGATCTATGGCTCAAAATATACTACATGTACATATGGTACAGTAGCTCCCAGCATGGATGTCTCTGGATGTCGCCCGTGTCTTCCTCCCCACCAGACATCAGCTTTCGGCATGGAAGTCTGGTGTCCTCAAGTGTCTAGTTTTATTTGTACATGTGCTCTTTGTACATCCTTCGTGGGAATGGAGCATCGCCGGCCATCGTTGGGAGTTCTCCATCTAGGCAACAGACACTTCGGCGAGACACTGCGTATATATTTATATGATGTAAATGTTTACATCTTTGTTGGGTCTTGTTTGGTGGAAAATCTGACCCAACACGCCTAAGTGTCGCTACAGATGAGACAAAAAATTTATAGGGCATAATTAAGCAATTAAGACATCTAGATCAGGGCATGTAGATACAAAAAAGGGTTCAAACCAATACACCTTATTGTTTATATATTAACCATTTTCACTATTTTTTCTCAAATTAAAATTAAAATATTTAACCAATTTAGCAACTTATTCAATTTATTATCACTTTAAACCATTAATTACTATTTTATGTACCACTTAGTTATATAATCGTAGCTTCATTTATCAACGAAAACTCATTGGTTTTCGGTTAAACTTAAGACATTAAGTCATCCTTTATTTTTGAAAAACCTTTTTCATTTTTTTTATTTCTCAACCAAGCATTCAACTTTGATTTCGCTCAACATTTCTTTTATTTTTATTTTGATTACCTCATGAAATTTCCTCGTTTTCATTCCCGAACTCGAGCAAAAAGTAATTAGGCATTTTTCTTTTACCAAAGCATTTTTTTTTTTACTATTTCAACCAAGCATTCAACTTTGATTTCGCTCAACATCTCTTTTATTTTATTTTGATTTCAAAACACCTTATGAAATTTCCTCGTTTTCCTTTCCCAAACTCGAGCAAAAGTAATTAGGCAATTTTTCCTTTTTTTTTGTACCGTAGTACTCAACATCTGATGTACCTTTATAAAAATTTTGATTTCTATTAACTATAAACCAAATATATTTCATTAACACTACATTTTTTTTAAAATTCTCTTATATCCTTATCAATTTTGTATATAACCTCCCTATAATCAATTAATTTTCGCCCAAAATTATTTTCTTTGATGTAAAGAACTTATTCAGACTAAAACCCCTTCATAAATTCTTCACATGTAGGGGGCGCATCTGTCATAATTTGTAAATAGCTGTATGCAACCCCGACCCAATATGTATGCAATGTATGTTTCAAAGACTTAATAAAGAATAAGGTAACTGGAGGATAGAACGCCTTAGAGAAACAAGGCCTAGAAAAGAGGCTTAAGAGTTAGCACAACCATTAGCAAAATTACAGCCAATTTTATGATCGCGGAAATAATAAAACTTGAGTTCAACGACACAGTATTTCCTGGTCGTGTCAGGACAAGTCCAAAGGACAAAGAAATTAGCAAGGACCAATTAGGAAGCAGCTTCCCAAAGGTCAACCAATAGAAAACGGCCACGTTCCACCTTTCGACCAATGGGAAGTAAGATAGGTCTTGGTGTTAAATCGAGAACCTAGGATTGTCAGTGGTTCACTCGCTCCCACCGAGACAGCACCTAAAAAAGTCTTCGACTCGCTCCCAACGAGGTAACATCTGCTCTAGAGATCTCTTTCTCCGCTCATCCCATAGCTAAGTCCAATCACCGCCATGTGATCAGATAATTAATAGAAAATCCGCCCCATCTTCTCAAAAGCCTTTCTTTCCTCCAACCCGTTGCCTTTTATTTTCAAAACCCCATCACGTGTCCTGGTTATTCCCCACTGTATGCTCAACTTTCCACTCAAACGACTGCGCTTCCAACAATCTTCACCATTCTCATCTAACAACAAGAAATTCCGCAACGATATTGTGACATACACACAATTTAATTGTGACAATATACAAGTAGTATGTGTATGTAGTGCAAGTAGTATGTATTGTATTATGATTAACCTTATTGCAATTGAATTTAATATTAAAACACAAATGACTATCCCTTATTTTTAGATAGGAAACGTTACAACATGTATTTTCTCAAATATAATTTGATGTCCAGACCGACTCCATAATCACTCTTCTACAAATTGCCAGCATGCTTCTGGTGTCTATATGTACTGGTAAGTGACCCAAAGAATATACACCAATACATCGCTTTGCGTCGTTTCGTTTTGCGTTTTTTCGAAGCTGCGTCGCTGCTTAATTTTTACTGATTTTCACTGTGCGTCATTAGATTTTCGAAGTTGCGTTGTTTTGGATTCGAGTCTTTAATTTTTTTATTTTCATTTTTTTTTTTGAAATTTTTTTCCCTAAAATATGGCAACACCTTTGTTTTGATTGCGCCATGCCATCAAAATTTAATTTTCACTTTGCGTCGTGTTTTTTTTTTTTGGAACGTAACCCCGACGCAAAGCGAGATATGGGTGTATAAGAATGCTTTTTTTAATTCAAGAATATTGTAGATATATTTATGATTTTCTATCTCGGTTGAAGAAACCAGATATGGTTTAATTTTATTTTGTATTTTGCTATTTTATTATTTTCCTTTTTAAGTCCAAATAATAGATTCAAACTCGTTTTTTTTTCTTAATTTAGGATAGCTAATCTAGTATATTTTGAATTTTATTTTCTTGTATCTGTCTTTTTTGTTTTTATTTGTGACCAGCGCCTCACTGCGGTAACTGAGAGAAGTTATAAGTTGGGGAAGATGGGTGGAATCAATCTGCGAAAGGATTTTATAGATAAAATTGTGGAAACATTCATATGGTCTCTCTTTCAAAAAATTGTCATATATATATAGAGTAGAACCTCGCTGTAAAGGACACCTGGCTTTGCTTTTGCAGGCCGAATCTCTTTTCTGTAAAGGACAACACCTAATTGTAGAGCCAAAGTGTCTTTTAGGGAGAGGTGTCCTCTTACCAAAGAGTTGCTAAATAGTAAAAATGGTTATTTTGCAAATAAAAACTGTCCTTTGTGGAGAGGTGTCCGTTAGCGGGGTGTCTGCTAAAGGGAGGTTCTACTGTATTCCAATTTGAAACCAAATGTAAAAAAGTATCTGTGTTCCAGCCATCCTCTCCCGTAAACTGCTCCATAAGACCGCCACGCCCATGTTCATGGCCCAGACGTATCTATCCACTGTGCTGGTCTTCTCTGGTCTCTACTTCGTCATCTTCCGTTTCCTGGTTTGTTCCCCACCTATTGGTCTTAGATTGATAACAGAGAGGATAGCTACTCATATTTCGGAATATATTTTCCATCGCGTTGGATATTGCAGAAAATATTTTAAATACTTGACCAAACACTCCGCAAAAAGTTTTTTCAAAAATTTATTATAAGATTATCCCAAAAGTTCGTGTTCTTCTTAAAACGTTGTTTTTCTTGTTATTTGCTGAATAATATTATAACGGCGAATACATAATAATACATAATACAATTACTTATTTTTATATGGTGAATAATATTGGTATTTCAATTTTTTGTAATTATTTACGAACTTTTGGGACAACCTTGTATCATTGGAAAACATTCGAGTTAAAAAAAATCTTTCACAGGCGTTTTTTTTTTTTTTTTTTGTAAAGTCGTGGGTAAAGTCTGTTTACAAATATCTATTATGAAATGTTTATACTTGGAAGAAACGCCTCAGCGGAAGAGTATAATAGTAGTTAACTTTTAGAAATCCTCAATATTTGGCTAGTATGATGATGTTGAATGCACGCTGAAATATGCCTTTTCCACGATGGCGCCAAACACTGATGCAGCCATCATGGAGCTACAAACAGAACTTGGATTCGTCTGAAAACACAAGGCCCGCCATTCCCATGTCCTGGTTCATGGTTGATCACACCATTGAATGCGCCCCTGTCTGTGATGTCACGTCAAGGGTAACTTAAGCCATGATAAACCGAGCTGACAGTCCATACTTCTGCAAGCGTCAACAAACTATTCGTACAGAAATTTTGACTTGCAAACGATCCCATTTCTCGACTCAGGGCTCCTGACGTGGCTATACGATCCAATCCGGCCATACAGGTAACATGTCGGTCTTCTTGGCTGTTAGCGATATCAGGAGCTGAGATTCACTGCGTCGTTCCGTATGACCGTCCTGAACCCATCGATTCTATAATCTGCTCACAGTCATCTCGACCAGCAATACTGAGGTAAGATAAACGCCTATATCATTGGTAAACTAAAATTATACCTCTATTAAACTCAAAAACGTGTTGGTGAGAAATTCCCGTTCTTAAACGAGACACCACGACAACTTTTTACAACGATGCAACATTTAAAATGCAATTTCTGTATAAGAAACCTGTTGTGCAATCTCTTATTTTCAACACATTTGTATCACTACCGGCGCCTATTCTATATACAGTTACGAGCGTCATGCGTCATCTCCTAATCAACAATCAGTCATCAGTTTTCATATCTGTCACCGTTTGCTTTTTTTTTTTAATGGCGCCCTCCTATTGGCTACGGTCACGCCATCTTTGCCCCCCCCCCCCCCCACTCGCCTTTTTTTTTGGAATGGCGCTCTCCTATTGGTTGGCTACGAACACACCACCTTTGCCCCCCCCCCCCACTCGCTATTTCGTCTTTGTAACTATTGTGTTGGAGCGGTTCGCTCCCTAAATAAATGCATATATTAGATAATAACCAAATGGAATCCTCTCTTTCTTTTTCCCAGTAAGAGACGCCTACGGAAGCCAACAGTACATAGACAGATAAAGCACATAGGCTATAGGTTTTAACTAACATATGCAATTATTTAAGGCGCCAATTTATAATTGTAACAAATAGTATTTGAATCAAAACATTCAATCGGGTAAAACACGGGCGTTGCCCGGGTTATTCGGCTAGTTTTCCATAAATGCAGTGAAACCTACTCATTTACATCTGATAGGATCTTCATGCGTGTAGCGCATCGCCTTATTGGTATAACAATTTTAACGAACAGTAGTGTATTGAGGCTTTCCATTGGGGAAAGAGAAGGATTGGAAGCTTTGGATGTTGGATCTTAATGGGGAAGTTCTAGAACATAACTGTGGCAAATCGACTTAGCTCAAGGAAGTGGCTACCTTTAACTTAAGGAATAACCAAGGATTATAGTACTACAGTCATATTAATATCATATTAATATTATTGCAACCATGCTTTTAGCTTTATGGTCTAGTCCCTCTGATGTCTTTCATCTTGGGGCTCAAGCCAGTACTGGTGATCTACCACGGGCTAGTCCAGGGGTCGGCAATCTGCGGTAACGAGCCTCATGCAGCTCTTTAGATGTGAGGCTTGCGTGTAGTACTCCTATAAATAAAAACTTTATTTATGTGAGTATCATTTATTGTTGGCAAGAAAAAATTTTATGGTTCTTTGAAAACTTTGAAATTTTGTAAATTGTAATTTTTGACTCTTCAGACTCAAAAAGTTGCTGACCCCTAGGACTAGTCTCTTCTTCTTTCTTATTTCCACTCAATCATATTAGGGTGTCAAGCTTATTTGACAACCACCATGACTGGGTGAGGTAGATTACGTCTGCCTTTGTCATTAAGACTGGGAGCACTACTCAGTGGAAGGCCGACTTAGCTCCAAAAGAAATGGCCGCCTCTGACATGAGGAACAGAGGCCATGTGCAGCAGCTCCTAACATGGAGTACAAACGCTGCTTATCCTGTATCCATGGATCAGGAGCCCTTACAGGGTACTATCAGCCGGGCCAGCTGAGCCCAGGTTTTTTAGTGAGCTTGTTACTGCTCCCCTTCCTCCTTTTTCATCCGGGCTTGGAACCGGCAAAGGCAGAGTTTAGACCTAGTCTAAATCTGCTGTGTCATACAAAAACAGGGACACCTCATGATAAAGCACAATTTGGATTATAGATTATAATACAAGAAAATAAGACCTAATCCAAATATTTTTATTAGTGTGTGACATTTGATTAACAGCATTGTTACCACCATCAGACAAAAGAATAAATATTTTAAAGGATTTATTCTTTTGTCTGATGATGGTAACAATGCTGTTACCGAAACGTCACACACAATTAAATTATTTGGATTAGGTCTTATTTTCTTTTATAGGGACACCTCATGTAAAATGTGATTTTTTACCATGCACAGACAATTTTGGAAAATGATAGGCTAGACTCTTCGATGGGTCAAATTAAGCATCGTCTAAACCATAAAATAAAGGATCTAAAGAGACAAAGGTCGCCTCTCCCGTCAAAACCTGATGCCATTTATTGACCGTCGCCGCAAACTAGCGGCCTCGGGTCGGTGGCAAAGCCACAACACCAGCTTTGGCTAACTGAGAAGCATCCACCTAGCGACCATGGTTTCAGGCTAATGGCCCTCGTCAGCCTAGGGCGGACTTTATTCCATGAGATCCACATGGGATCTAATGGAATCTTGAAAATCTGCCAAAGAGGTGTTTAGCTGGCAAAGTGGCTGGGCCAATTCTATGGCTAAAATATAGATGGAAATTTTGACGGGAGGATAATGATCTAAAGAGACAAAGTTCGCCTATCCCATCAAAATAAATGTCAAAACCTGACACCATCTATTTTTTCCATTAATTTCCATCTATAAAATAAAGGAGTTATATAGGTTTTTAATGATATATATGTGGTGATAAAAATAATGGGCAGACATTTCAGGGAAGTCACATAATTTATTGAGTTACATTGACAAATTCACAGCTAGCTAATCCTGCCAAAAGATCAGTGGTAAATAGAGGAAACAAAAAGTAAAGAATGTGCATTTGAGTACATTTCAAAATAAAATGCAAATATTACAAATTTAGTAAATCATTGTAATAATCAAAAAATAATTTTAAGATGTATTTTGATTATCCAGTAAATTACTTGCAAAAATCAACCAAAACATTGAAGAAAGAATCACTCGTTTTAAAAGAAATATATAAAAGATAGATAAAGGTGTGTTAAAAGTTTAAAAAATTCATATTGCAAGTTGAAAAATTATATCTTTGTATATATACAGTAGAACCTTCCTTTAGCGGACACCCCACTAGCGAACACCTCTCCACAAAGGACAGTTTGGTTCTGCAATTAGGTGTCCTTTACAGGGAGGTTGTACCGTATATTAAATATTGCAGGAACAAATTTTAGCATCTATGTGAATATAACATTATTTCACAAGTTGAAAATTCAATGAGAGAAACTATTAAAAGAATCTAGACAAATATATGTGGGACATATGCAAGAATAAAAATAAGAGAATTGGAGCACTTAAGGCACAATGTTAAAAACTTGTGAGGCCTGAAAGTTTGTGCACATTTTGCTAAGCCATATATATGCTATTCTGCAAGCTAAGATCAACTAGACACAAGTCTATTTTGAGACAAAAAATGAGATTGGGCAGAGAAATCAGACAAATCAAGTTTGCAATCATGATTAGAAGAGCCGATATGTAAAAACATTCTATATATTACAGAAAGGCATAAGATGCCATAACTCTTTTTTTTTTATTCTATATATTGCTGGGTAGATTTGTAGGGAAGACAAACTGAAGATTACTGAGCAGATACCTTGATTCCATGAATGTTATGGAATATATCTTCTTCCACAGCTAATTTCAGGATTCCAGAGTTATATCAAAGACTTTGTTCCAAGAAGACAATGTCCCTAGAGTTGCTACTGCAAAACTCAAGAAAAAAAAAGATGCAAAGATACTAGGGACAAACACCTCAAGAAATTCCTGAATCCCCACAGATCCATGTCAGTAGCAAGAAGGCTTACAAGTAGTGGTTCACAGTTCCCAAAGGAAGAAAGCAAAGTTTTAATTAATTTTTAGTTTTATATTTTATTAAAAAAACAAATGTGTCTCATTACTCCCCCTTTATAATCTTTTATATAAATAAAGTTTATTAACATATACGCTCCAGGAACCTAGGTTAGCAATTTTTTTAAATAAAAATGTAACAAGACCAAATTCATGTCTCTAGTTACCTTTTGATTCTAACTTATAATCCAAAAATTGTACCCTATCAATTTTTTTTTTTTAAATTTAAGTTATTTTTAAATTGCCTTGTCATCCTCATGTTGCCTTGTCATCCTCATGCCTTTCCTATTCTATATACAGTTACGAGCGTCATTCTTAATCAGTCATCTGTCACCGTTTGCTTTTTTTTTTTGGAATGGCGCCCTCCTATTGGTTGGCTACGAACACGCCACCTTTTTGGTCTTATTACCATGAATTCTTATTAAAAAAAAAACTTTTTAAACCATAAATTGGAATATTTAAATACAGTTAAATCTGTCTATAGCGCCCCCTCTTGGGACTCACCAAAATAGGGTACTATAGACAGGTCACTTTTAATAAAAACTTTAATTATGAAAGTATTATTTATTGTTGACAAGAAAATACTATTTGGATTTTTGGTCTTATTACCATGAATTCTTATCAAAAAAATGCTTTTTTTACCATAAATTGGAATATTTAAATACAGTTAAACCTGTCTATAGCGGCCCCTCTTGGGACTCACCAATATAGGGTGCTTAAAAAGAGGGGGTGCTATAGACAGGTCACTTTTAATGCAAATCGCATCATACTATGCTGGAAGGGTTCACCACTGATGAGCCAAGCCCTCCCAATATATTTTTTTCATTGCAGTAAGGACAGTAGAAGTTTATATTATGTATAAAATAAAAATTCACACTTTTAAATCCTTTTATTTTATATGTATAGATGGCGCGGTTTTGTTTTGTGTTATACTATGTATTTAAAATCTGGCTCTATAGAGAGGAAGGCGCTATTTAGAGGGGGCACTATAGACAGGTTTAACTGTACTTTGAAAAAAATATAACAAAACACACTAAAGTGAGAATGACAAAAAAAAAAAAAGGAACTATCATAAAAAGATTAAGTTTAATTATCCATAAAATATATCAAATCTTTAAACCTTCAATATATAGTATAACCATCTCAACACTGACTTTAACTCAAATGAAAATTCGGGTTCAATGGGGTGTTGAATTAAAAATTGCAATCTATAGGTAGAATAAGCAAATATATTTGAGAACAAATTAATAACAATTTATTAATTGTTACAATTAAATTAATAACAAAGTATTCATTATCAAAGATAAAATTATGAAAATCTTTTAAAAACTACATTTTCTCACAATTCTAGTTTATTTTCATTTTAAAATGCAAGCTTTTAAGTGATAATCACTCTTCAACAAGCTTTATTAAGACATTGAATGATTAAGCCTATTGAAGAGTGATTATCACTTGAAAGCTTACATTTTAAAATTTAAAAGAAACTCATTGTGAGAAAATATTTTTGTAGTTTTTAAATTTAAAAAATATGTAGTAAAAAGAGTATAAACCAAATAAAAAAATAATAATTATCTTTGATGACAAACTATAAACCCTTTTATAAATATAAACCATTTTTATGACATGTTTTATTGTGATCTTACTACTATAAAATCATTTTACAGTAATGTTGTTGTTTCTTATCCCCTTGTGTAAATTTTACACAAATTCCAAGAGTCCATGCTCGTCAAGCTATTTTATGATAAGCAGCAGCCTCTCCCAAAGGTCCTGTTTAGTGTATCTATGAATACATGTGATAAGGTACAATTTGGATTAAAAGATAAAAACATAAAAATGGTGAAGCGAGAATCAAAGTAAATTAATTTATGTGTGGTTAAATTATTATAATATTCAGACATGAGTAGTTCCAAATAAGTTTTATCCAGATCAGATATAGCGTGTCTTTTTTGCAACTGGAAATAAATAAATAAAGGTTATAAATTACTAATATTGATGTTGTTACCTTGTGATTTTTAGAATGCATTCATTGACAAACAAAGCTCATAGTTATGATGAAAGAAATTTTGTTAGAAAACAGTACATTTTGATAGTTGGAAAATTACTTTGGAAACAGAGCACCATGTTACTATTGGGATTGTTTCTAGGAAAGATAACTTCTGTAACAATTTATGTTATACACAGTAGAACTTGAATAATTCAAAGTCCAAGGGACCAAAAATATATTTCAAATTATCAAAAAATAAAACATTTTGAATTAAAACTTCGCATTTTCGATCAATTCCTTTATTAAGAATAACAACTCCACCTTTGCCGGTCCTAAGCCCGGATGAAAAAGGAGGAGGGGGAGCAGTAACAAGCTCACTAAAAAACCTGGGCTCAGCTGGCCTGGCTGATACTACTCTGTAAGGGCTCCTAATCCAGGGATACAGAATGAGCAGCATTTGTACTCCACGTTAGGAGCGGTTGTACATGGCGTCTGTTCCTCATGTCAGAGGCGGCCATTTCTTTTGGAGCTAAGTCGGCCTTCCACTGAGTAGTGCTCCCAGTCTTAATGACAAAGGCAGACACATTCTACTTCACCCAGTCATGATGGTTGTAAAACAGACACCATCAAGGGTCACAACTTGATACCCTAATATGATTGAGTGGAGATAAGAAAGAAGAAGAAGATTAAGAATAACATTAGTTGCTGTTAATTTACATTTTTACCTTATATTTAGATTACATGCAATAATTGTATGGATATACAGTTAAACCTGTCTATAGCGCCCCCTCTTGGGACGCACCAAAATAGGATGCTATAGACAGGTCACTTTTAATGTAAATTGCATCGTACTACGTATTTAAAATCGGGCGCTATAGAGAGGAAGGTGCTATTTGGAGGGGGCGCTATAGACAGGTTTAACTGTATATATATATAAAAGTTCAAAACTGAATTGTTAAAGTACATGAATTAATGAAAAATCCCTAGGAAAGTATAGGGACCAAGATAAATATTCAAATTAAAGACATTTGATTTATCCAAGTTGTACTGTATTTACTACTTTCAACTTTTTGAAATCACATTTGTTCTGTCAATTAATACTTTATTGAATTACTTTATGCTTAAATTTATCATTATACTTTTAAATATTGTAGAACGACATTTTGAAAATTATACTGCATGTGTTTCTTTTAAACAAAAAATCGAAATTTATTTCAAGGAGAAATAATCCCTGCCTGGTTCAAAATCACATTAATAGGTACCGCTCAACAAGAGCAACCTAGTTCATGATAGTTGAAAGAGTGAATAATATGTGAAGGTTATTCACATATTAAACAAAACTTTAAGGCGGGATTCAATCCCGGTTCATGACTGTCGGGAATCGAGCGTGTTACCCTCTCATCCACCGACTTTGAATGAATGTATGTGTGTGTGTGTGTCTGTCCTTTATGCCTGACCAAACCTGTGGGTTCGGTTCCCATCCCTGGACACTTTATTTTTCCGTTCATCATTACTTTTCACAATTCATCCTTTCATACTTCATCCCTAAGGTTAGAAATAATCGTTATTTCTCCTTGAAATAAATTTCGATTTTTCGTTTAAAAGAAACCCATGCGGGATAATTTTCCAATGTCATTCTACAATCATAATCTGCATTATATTGAATAATAAACTTATATATTTTATTATAGAAAAATATTATTAAATAGTATGAAAAAGTACAAAAAATGGTGTTTTTTGTTAAATAGATTATAAGAAACACATTTTAAAGGGCCTAAATAAAAAATATATAGTCATTCTTAAATAATTTGAAGCCCAAGGAACCAAAAAAAAAAAAATTGAATTATCCAAAAATTCGAATTAAAAACAGAAATTCTATTTATAGGAAATTCTAGGAACCAAGATAAATATTTGAATTAAAGACATTTGAATTATCTCAAGTTCTACTGTATTAAAAATATCTTAATAGAATATAAACTAAATTCATAATATTTTTGTTTAATAATTTCCTTGTGTTTCTATGTTTTATATAGAATTGAAAAGGTTAGAATCACTTCAAAATAAACAGATATCAAGAAAGATGGTATATAATATTGGCACCTTTTCTATAGAGAAAAAAGAATTTTACAAAAAAATAGAAAAGTAGCCACAATACTGCGATAGAATGTGGCTTTCTGACATTGAGAATTGTATAATAATAAAACCATGAAGATAATAGAGGCAAAGAACTGTCCCTTTAAGAGTTTTTTCTCAGAATTAAAAAAAAAAGGTAATTTCAACAATAAGTGTACATGTTGAAATCAGGTAATATATATACAGTTAAACCTGTCTATAGCGCTCCCTCTTGGGACTCACCAAAATAGGGTGCTATAGAGAGGAGGTGCTATAGATAGGTCACTTTTAATGTAAATCGCATCGTACTACGTATTTAAAATCGGGCGCTATAGAGAGGGAGGCGCTATTTAGAGGAGGCGCTATAGACAGGTTTAACTGTACTATGTTTATCATGCCTCATTTATAATATTGGACAGATCTGATAACAAGTCAGAAGGAAATATTTAGAGATAAAGGTGACGCCATTTGGAGGGGGCGCTATAGACAGGTTTAACTGTATATATATATATTTTTAAGCTGGCCAAAATATATATATAGGATATTAAAGGAATATTCCAGAAAATACAAATATGACAGAAAATGGTGTTGCTACATGGTGGAGATTGGTGTGGGAACATGAGGTAGACAATGGGAAGCTAGAGACAGACAGATTGTTGTGAAAAAGATATCTGCATTTGAGTGACAGGATATATAATACAATAGATAAGCATATAAATAAACACAAAAAAAAGATAGCATCATTTTGTAATGATATAAAACTTAAAATAGGCAAAAAAAGAAAGTCCTTAAAGGTGATCTAGTTTTTTAAAGGGTAGTACAGTAGAACCTCCATGAGAGAACACTCCCGCTAGATGACACCTCTCTGTAAAGAGCAGTTTTCATTTGCAAAATTAACATTTTTACTTTTTTGAAACTCTCCGGTAAGAGGACGCATCTCACTAAAGGACACTTTGGCTCTGCAATTAGGTGTTGTCCTTTACAGGGAGGTTCTATTGTATTAACATAAAGGAGGTAACCCAGGCTCCTGGAGTGTAACCATAGATCACCAACTACCCAGATTAAAAGAAAGTGTGAAATAGTTAAGATAACATATAATAAATGAAAGCATTGATGCATGAATCTTAGATTCCACCCTTCAATATAACATATATAAGTTGAATCGGCCAATATAGTATTAGAGCTCTAAGAAGTGATCTGGTAGATTAAATTGGCCCTGTGAGGGTTCACCACGGATGAGCCACAAGCCATTCCAATATTTTTCATTGCATTAAAGAGAGTAGAAGTTTATTTTATGTATACAAGGTAATAAGACCAAATCCAAATAAATAAATAGTGTGTGATGTTTCGGTAACAGCGTTGTTACCATCTTCAGACAAAAGTACTGAATGGCAGAATTTAAGAAAATAGATGTGAGAAAAAGAACTCACCCTTTTAATGCTGTGTTTTCTCAACTTCTTGAAGTAGAGGAGAGCTTCAGATCCTGAACTCTTTAAAATAGAATCTTCAAGTGATGGCTTAGCATCAACATTTGTCTGAAGATGGTAACAACGCTGTTACCGAAATGTCACACACTATTTATTTATTTGGATTTGGTCTTATTACCTTGTGTTTATAATCTATAATCCAAATTGTGCCTTATTAATTTTGTTTTATGTATAAAAGAAAGATTTGTGCCTCAATGCTTTCATTCTTATACATAGATAGCAAGTTATATTGTCTTTTTTTTATAGTTAATATAAAATATAATAAAATATAGAACATAGAATCCAATAAAACTACACACACACAGATATATTGGAGTATCACAAAAAGTGCAGCATAGGCAATAATTTAAACTATATAGGTGTGTACTATCAAAAAGTCTGCACTCAGAAGATCAAAGTATGGGAAGCACTGGATTGTAAGTGTCTAAAAATAGGACTTTATAGAGCAAAGCTGTTATTGCTGTTTGATATGCTGAGATACTTGCGTCTTTTATTCCATCTACATGGGAAACAAAAATTTGATAAGAGTTCTGGTAAACACAAAAATCTGTATATTAATACAAAAATAAATTTTTAAAATATAAATAAATAGAATAAAATACAGTAGAACCTCCATGAGAGGACACTTATGCTAGAGGACACCTCTCTACAAAGGACAGTTTTCAATTGTAAAATTATCATTTTTACTATTTAGCAACTCTCCGGTAAGAGGATGCCTCTCCCTAAAGAACACTTTAGCTCTGCAATTAGGTGTCCTTTACAAGGAGGTTCTACTGTATATCTATTTAAAATATATTTATTGAGAGATAATTTTTCTATAGAGAATTTTAAAAAATACCATTTTAAAATATTGCGAGATAAAAATATAGGTAAGTTACCTACCTCTACAAAATAAAAATAGAACCTTGAGTACACCCGCCCACTATCACATCAGTTGCCAGTATTTGGCAAGTAATACTTTGTCATGTGCTTTAAAGAATTCCTTTGTATTTCATCAACTTGTTTGCTGCTTTCTCATCCCAGAATATAGAGCTTTCAATTAATCTGGAAAAAAAGATGCACATGATCATTGTCCTTGCAAAGATATAACAATTAAGATAGTGACTTATCACTAGAAATAACTCTGCCTTTGCCGGTCCCAAGCCCGGATTAAAAAGGAGGAGGGGGAGCAGTAACAAGCTCACTAAAATACCTGGGTTCAGCTAGCCCGGCTGATAGTACCCTGTAAGGACTCCAGGGATACAGGATGAGTCGCAATTGTACTCCTTGTTAGGAGCCGCTGCACATGGCGTCTGTTCCTCATGTCAGAGGTGGCCATTTCTTTTGGAGCTAAGTCGGCCTGCTACTGAGTAGTGCTCCCAGTCTTAATGACAAAGGCAGACGCATTCTACTTCACCCTGTCATGATGTTTGTCAAACAGACACCATCAAGGGTCACAACTTGATACCCTAATATGATTGAGTGGAGATAAGAAAGAAGAAGACTATAAATAATCCATTCCTATATTTACAAAGGAATACAAAAATCAATTAACATACAACAGTTTCTATATGTATTTATCCATATACAGATGTCCAATATTCAGAAAAGGACATTTTGAACAACTCCCATAGATCTTCAAAGTAATCTAAAATATAAATTTTTCCAAGAGATGGAAAATAAGCACCACTGCAAAAATAACAAAGTAAAAATTAACTTTTCAATTAAAAAAAAAAACGTTTTTTTAAATTTATTTGTATCCATATCATAAGTTAGAACCACCTGGAGCAGTATATTATCAAAGTACAAAATCGTGGAGCAAAAATTTCTTGTAAGGTTTTTTATTTAGCTGAGCTTTCGAGAATTTGTCTTTTTGAGAGCTCAAGTAAAATCTTGAGAGCTTGGCTAAATAAAAAAAAAAACCTTACAAGAAATTTGCCTTACAATTTTTTCTATTTTTTTAATATTTTGATTTCAATAATTTAGATGTTTGTCTTACATTTTTTTCCTCAAAATTTATTGAATTTTAAACACAAGGTAATAAGACCAAATTCAACTTATTACCTTGTGTTTATAATGTATAATCTAAATTATGCCTTATCATTTAATGAATTTTATTTATTGGTTTGAAAAAAAAATTTTGAAAATCTGCTTTTGAATCATTTAATGAAATCCTTTAAATCTGTAAAATATTTGTGATTCTAAACTGGTGTCAATATCTCACAAATATATTTTTTTATTTTGTGCGAACATAACATCATTTTGAAAATAGAGAAATCCATAAATAAATCTTAAATTTTTTTTAATTAAAAAGGCATATATTGGATCAAATTAAATATGTTATAACACCTTGAGAGAGAAAAAGGTTGGCGTTCAGCCAACTTAAATATTGGTAAAATAACTTATATTTTGATCCAATATATGTCTTTTTAATTTAAAAAAACATAACATCATCCGTCATCCATCATCAAGAGCAACTCCTCAGCCTGTCTTGTGTTCATTAGGATGCTATTCAGTCTGTTGAAGGAGGTTATTGTCTGAAAGCTCACCTAGCTTTTACCTCTTCAATAAAGAAACTTGTTGCCGTTAGCTTTAATCTCTTCTTAGAAAAGATAACTGGTGATTCCTCTCTTATTGTAATTAGAATCATATCATAAATTCATCATTTTAATCAAATAAAATATTAATATATGAAATTATTGTCGTTTTCTTATCCCCTTGTGTATAGATTACATGAATTCCATGAGTCCATGCTCCTCGAGCCTGAAATTATTTACTTTTGTAAAAATTATGGAAAAATAATAACCAAAAAAAAAAAAAAATCAGTAATACTAATCAGGAATCAAATTTTTTACGAGAAAACCGTTCTCTCTGATCTTACATTGCTTTCTTTCTAACCATGACCAAAGTTTCTTGAAAACGAATACAGCAAAAAGACTAGCCATATAAGAGAAATTATCTCCCCCCAAAAATATAGAAATAACGGCTGACAAAAATCACCAGGTAGGATTACAATAAGAAATCAAGAGACCAAACAAGTGAACATTACACTCGATGTCAGGAATCTCCTGGATAGTAATTACAACAGCTTTCTGGAGTTTTTTTTTGAATTAGTGAATTCTCACGTTTAAGGCATCTTCTACAGAAGTACAAAATGAACGATAATGAACATCATAAAAGATGGAAATGCCTGAAAGCTTCAGAATGCAATAATAAAAATAAAAAGAAACTCATCTCCATAAACCTGTTGCATTATGTAAATAAGTAAACATTATACAGAGTTTGTTTCTTTTTGATATGAGAGAGCTGTTGTTTTTGTTTCCTATCCCTTTGTGTAAAGATTACACGAATTCCATGAGTTAATGCTCCTCGAGCTTGATCTAATGGAATGGGGTATAGCATTCATTGATCATGGTACCATGATCCAGGCACACTTACGAGAGAGCTTCTTCATATTGGGAGAGAAAACCATATATATAGTCCTTTAACATCTTTAATTCAACACCCCAAGAGCTGTCAGTTGAATCAAAGACTGTTTTAAGTTATAGTCAGTTAGATGATTTGCTTGGAGCTAAGTCGGCCTGCCACTGAGTAGTGCTCCCAGTCTTAATGACAAAGGCAGATGCATTCTACTTCACCTAGTCATGATCTCAAGCTTTACAAGCTTGATACCCTAGTGTGATTGGGTGGAGATAAGAAAGAAGAAGAAGAAGAAGAGATGATTTGCTTATCTCATCATCTCTTATTTGCTTATCATCCAAAATAACTTTACTAGATGCTGCTCAAAAAGAGCAACCTAGCTTATGATACTATACGCCATCTATTGACCGTCACCACAAACTAACGGCCTCGGGTCGGTGACAAAGCCACAACAACAGCTTTGGAAAAATGAGGTGTTTGCAGTGACAGTCAATAGATGCTGTCTAGTTTTGACATTTAATTTGATTGGAGAGGCGCCCAATGATTTTTATATATCAATTTCCTCATGACAAAATTTCCATATAACATATATATATATATATTAATATGTAAATATGTATATGTTATTAGATGTGTTTGTTTTTAACTAAGCCTTGTATTAAAGTGTTAATTGTTGGTCTACAAATAGCCTTGTATATGCAAAAAAAGAAGCACTTTGAAAGGTAAAAAAGGTAATCAACAAGAGTGTCCATGGAAATGAAACCCTTAGTTTCTAGCACACTTTTTCTACTCTCGGAGCAATAGATGTGATAGGGCTAATGAGAAATGTTTCTTATTGCCTTGTGTAAAGATTACACAAATTCTACGAGTTCATGCACCTCAAACTATTTAATGATAAGCAGCGGCCTCTCTCAAAGGTCCTGTTAATAAGAAATAGAAGCATTAGAATAAGTAACTTCAAAGTAATCACAAGGTAATATAAGTAACCTGTTATTACAAACTTAGAAAATGGTATAATAACCTATCTACTAGAAAAAAATAAAGAATATAGGTGGGAATTTTTTACCTACAAACCTATATTTATTATTTTTGAAGCACCAAATATATTTTACGATTGCTTGAATAAAAAATATTAGCAAAAAAAAATGTATTGACAAAAAAATAATAATAACAATGATATAAAATCAACAGGCAAAAAAAAAAAAATATGTTTAGCTGAGTGCACCAGCTATTCAAAGGAATGACTTAAAACTCAAATGTTAAATAGTCACCATGAAGACACAGGGAGGGAAATATCAATATTGTATAATTATTTACACAGGGGAAATTTTGCATAATGGAAGGGAGAGAAGCATTGTAACAAGGAGACTACAGAAGTGTTCCAGGAAAGTTGCTAAAAGGAGAAGCCAGTGATGAAAGCAGCTCCTTTGTTGTGCAATTTCCACCAAAATAATCCTCCCTTTTCTTATTAATACCTCAAGTTCTCCAGTAGTGCACATGTTTGGGATAAAATCTGATCAATTTACTAACAAAAAAAAAATCAACTGATGGTTTGATAAAAAAATATTTTTGTTGTGTGAAAAGATGTATCTTTAAATTGTATAATTTTATATCTAGGGTCAATAATGTTGAATAAATATGAAACCATATACAGTAGAACCTCCATGAGAGGACACACACTAGAGGACACCTCTCTATAAAAGACAGTTTTCATTTGCAAAATTATCACTTTTTACCATTTAGCCTCTGGTAACAGGACACCTTTCCCTAAAGTATAATTTTGCTCTGCAACTAGGTGTTGTCCTTTACAGGGAAGTTCTACTGTATTAAGAAAAAAACGGATGGTTTGGTAAAAAAAGGTAAAATATTTTGCTTGTTGTTAGAAAAGATATGTCTTTAAATTGTATAATTGAAGCATAATTTTATATCTAGGGTCAATAATGTAGAATAAATATGAAACCATATACAGTAGAACCTCCATGAGAGGACACCCCGATAGAGAACACCTCTCTACAAAAGACAGTTTTCATTTGCAGAATTACCATTTTTTACTATTTAGCAACTCTTCGGTAAGAGGACAACTCTCCCTAAAGTACAATTTTGCTCTGCAACTAGGTGTTGTCCTTTACATGGAGGTTCTACTGTACTAAAAATAACTGATGTTTTGGTAAAAAAAGTAAAATATTTTGCTTGTTGTGAGAAAAGATGTATCTTTAAATTGTATAATTGAAGCATAATTTTACATCTAGGGTCAATAATATTGAACAAATATAAAACCATATATATATATATATATAGATGAAAAATAAATAAAATAAAGGGGGGATTCTTGGAGAAAAATGTTGATTGTTTCCCCACATAAAAATGAGAGTAATAGAGAATGATTTGATACAAGAGAGTGTGACAATCACAAACTTAAATCCCACAGAAGAGGGAAAAAAAACTCTTTGGATAAAAAAATCTAAACAAATAGAGATAAAAAAAAGTTATGATAAATATCTAAATGAACGCATTTCATGAACACAAAATATCACAAGTAGAAAAATAATGATAATTTCAAAATTATATTTTAAAAAATATAATAGGAAATGCAGTAAAACCTATCTTGGGAGTTTGATTCCGAGTAAAAATGCAATCACAAGACAGGTAGAAGATATGGTTACAATAAACCTATTGTTTCTTATGCAAATTTAATTATGCTACTCATATAGGAGATCCAACAGGGGTTTACAATACTTTTACAACTAAATAGGATGTCTTGAGATGTTTGAAGGAAACTAAATAGAAAAACAACTGGTTCTCACTAAAAAACCAACTCTTAGTTCAAGAAAACTCCCAAAAGACATGTTTTACAGTATATAATATAAATTGAGAAAAATATTAAATAATGCGGAAAAAAATGACTAGAAAAATAATTCTTACAGGAAACACTAAATATCACAGAACAAAAAAACATGAGATCATTTCAAGATTTGAAACAAAAAAAAAAGATAGAGAATTAAGAATTTAAAAATAAAATCTTCAAACAAATATTGTGGCAATGGGGAGATAGAGAAAGAGACAAACCACCCTAATTTTGCCATTAGATGAAACTACGGCCTCTATACACCGAGAAGCAGTTTAAAAAAACTAGAACACGACTATTGATTGCATCCTTAATTACTGCACACAGCAACAATTATTTGTTCTTCAATGAAATCTAACACCAAATCTTCAAGAGAAAGCACTCATTCACTAGCTTGGTGGTGGCCTCTATTGGCAAAACCAGGGTGCTACAAGGAAAGAATGGGATTGTCATTAGCCAATCACATTTCCCAGGCTTGGTCTCCAGTTGGCTTCTCCTGGAAAGGAGGAGCAGCAAACTGGTTCTCCACAGAGTACTCTCCTGTAGCTGTGGGGGCAGGGGCCCCAGGGAAGCGGGGAGCAGCCGGGGTCTGGCCGGGGAAAGGCAGCATTCTCTGTTGGTGGAAGTAGGTCTCCTTGTAGATGAACCAAAGGCTTGATCCCCACAGCAGGAAGTTGGCAAATCCCACAATCTGTGTTCACACACCACTTGGTTTTAACAAACTTGCCCATTTTGGAAAAGAGAACATTAATTACCTGATTAGAAAAGACACAAGGTAATAAGACTAAATCTAAATAAATAGTGTGTAACGTTTCGGTAACAGCATTGTTAACATCTTCAGACAAAAGTACTGAATGGATTCAGTACTTCTACGTCATACGTCACACACTATTTATTTATTTGGATTTGGTCTTATTACCTTGTGTTTATCTACTTATATAATTGCCTTATTCTGAAGCTCACGGATAGAATGCGCGCCCATTGGCTGCCGCCGGCGAACACGTGTCCTCCCTGCCCCCCTCTAGAAAACCCTGTTATCAGCTGTGTGATACATACACCTGTCTATAGCGGCCACTCTAGACAACCCTGTTATCAGCTGTGTGATACATCCACCTGTCTATACAGACCACCCTGCCTATAGCGGTCACCTTAGGCAACCCTGTTATCATTAGTGTGTTACATTCACCTGTCTATACAGACCACCCTGTCTATAGCGGACACTTTAGGCAACCCTGTAATCAGCAGTGTGTTACATCCACCTGTCTATACAGACCACCCTGTATATAGCGGCCATTCTAGAAAACCCTGTTATCAGCTGTGTGATACATACACCTGTCTATAGCGGCCACTCTAGACAACCCTGTTATCAGCTGTGTGATACATCCACCTGTCTATACAGACCACCCTGTCTATAGCGGTCACCTTAGGCAACCCTGTTATCATTAGTGTGTTACATTCACCTGTCTATACAGACCACCCTGTCTATAGCGGTCACCTTAGGCAACCCTGTTATCAGCAGTGTGATACATACACCTGTCTATACAGACCACGCTGTCTACAGCGGCCACTCTAGACAACCCTGTTATCGGCTGTGTGATACATACACCTGTCTATACAGACCACCCTGTCTACAGCGGCCACTCTAGACAACCCTGTTATCGGCTGTGTGATACATACACCTGTCTATACAGACCACCCTGTCTATAGCGACCACCCAAGACAACGTTTTTAAAATATATTCGCACTCGGGTAAAACCCGGGCGTTGCCCGGGCCATTCGTCTAGTAATCTATAATCCAAATTGTGACTTATCCTGATTAGAAAAGATAATACAAAAGACCAAATAAATAAATAACTTTTATTTCTAATCTCAAGGTAATAAGACCAAATCCATATAAATAAATAGTATGTTGTGTTTCAGTAACAGCATTTTCACCATCTTCAGACAAAAGTACTGAATCATCAGTATAACCATTCAGTACTTTTGTTTGAAGTTTGTAACAATGCTCTCTGTTACTGAAACATCTCATGCACTATTTATATATTTGGATTTGGTCTTATTACCTGGTGTTTATAATCTATAATCCAAATTGTTCCTTATCCTGATTAGAACCCTTTTAACCTTTACATTGAGTGAACAAAATAATTGTTGAAGGAAAACTTGGTTATCATGCTTCCTCTTGGTAATAAGACCCCATTACCTTATCATGCTTCCTCTTATAATACTATCTCATATTGTTAAATTTCTTTCCTGTTTTGTTCTAAAATTACTCTTTGAAAAAACAACCAGCATATAAAGCCTGACAATTTTCCACTTCAAATGCTCTTTCCACATTTTGGGGCTGCTTTTATTAAAAAAAAAAAAAATTCCATCTAGCCCAGGCCATTAACAACTTTTAGGTGCATAATCAGGAGATGCTTTCTAACAATATTTCACTTTTGTACTACAGTTAAACCTGTCTATAGCGCCCCCTCTTGGGACTCACCAAAATAGGGTGCTATAGAGAGGGTTTTTATTTTTTTGCTTATCCCTAGTACACATGGTACAGGCCAAGATAATCATGGTGGGTAGAAGAAGGCGACTGCTTTTACTGTAAGTGCACCACATTTCTACAAACGTGAAAACCCCCAGAGAGGGGTTGCTATAGACAGGCCACTTTTAATGTAAATCGCATCCTACTCCCTATTTAAAATCGGGCGCTATAGAGAGGGAGGCACTATTTAGAATGGGCGTTATAGACAGGTTTAACTGTATTTTCAGCAATAGAATAGAGCAGTACCAGGGAGACATTGAGAGAGCCAAAGTTGCCGGTGGATTCAGGGATGCAGATGTCTTTCTCCTTGCAGATAGGTATTCGGTGGAACATGTTGACAGGGTTGGTGTAGAACTTTAGGTCCCCCACACCAGAGGACCAAGCACTTGAGCCGGCCATCCAGAAGATGGTCAGCATCACCGTGGCCATCAGATCCTGAAAAACACACTCTTAGATATACAAGTATTAACTCCGTCTATGCAATCCCAAGCCCAGATGAAAAAGGAGGAGGGGGAGCAGTAACAAGCTTACTAAACAACCTGGACTCAGCTGATAGTACCCTGTAAGGACTCCTAATCCAGGGATGCAGGATGAGCAGCGTTTGTACTCCATGTTAGGAGCGGCTGCACATGGCGTCTGTTCCTCATGTCAGAGGCAGCCATTTCTTTTGGAGCTAAGTAGGCCTGCCACTGAGTAGTGCTCCCAGTCTTAATGACAAAGGGAGACTACTTCACCCAGTCATGATGGTTGTCAAGCAGACACCATCAAGGGTCACAACTTGATATGATTGAGTGGAGATAAGAAAGGAGAGAGAAGAGATATACAAGTAGCTATAAGGTAAGGCCTCTGCATGACCAAGAATTCCTCCCCTGATGATATGTTATATATATGATTATTTTATTAAAGTATAAAATATGTAAATATATTATTTGAGAAAAATTAATGAATGTATGTAAATTTAATTATTGTAAGGAAAAGTTTGCATACTTTATCTGTATATAATTTTGTTTAGTTAGATGAGTGTAATCTGAGGATAGTTATAGAGACATGATGAGTCTCAAATTGTGGTTGACATATTTTTGTCTTAAATCTTTAATATATTTATTGTGAAATAAAAGTTAAGTGGGAGAAGTCTCTTCTTGAACTTAAATTATAAACAGGTGGATATTCTCTTCACTACAACTTGATAGTGGTGAAAATGACAAACAACTACATTGAAGTCAAAATTGAAGGTGACAAAATACGGGTCCTGGTAGATTCCGGAGTCTCTAAGCCTCTTATTCTGTTATAACAAAGCGGCTCAAAGTAGAACTGAAAAAGGCAATTTTGCTGAAACCGACATTGTATTGAAAGCTGCTAACAATAAAGTGGTTAAACCCAAAGGATGCGGCACATTGAAATTGAATGTGAATGGACATCTGGAAAACAGTGAATTGGTGGTTTTTTAAAATTTCAGCCTTGTTGTGATTCTAGGCTGGAATTTCTTCAAGATGACCAATGCGGTTATCAACTATTTAAAAAAAAAAAATTTATCCAAAGTACATCTGGTACAGGCCATGATAATCATGGTGAGTAGTTCATAAGGCACAATTTGGATTATAGGCTATAAACACAAGGTAATAAGACCAAATCCAAATAAATAAATAGTGTGTGATGCTTCTGTAACAGCGTTTTTACCATCTTCAGACAAAAGTACTGAATCTGAAAGTACTGAATTTTGTCTGAAGATGGTAACAAAAAATGCTGAAACGTCACACGCTATTTATTTATTTGGATTTGGTCTTATTACCTTGTGTTTATAATCTACTAGACGAATGGCCCGGGCAACGCCCGGGTTTTACCCGAGTGCGTATATATTTTTAAAATGTTTTAATTAAAATACTATTCGTTACAATTATAAATTGGCGCCGTGGATGTCTCTTGTGAAATGTCCCGCCCCAAACTGTGTGTCTTGAAAATATAAAAATAAAAATGTGAACGGAAAAATATGTCCAGGGTAGCCTAGTGGTCATGGCATCTGCCCGGTAAGCGGAAGGTCGTGGGTTCGATTCCCATCCCTTGACACTTTTTTTATTTTATCCATTCTGACCAAAATCTATCCGCGAACTTCACACAGAGAGAATAAGGCAATTATATAAGTAGATAATCCAAATTGTGCCTTATCACACACTATTTTTTTATTTGGCATTATTACCTTGTGTTTATAATCTATGACGTAATGCCGGCGGCGCGCGCCCGTTGGCTGCCGGCGAGCACGTGACCTCCCTGTGCGCGCGCATCCGTGACAGAACCGGCCCATGACGGTCGTGACTATATATAGGGATAATAATAATAATAATAATATAATAATAATAATAATTATAATAATATTAATGATCATAATGATGATGCGCGCGCATCCGTGACAGAACCGGCCCATGACGGTCGTGACTATATATAGGGATAATAATAATAATAATATAATAATAATAATAATAATTATTATTATTATTATTATCATTAGATAATGATCATAATGATGATGCGTGCGCATCCGTGACAGAACCGGCCCATGACGGTCATGACTATATATAGGGACTAGACGAATGGCCCGGGCAACGCCCGGGTTTTACCCGAGTGCGTATATATTTTAAAAATGTTTTAATTAAAATACTATTCGTTACAATTATAAATTGGCGCCGTGGATGTCTCTCTTGTGAAACGTCCCGCCCCAAACTGTGTGTGTCTTGAAAATATAAAAATAAAAATGTGAACGGAAAAATATGTCCAGGGTAGCTTAGTGGTCATGGCATCTGCCCTGTAAGCAGAAGGTCGTGGGTTCGATTCCCATCCCTTGACACTTTTTTTATTTTATGCATTCTGACCAAAATCTATCCGTGAACTTCACACAGACAGAATAAGGGAATTATATAAGTAGATAATCCAAATTGTGCCTTATTACACACTATTTTTTTTATTTGGCCTTATTACCTTGTGTTTATAATCTATGACGTAATGCCGGCGGCGCGCGCCCGTTGGCTGCCGGCGAGCACGTGACCTCCCTGTGCGCGCGCATCCGTGACAGCGGCCGATGAGGAATTGAGGAAAGACGGTTGTGACTATATAATAATAATATAATAATAATAATAATAATAATAATTATTATTATTATTATCATTAGATAATGATAATGATCATAATGATGATGCGCGCACATCCGTGACAGAACCGGCCGGCCCATGACGGTCGTGACTATATATGTTGACTAGCGGACCTACCCGGCTTCGCCCGGGTTTTACCCGAGTAAAGGTTTGTCTAACGAATCTCTCGATAAAGTGAACATTTTTTCCCGGTCCCTTGAAAAATACTCGATAAGTTGAATAAAATCAATATTAATTGGTTCCCTCGGTAATTGGAAGTTAAAGGAATAGTATCTTGCCTTGGAATTGTATCATTATTCTTGTATGGACGTACCCGGCTTAGCCCGGGTTTTACCCGAGTAAAGGTTTGTCAAACGAATCTCTCAATAAAGTGAACATTTTTTCCCGGTCCCTTGAAAAATACTCGATAAGTTGAATAAAATCAATATTAATTGGTTCCCTCGGTAATTGGAAGTTAAAGGAATAGTATCTTGCCTTGGAATTGTATCATTATTCTTGTCTCAAATAAATTGCCGTGTCATCCTGAATTTTGTCTTTCCTAATTTTCTACATTAAAAAATCATCATATCATCATGATAATATTTAGAGCAGATTGTTGAATTATAACAGATAAATTAGAATATTTATCTTGATTATTTTAAAGCGAAAAGTTATTTCAAAAATTTTATTTGCTAGAAACCTTCCCAGTACTATACTAAATAACTTCCCAAAGTTTCATGGCGTTCCAATAAGTGGTTTGGTCAGGCATAAAGGACAGACAGACACACATACATTCATTTATATATATATCCCTATATATAGTCACGACCGTCATGGGCCGGCTGGCCGGCCGGCCGGTTCTGTCACGGATGCGCGCGCATCATCATTATGATCATTATCATTATCTAATGATAATAATAATAATAATAATTATTATTATTATTATTATTATTATTATTATATTATTTGTTACACCTGATCATCATTTCATTAAATACAAAATGCTATGTTGTTTATAAATTTAGTTATTTAAATAATTTGTATTCTTAAATTTAATTATAAAAACATTGTAAATATATATATGTAAATTCTTGTGTAAAAATTATTTAATAATAGAGAATTTGCATATGTCTTGTTAGTTAGTTAGAAAGTATATTTTGTCTTTTTTTGAGCAGAGAAGCTAGATGCTCTCAGGTTAGTTTTTCTCTTGTAAATATGTTTATATAATTTCTTAAAAGTCTCTAATTTAACTTTATTGTAAAAATAAATATAATTTCTTCAGAGAGGTACATATGTTTTTGTTGGTTCATTAAAAAGAAAGAAAATCTTTGAAAGAGGTGTGTGTGCCATCTGTCCATCCTTCCACCCAACATAGGTTATGGGCCTACTAGCAAGCTTTTAGCTGTTTACTATAGCAACTTAAGAAGAAAAAAGAATTGGCTAAACTTTTGGGGCCGTATTAAAAGTTTGAAAATGACTGATACAAATTTCACCTTTCCTAAGCTGAATGCTTTTAACTATAATTTATGGAAGGTGGATATGAAGGTCCTTCTGATTGATAGAGGAAGCTGGGATTTTATCATTGAAGATGAACCTGATCTTCCAGCTGAGGCAACAGCCAAAGATATTAGAGAATTTAAATGGAGGAAGGATAGGGCTTTCACTACAATTTACCAAGGTGTAGAGAGAAAATACCAAACCTTGATTGCTAATGCTTCTGATGGAAAAGAAGCTTGGTATATACTAAAGCAGAATTTTGAGCCAAATTCAAGAGCCAGACTGGTTGGTTTGATTGATGAATTTTATGATCTAAAATTTGCTCCTGATGAAGAAACTATTGGAATATTTATTAAAAGAGTCCAAGAGAAAAAACAACTTATTAAAGAAGCAGGTTTTGATCTACCTGAAGTACTTGTGTGTTTTCAGTTGATAAGGAAATTGCCTCAAGATTATGATGGCATTGTCCAAGTTCTATACAGACTAGAAGAAAAACAATTTAATGTTGAAAACATTGAAGCCCACTTAATAACTGAATCGGGAAGAGTTCAACAAAAGAAAAAAGATGATGGACTTGATATTGTGGCAAATGCTTATCAAACAAAAACTCCCAGGATGTACCAAGGAATTAAAAAGAAAAATTATTTTTCTGCAAAAGCACAGTATAACAGTGGTAGCATGCTGGAGCCAACAGTGCATCCAAGAACAGCAAGAACCTATAATATAAGGAATTGCTCCTTCTGTGGGAAAACTGGCCATCTTATAAAAGACTGTTTTCTTAGAAACAAGAACTCTCAAGGGCAACACTACAGAAAGGATCAGAACTACAGGGGAAAATCTTCTGCATTTCATTCAGAAATTCTAAGCTTCCACCACATTAGTGAAAGAGCAAGTGATCCAACTAGTGAATTGGGAGAATGGCTGATAGACAGCGCAGCTACATCTCATTTTTGTAAAGAAAAGGATTGGTTTGTGAACTACCAGGATATCCCCCCGATGGACGCTTTGATTGGAGATGTCGACTGCAAGTCAACAATCTTAGGTAAGGGAGATATTAACTTTGTTTTAAGAGATATAAATAACACATTTGTAGAGGTAACTCTACTTAATGTTTTATATGCACCAAACATGAGAAGGAATCTCATTAGTGGATCATGCATAGACATAGCAGGAAATAAGATAATATGGAAAAATGGTAAAATGACAATCTTTAAAAATAATGGGGAATATTTATTTACAGCAAGACTAGTAGATAAGCTATATATTGTAAATGGATACCCTAATAGAGCCAAAGCTCAAAATTATTCAATTTCTCATAACTCAAATCTTAATCTTCTCCATAAAAGATTTTGTCATATTAATTCAGAAATACTTTATTCTATGAGTAAAAAGAATACTGTCAAAGGATTAGAAAAAGTTCAGGGTAATCCAACCACATGTGATGTATGTAAAGTAGCTAAGATAACCAGATCATCATTTAAATTTAGCTATACAATTCTGACTAGAAAACCTTTAGAAAAAGTGCATATGGATATATGGGGTCCTGCACCAGTAAGATCACTTGGTGGCAGTAGATATTTTCTTTCTATCATAGATGACTACTCTAGAAAGGTTAATGTTTATTTCCTAAAAGAAAAGTCAGAAGTCTTTAACTATTTTAAGCAATACTTGCATGAGTCTGAGAGAGCATTAAATGCCAAATTAAAATGTATTAGGACAGATAACGGATTAGAATTCTGTAACAAAGAATTTGAAAATTTTCTAGTAAATTTGGGTATTAAAATAGAAAGAACATCAACTTATAGTCCTGAACAAAATGGAATAGCTGAAAGGTTTAATCGAACTGCTATTGAAGGTGTTCGAGCAATGCTTTTAGATAGTGGGTTACAACCCAGATTCTGGGCAGAAGCCCTAAATACCTTTGTATACACCAAAAACAGATGTGAACATGCCCTAACAAAAGGAGTAAGTCCAATGGAATTATGGTCGGGACATAAACCATCTGTAAGACATTTTAAAATTTTTGGCTCATTGGCTTATGTACATGTCCCTAAAATAAAAAGAAATAAGTTACAACCTAAGGCCAATTCAGGCATAATGGTAGGTTATGCAACCAAAACAAAAGGTTATAGAATCTGGTTGCCAGCAGATAGAAAAGTAATAGAAACCATTCATGTATTTATTGATGAAGCTAAGAAGGGTGTGGATACTTTGTTTGGTACTGCTTCTAGAGTACAATATGTTTTTTACCCACAGGATGATAACTACCCTTATGAAAATAATGATAGTGATAACCATAATTTACATACACTTACACCAATAGACTTAACTCAATGGAAAAGACTAGAGGTACCTAGAAGGACAGGATCAAGAGTAGACATATACTATTACCCCCCTTCTGGTGATCAAAAATTGAGATCATTAAATGATGTACAAAAATATTGTGAAACACAAAAGCTTGAATTCAATTCTGAAATGTTTTCATTTAGACCACAAAAACCAGATATAAGTGAGGAAAATGAAGTTAAAATAGAAACAAATTGTTTAGAAGATGATTTGTACGAAGTGTTTTCCATGAGGAAATCTATAATGTAGAACTTCCTAAAAACTTTAATGATGTACAACAATCACAGGAAAAAAGAAATTGGATTAAGGCAATGGAGGATGAACTTAAGGTGATGAAAGATAGGAAAGTATGGAAATTAGTAAATCCCCCACCTCAAGGTGTGAAAATATTAGGTAATAAATGGGTATATAGCGTAAAAAGGGATGATAAAAATAATATAAAAAGATATAAAGCTAGGCTTGTAGCACAAGGTTATAGACAGAAATATGGAATAGATTACACTGACATTTTTTCACCAGTTGTAAATTTTTCAATAATTAGATTCCTATTTATAATATTAGTATCTTTGCTAAAATGGAAGCATGTCCAGTTAGATGTTAAATCAGCCTATCTTTATGGAAATTTGAAGGAAAAAGTTTACATGCAACAACCTGATGGATTCAAACTAAAAGGTAGTGAAGATAAAGTTTGTCTCTTAGAAAAGACTATTTATGGGTTACATCAGAGTGGAAGAGAATGGAATAAAGAATTGAATTCAATTTTGAATTCAATAGGATTTGAGACCATTAAATGGTGCAACTGTGTATACAAAATGAATAATAGTGTTATCTTGATAGTATATGTTGATGATATCTTGTTATTTGGAATAGAAACATCTGTAATTGGAAAAACTATTCAAATTATTAAAGAAAAGTTAGATATAGAGGAATTAGGAAAGGTCAAATATCTGTTAGGAGTTAACTTTGAAAATACAGACAAGGGCATATACTTACATCAAGAAACATATATAAACAGACTTATAACTAGTTTTACAGATTTACCTAAGACATTGGTAAATTTACCTTTTAAAACAGGGTGCTGGTTACCACCAAAAATTAAGGAAGATGAAATTATTGAGACTGAACTCATGAGAAAATACCCATATAGATCAATAATAGGTTGTTTATCTTTCCTTGCAGACAGAAGCCGACCAGATATTTCTTTTTCAGTAAACACAATGGCTCAATTCTGTAATGGATACACATATCAACATTGGAGAATCGTTGTAGATCTAATGAATTATGTCTTTAGGACAAAACATTATAAAATAAATCTAACAAATGTTAATAGAGGCATCTTAAATGCATATTCTGATGCAAACTGGGGAAGTCATTTGACCAATAGACACTCTACAAGTGGATACATACTATATCTAGACGATACCCCATTTACATGGAAATCGAGAAAACAAAAGTGTATTGCATTAAGTTCTATGGAATCCGAATTTATAGCCTTAACTGAAAGTGTAAAAGAAACAATATGGTATTTTAATATATTAAAAGAAATAGATGTACTACCTAATGTGGGAAAACCTATTCAATTTTGTGACAATCAGTCAGCTATATATTTCTGTAAGAATAGTGTAGAAAATATAAAAACCAAGCATATTGATATCAGACTACAATTCATTAGAAAACTTGTTGAGGAGGAAGAATTCACTTTAAAATTTGTTAACAGTAATTTAAACTTAGCTGACTTCCTAACTAAACCTTTATCCAAAGAGAAACTAAGTCGTTTCATAGAGAAACTGTTTTGGAGATGAACTATCTACAAATTAATTCAAGATTCATCTTCAGACAAGATTGGACCCGAAGCAGGAGGGAGTGTGAAGTCCACTACTTGTACAAGTCGACAAGGGACTCTGCATCATCTGTAAATTCCTTCACTGTGTTGTCCTATCTGTCTCATCCTATCGCTTTATAATTTTGTGTAAATATAGCTATCATGTTGTTAATCATGGGAAATGATGGTCATGGGGCCGATTGTTACACCTGATCATCATTTCATTAAATACAAAATGCTATGTTGTTTATAAATTTAGTTATTTAAATAATTTGTATTCTTAAATTTAATTATAAAAACATTGTAAATATATATATGTAAATTCTTGTGTAAAAATTATTTAATAATAGAGAATTTGCATATGTCTTGTTAGTTAGTTAGAAAGTATATTTTGTCTTTTTTGAGCAGAGAAGCTAGATGCTCTCAGGTTAGTTTTTCTCTTGTAAATATGTTTATATAATTTCTTAAAAGTCTCTAATTTAACTTTATTGTAAAAATAAATATAATTTCTTCAGAGAGGTACATATGTTTTTGTTGGTTCATTAAAAAGAAAGAAAATCTTTGAAAGAGGTGTGTGTGCCATCTGTCCATCCTTCCACCCAACATTATTATTATTTTCCATCCCTATATATAGTCACGACCGTCATGGGCCAGCTGGCCGGCCGGTTCTGTCACGGATGTGCGCGCATCATCATTATGATCATTATCATTATCTAATGATAATAATAATAATAATATAATAATAATTATTATTATCTCATTAGATAATGATAATGATCTAATGATGATGCGCGCGCATCAGTGACATGAGGAATTGAGGACGGTTGTGACTATATATGTTGATAATAAAATAATAATAATATAATAATAATTATGATCATAATGATGATGCGCGCGCATCCGTGACAGAACCGGCCCATGACGGTCGTGACTATATATAGGGATAATAATAATAATAATATAATAATAATAATAATAATCATTATTATTATTATCAATAGATAATGATCATAATGATGATGCGCGCGCATCGGTGACAGAACCGGCCCATGACGGTCATGACTATATATAGGGATAATAATAATAATAATATAATAATAATAATTAATATTATTATTATCATTAGATAATGATAATGATCATAAGCTATATAAGCTGAACATACAAATGCAATATACTAGGAGTATTAATCATTCACAGGTTCCCATATACTTCCATCGTTGCGACAAGATTCTTATTCGAATATGTGTATTCATGCGCTCCACACAAGATCAACTATATTAATTACTTTAAAACGGTCTAAATTCTTTCAAATCAATATGGGCTTGGACCTCTCATCGATGACGCTTAGTAAAATATAAAAAGTATGAAAAAAATTGAATAAGTAATATTCTTCATTAAATCTCAATTTATATAAAAACTAAAAATACTCTGCATTGTCTGCATGGTTTAATGACAGGTAAATGCGTGCCTACATATATTTATGCAATTACCGTAATTGAGGAATTAGTTAGACTACCACTAGAGGGGCTTCAGACTCTCCCGCATCCTACTTTGAATGGCTTGACCTCTACATCCCCATTAGCAGCCAAAAAGGAAGACATCAATCAGATTACATCTTAACAGTCCATCACCCATAGTTACCTACAAGATTGCGTACGAAAGTTGAAGAACATGCTAACTAGGTCTTCAAACTATATATGCTGATAATAAAATAATAATAATAATATAATAATAATTATTATTATTATTATCATTAGATAATGATAATGATCTAATGATGATGCGCGCGCATCCGTGACATGAGGAATTGAGGACGGTCGTGACTATATATGTTGATAATCCAAATTGTGCCTTGATTCCAAAAGGAATGAACTTAAAATATAAGGTGTTGAGTCGGGTCACGTGTGCCCATTGAATGTCGAACCGGGAAGTTCCTCGAGGGAGAGAAGAGATGATGACCTGTCCTCCCTGATCTGCCCAAGGATAAGAAAGATTTAATGGAGCTGTTATTGTCTTTTATAGGCATTTTTCTCCCTGCGATTAAAAATTAGAACAAGGTACAGAACAGAGTGAAGTACAGAATTCACACCGGCGACCATACCTCCATAAAGTAGCGCACATATCAGTTATCTAAAAATAATAAGTCAGGGGAAGAAATTTTATATATAAATATAGTTGGAAAATTTGCCAGGAGGAAATTGATCCATAGAAGCATAGGGCGCCACTCCCGTCAAAATAAACGTCAAAACCTGACGCCATCTATTGACCGTCGCCGCAAACTAGGTCTCTAGGTGGACACTTCTCAGTTTGCCAAAGCTGGTGTTGTGGCTTTGTCACCAACACGAGGCCGCTAGTTTGGGGCGACGGTCAATAGATGGCATCGGGTTTTGACGTTTATTTTGATGGGAGAGGCGCCCTATGCTTCTATATAAATATAGTTTGTCTTATAATACAATATAATGCGGCTTATAATTGTAGAACCACATTTGAAAATTATCCCGCATGTGTTTCTTTTAAACAAAAAATCGAAATTTATTTTAAGGAGAAATAACAATTATTTCTAACCTTATGGATGAAGTATGAAAGGATGAATTGTGAAGAGTAATGATGAATGGAAAAATAAAAGTGTCCAGGGATGGGAATCGAACCCACAGTGTTCCGCTTACCGGGCAGATGCCATGTCCACTAGGCTACCCTGTACATATTTATTCTTCACAATTCATCCTTTCATACTTCATCCATAAGGTTAGAAATAATCGTTATTTCTCTTTAAAATAAATTTTGATTTTTCGTTTAAAAGAAACACATCCAGGATAATTTTCTAATGTCTTTGGAGCACCATATATATTGGGAACATGTGCATCATAATTTTTCAACTTGGTTAAAAGCCTGTAATTAATATATTTGTTTGTTCTCCAGTTTTTAAGTATGGTGTTCAATTTATAATGGCACCTATACTCCTATACAAAATGAGAATAACAATGGCACCTATTCCCCTATACAAAATGATCCAACAAAAAACTTCAAAAATAAATTGAACACCATACTTAAAAACTGGAGAAAAAATAAATATATTAATTACAGGCTTTTAACCAAGTTGAAAAATTATGATTTATTTATTTCAACACACAAACGCGATATCCCGGCTAGGGATAATTGCGTCGATTTACATTTTTTAAACAGAAGCAGTTATAAAATTTTTACAAAAAAAAAAAAAGTAATCGAAATAAAAAGAGAAAAAAATAAATATATATTAGGAACCTGAACCTTTCAGGTTTGAAAGAAAATCATGAATATATTTACAAAAATAGTTAAACTTATGATAATTCTCTCTGCTATTTACAAATTGATATATATCTACAACATTATTTATTGTCTGTTGTCTAGCGGTGAAGAAGAGTGGACATTCCAGCAGTAGGTGTCTCGAGTCCTGGAATTCGTGGCCACAATGACAGCTAGAGTCTTCAATCGCGCCAATTTTTGATAAAAATCCCTTAAAATTTCCATGGTTCGTTATAAACTGGGTATTATAAAAATTGGAGCGGAAATATGTTGGAATTCCAAACGGGAAAAAGCTTTGGAATGTTTAATTTGTTTTTAGAAATAATTCATCTATTTTTGCACTTAAAAATGATCCAATTATACTTGGAGAATGTGGTCTATAAGTATTTTGATCCTCTATTGAAAGATGAGCCAAATCATATTTAATTATTTTAGATTCAATATAATCTGTGAGAAGGGGGATGTTCGCAAGACTATGGACACAGTTGGAAGATGTAGTTTTGTAGGCTCTGCTCACCCAAAGAAGAATTTGATATTGAGTAGAATTTAGTTTTTCTTTGCATCGGTTATTTATAAATTTGTACCATATTTCTGAACCATACGTAAGAACTGGCCTGATAATTGTTTTATACAAAATTATTATTTTTTTAGCATTTATTCCCCACATCTTTCCACATAGTGAAAACAGAAAATTTTTCATTCTTACGATCCTGCACAAAATGTCGTTGATATGTGGGGTAAAATTAATCTTCTTTTTTATTCTATGATTTGAGAATTTTATGCCTAATATCTTGACTTGATCTACTGGGTTTAAAATAATATTCGATATTTCAATTGGAACTTTAGGTTTATTATGTAAGTAAAGTAAATTAGTTTTCTCTGGGCTTATTGATAATTTATTCCTATTACACCATTGAATCACGTAGCAAAGAATATATTCACTTAATATTTTGAGATCCTCGGCAGACTTGCTCCAGCAAATGATAGAAACGTCGTCTGCGTAGCAAATTATTTCTGCGTTCGGATGTTTGAAACTCTTCAGCAAGTCGTTTAACAAAATATTCCATAATATTGGGGATATAGGGCCACCTTGAGGGCATCCTTTTGTCAGATTTTTTGTAACATTTGTATTTTCATATGAGAAATTTGCCCTTCTTTCACTGTTTAAATAAGATTGTATAATTCTTATTAATTTGGAGGGAATGTTATCCAAATCGAGTCTTCTAATAATTGCTGGCCACCATGCGTTGTCGAAAGTGCCTGCTATATCCACTGTAATCAAAGAAGTCAGTTCTCCTTGTCTGTGTTTCAATATGGTTTCCATTATATCTTCCATTGCATTGTTCGTTGATTTATGTTTAGTAAATCCATGTTGCCTTGGACTCATTAGATTGTTCTCTTCATAATATTTATTGATTTTATTTTTAATCATGTTTTTTCAAAAATTTTTGAAATGTTTGATGTCAATGATATAGGTCTGTAGCTTTTGCTTGTTTCATAGTTCATTTTATTAGGTTTTGGAATGATCTTTACAGTAGAGCCTTTCCATACATCCGGATAATAACCCAATTCAATGCATTTGTTGAATATTTGTTGTAAAATCGGGATTAAAAGTGTACCTGCATGTTTGATCATATTATAACTGATAAAATCTGGACCTGGTGCTTTCTTGATATTTAATTTTGAAATAATATTTTCAACATCTTTTATTTCTATAAAAATGTTATTTTGGTTTTTATATTCAGGTTTATAGTTTCTAATAATAACATGCTCCTCTTTATCTGAGTGTACATCATCATCTGGAAATAAATCATTCAAGAGACTTTTCATTTTTCTTTTTTTAAAGTATCCGGTATATTATCGATCATTGGAAGTCCTTTATTGTTGTTGGATGATCTCAGAGATTTAAAAATTTTATAGGCGTTTCCAAATGGGTTGTTTGATTCATTTTCTTCAATGAATATTCTCCAACTTTTTTTCTTAGCTCTTTTGATAGCGTTAATGTACTTGTTTCTTGCAATTTTAAAAGTTAATTTATTGATAACTCTATGCCGATAGTATAAGTTTCTAATGTAATGAAAATCATTTTTCATTTTTTCAAGATTCCCATTCCACCACTTAATATTAGATATATGCTTGAAAGAGTTTGATTTGATTTCCAGAGACGAATAAGCTGCCTCACTAATTATGTTCGTAAGTTTCATCACGATCCTGTCAACATCCGTAGTATTGGATGCCTGATTTATTTCATTTGACAAGTTATGTACATTTTGAAATGATATCTCTTTAGTAAATTTTTCCCCGTTGGCATTTTTTTCAATGAATTTCCATATTGACTTTTGTCCAATTCTCTGCACTTTAAAATTATATCGAATGTCAAAGGTTATTGCTACATGATCGGAAATACTTGTAAAAGTTGATGTGCTCCAATTCTGTATCAGCTTTATAGAATTTTTGTTTGATATTGTTAAATCTATTATACTGGCATTTCGACATGTAGGCGTTTTAAGGTTATGGATAAACAAGTTGTATTCATCCACAATAGAGTGGAATTTAAAGCCATTAGAGTTAATTATCTGGTTGTACCATACAGGGTGTCGAGAGTTAAAATCACCACAGAGGATTATTGGCTGTAGTCCGAAAGTCTCCAAAAGTTCTTTCATAAATATTTGGTGAGTATTGCCGAAGTTTTTAGGGTGGATGTAGAAGTTTGAAATAATAATGTTTGAATTCTCTGAATAAATAGAAATAGTTGTACAAAAAGAATTAATGAATCTATCAATTGCCATATATTTAATGCTACTATTAAGAATAATCGTTGCTGTGTAGACTGTTTTATCAGTTTTAGAGTAAACAATTTGTGAGTCATTATTGTATATCACATCATTCCCTAACATATAAGGCTCTTGAATAAATAATAGGTCAGGAGGGTTGGACAGAACAGAAGCTTGAAGTTCATCTAATGCTATAGCACTTTGATTTTCTAATGTCGTTCTACAATAGTTTGCCTTATCTTTCTAATTTCTATTTCTTAGAAGGAAGAAACTTACCACAACAGGCACTAGGGGGTTGGTGGTGTAGAGGGTGTTAGCAAATATATAGAGGGCCAAGATGCCCAGGGCATACAGGAAAGCAAGCACTCCCGTGGCGACAAAGAACTCAGCATTGCTGGAGAAGTCAAAGCCAAAGGAAACTTTAATGTAGGAGTAGTTCTGGGAGGGGACACAGGCCTTGGGGACATGTAGGGAATAATGGGATAACCTGGGTCACAACACACATATTAGATCCCAACAAACAATAAGATTTCATAAGGTAATAAGACCAAATACAAATAAATAAATAGTGTGTGATATTTCGGTAACAGCGTTGTTACCATCTTCAGACAAAAGTACTGAATGACTGAATGATGAATTGAAGTACTGAATTGATTCAGTACTTTTGTTTGAAGATGGTAACAACGTTGTTACTGAAACGTCACACACTATTTATTTATTTATTTGGTCTTATTACCTTGTGTTTATAATCTATAATCCAAATAAGATTTCATGTTAAACAAACATTTATTTTACAAGAGAAGGAAGACATCATTTCGAAGAAGGAATCAAAGATAACGGCGACGAGTTTCTTTATTTCTGCGGTATAATTTTGGCAAGCTTTCAGACTATGACGTCCTTTAACAGGCCACTATCCTGTTGTTGTTGTTTCTTATCCCCTTGTGTAAAGATTACACTAATTCCCTGAGTTCATGATCTCATGAAATGGGGTATAGGGGTGTAGCTTTCATTGATAATGGCACTATGATCCAGGCACACTTTGGTGAAAGTCTGACTTTGCCTGTAATTTGAGGTCGTTCCTTTGAAGCCTTTACTGTCAACTCTAACATAAGTACAGACACAGCTCCTCCGTATCCCTGGAGTGGGACCATTGCTGAGGTCCATCAACCGGGTCAGTTGAACTGTTGAAGCCTGTTGAGGGACGCCATAGTCCGAAAGCTAGTCAAGATTATACCGCACAAATAAATAAACACATCGCCGTTATCTTTGACTCCTTCGAAAACATTCATTTATACAGTAATCCCTCGTTAAGACGAACTCAACGGGGGAACGAAATACCCTTTTCGTCTTAAAAGAATATATACCGAATTCGTATAAACCGAATTTATAAACCGAATAAATGTATAAACTGAAAAGAAACGGTTCGCGCAAACCGAGAGTTCGTATAATCCGAGTTCGTGATAACGAGGGATTACTGTATCATTCAAATTTATTAATATGCAATCTTGCAGATTTTGATAGGCCCACCATCTATACCTATCTTTATTCCTATTTACTTTTATATGATAATCTTTTATTTTTATGGTATGAACAATTTACAATTTTTATTGAGAATAATGGAATAACCCTGGGTCAAAACACACATATTAGAAGCCAAAAAACAATAGGATCTCATGTTGAACAAACATTTATAAATTAAATTTAATTGCCATCTATCATTAAAATTTTACACAAATAAATTTACTGGCAGAGCGGTCTAGAGATTAATTTGGCAAAACCGCTGAGAGGGTTCACTACTGATGAGCCAAGCCCTCTCATTCAATAACTCATATCATTGCAGTAAGGTCTGTAGAGACAATATTTGATGATATTTAAAAGAAGTGCATTGCCAGTAAATTTATTTGTGTAAAATTTTAACAAACATTTATATTGCCTCGAAGAAAAAATAAACGTGAGGAGAGGTAAATCCAACCAAACTTTATTCTCTCTAACTGTCTACCTAAAATCTACGCGCATATAGTTATATGACATAATAAAAAACTTATGTAAATCAATACAATCTAAAATTTATGCAAACAAATCAACCACGCTACAATATTATTCAAATGATTAGGCACAATTATAAAATAACAGATTATAAAACACAAGGTAATAAGACCAAATCCAAATGTATAAATAGTGTGTGATGTTTCGGTAACAAAACGTTACCATCTTCAAACAAAAATACTGAGCATTCAATAAAATAAAAAGCATTCAGTACTTTTGTCTGAAGATGGTAATAATGCTGTTACCAAAAGTCGCACACTATTTATTTATTTGGATTTGTGGTCTTATTACCTTGTGTTGATATCATTCAAATTTATTAATATGGAATCTTGCAGATTTTGATAGGGCCACCATCTATACCTATCTTTATTCCTATTTACTTTTATATGTTTATCTTTTATTTTTATGATGTGAACAATTTACAATTTTTATTGGAAATAATGAGTACCCTTGGGTCACAACATTTGTATGAAGCTCACAATAGGAAGGATGATGCTTAAACAAATATTTATTTACATCATTCAAATTTAGATACAAGAAAATAAGACCTAATCCAAATTATTTAATAGTGTGTGATGTTTCGGTAACAGCATTGTCACCATCATCAGACTAAAGAATAAAAATAAGAAGAAAAAATAATAATGCTGTTACCGAAACGTCACACACTATTAAATTGTTTGGATTAGGTTTTATTTTCTTGTGTCTATAATCTATAATATAAATTGTGCTTTATCATCATTCAAATTTATTAATATGGAATCTGCATTTTAATTTTTAATCGTTTATTTTTATGGTGAGAACAATTTGTATCTGGAATAATGGGATAACCCTGGGTCACAGAACTTTTCTGAAGCTCACAATAGGATAATGCTAAACAAACATTTATCTACTTCATTCAAATTTATTAATATGGATTCTTGCAGATTTTAACTTTAAATCCCAATTTACTTTGCTGGTCTTTAATTTTTATGGTGCGAGAACAATTTGTATCTGGAATAATGGAATAACCCTGGGTCACAGAACTTTTCTGAAGCTCACAATAGGATAATGCTAAACAAACATTTATCGACTTCATTCAAATTTAGTTCATATGGAATCTCAGATTTTAAACTTCATATCCCCAAGGTAATAAGACCAAATCCAAATAAATAAATAGTGTGTGACGTTTCAGTAACAACGTTGTTACCCTCTTCAAACAAAAGTACTGAATGATTCAGTACTTTTGGCTGTTATCGATACGTCACACACTATTTATTTATTTGGATTTGGTCTTATTACCTTGTATTTATAATCTATAATCCAAATTGTGCCTTATCAAATTTATATCCCAATTAACTTTGCTGATATTTAATTTTTATGGCGTGAACAATTTGTAGCTGGAATAATGAATCAGCATGTAATCTATATACAGTCTACTCTCGTTATAACGGCACTCTATATAACGCCACCCTCGCCTTACACCACTTTTTCGTTTTGTCCCAATCGACATCAATGCATTTTTCTCGATATAACGCCACTCCTTCGCTGTTTGCCTTCCGCCGCTGATTTTTCGTATCCCAAGTAGCAAAACCACTCATTATAGCGCCGCTCACAATGTCCCCCCCCCACTCCCCTTTTCCTGTCTGCATTTTTTCAGCCAGGGGCACCGGACTTTGCCTGCTGTTGACACAACAGATTGTGTGAACAGCCAGCAGACCCTTTTCCTGCTTGTGCCTGGGACATACACAGTCGCTTCATCCTTTGCTAACGTCAACACAACAACCTTATTGTCGTATCATGAGTTCCCAAAAGCGTAAACCTGAGTTGATCACCATTGAAAAGAAGAAGGAGATATGCCAGTTGGCAAGAAATAACCCTACGATGTCGAAGAATGAGATTGGAAAGCGTTTCTTACTCCCACAAACAACTGTCCGTGATATTCTCACTCGGGCTGAGAAGTGGCAAAATTATACTGTTGGTTCTTCAAAGAGACAAAGAGTCGGAAAATTTAGTGACTTGGAAGACGCTCTCTTCAACTGGTTTACCTAAAAGCGTGCCAATAATATTATTATTACTGATGAACTCCTAAGATTAAATGCAAAAAAAAAACTTGGCGAGCAGTAGGACGTACCAGAAAATTTCGCGTACAGCAGTGGGTGGCTGCAGCGATTTAAAGGGAAATTCCATATTTCGCAACGGCGGCTCTGTGGGGAAGGCGCATCGATTTCTCCAGCTATCATTGATGAACACCTTACAAATTTGAACAGTATGCTGGCGAACTCCGGATATGACCCAGCCAACATATACAATGCAAACGAAACAGGATTATTTTTTCAGCTCATCCCTGACCGAAAACTTGCTCACAAAGATGAAAACTGCCGTGGTGTCAAAAGGATGAAGCAGCGAATCACTGTTCTACTGTGCTGCAACTCTACTGGAACAGATAAGCGCCGATTGCTGATTATTGGAAAATCGGCAAAGCCTCGATGCTTCAGAAACTTTAGTCCACACTTCTACTGCACTTACACATCTAACAGCAAAGCATGGATGACCTCTAGCATCTTTCAAGAATGGCTACTGCAGTTCAACAAGCAGCTTGTCTCTGAAGGACGTCGTATCCTACTGTTGTTAGATAACGCTATGTCTCACTACGTCCCTAATGATGCTCTCAGCAACATAAAGATACACTTCCTTCCACTAAATATGACTGCCAGTCTGCAACCACTGGATAGTGGCATCATCAAAAGTGTCAAGGCTCAATATCGCAAGCTTTAACTCCAGAAAATGGTGGAATTGGCGGATGCCCATCTAACCACAGAATTACCTCAGCCCTGATTCCATCAGCAACTGCTGGGATCACACAGGCATTCGCTTCACTTCTACTGCTGCAGTTGAGCCTCTTAATTATGGAAATCTGCTCGATCGCGACATCTTCGCTATTACACCAGAGAATTTGATGACTGAAAAGGAGTTTCAACTGGTTGATGATTCCCAGGAGGCGGAAATGAAGCTAATAGATGACTATTTGCTGGTGTCCACTGTTTACAGCGAAAGAAGAACTTGGCGAGGGTGATGATGCAACAGTGACTCAGCGCCTACCATCGTTAAGGGAAGCCAGAACAGCATGCTGAGACAGTTTTGTTGTTTCTTGAGAGCACTCCAAGAGAGCAGAATCTGACGACGCCAATCTATCTGCGGATTTGTTACGCCGTGTCTATGCCATGAGTGAGGGAGAAAAAACAGAAGTTCTGATCACAGACTTCTTCAAGAAAATGTAATTACTTTTTTATGAATAAATTATAAATTAATGCTTTCTATTTATCATATTAATTAATTAATGCCGGTTTTGCATTCTATATATTGACTTAGAGTATAAATTATTATTATTAATTGTCATAAATAATTTATTGTATCTTTAAATTTCACATTTTAAACGTGTTCGATTTACGCCGCTTTTTTCCAAAATCCGGATGATGGTGTTATAACGAGAGTAGACTGTATCACACAATCCTCTTAGTAATCCGGGGGACTCATTGAGAAAACAAAATTAGTTCTAATTGTCCCAAAAGCATGTTTTAAACAAAGAGAGTGTTGGGAATCTACCCAGATTAAATTGGTGAAAAGTTTTATAAATGGTAGTGGTAACATATAGGTAACCCAGGCTCCTGGAGGGTAACCATAGATCGCAAACTATGCTCGGAGTTCAACTGAACCAGTTGATAGACCTCAGCAAGGGTCCCTCTCCAGGGATACGGAGGTCTGTACTCATGTTAGAGTCGGCAGAAAAGGCTTCCATGTTAGGAACAGACTCAAATTACAGGCAAAGTCAGACTTTCACCAAAGTGTGCCTGGATCATGGTGCCATGATCAACAAAAGCTGCACCCCTACACCCCATTCCATGAGATCAACGGAATTTGTGTAATCTTTACACAAGGGGATAAGAAACAACAACACTATACCTGGATTAAAGGAAAGTTTTTTTTTTTTACTTATCCTTTTATTAGTCTAAATTAGACAAGATTTTGGAGATCAGGCTCATAAAGAAGTTCAAGAACTCTTCTTGGTTCTCTGTACAGGGGTTCTTTGTCCTTTCCAATACAATCCAGTATATGTTGGGGAATGGCCTCTTCGGTTTTGCACCTAGTGCACATGGGGAAGCTTTTGGCTCCCTCTTTATAGACTAGAGGGTGCAGGTGACCAGATTTCCATCTGGCCAACTGTGTCGACTTCCTTCTGTTTAGTTGGAGGGCCTGTTTTTTGGGGTTTTCTATTTGGTACAAATGTTGGGTCCATTTTGGACTCAGACCCAACAATAAAAACTTTATGAGTGAATTTAAGGAAACAGGGTTCTCAGCTGAATGTTGGATGTGCAGGATGCCCCTGGCTGGATTCTGCAGATCACTGGCACAGCATATGCTGACCTATCATGTGGCCTGAAATCCAGTGGCTTATGCATCCTACAGCCTGAGGCGAACCTTCTAAAGGCCTGAGGAACGTCGAATTACAACATACAAATTTCTAATGCATGCCTTATTTGTTCTTTTATGTATTTTTTTTTTTCATGTTGGCCTAGGCTATATTTTTTTGTTTAATAGTAGGGGTAGATTCTAAATAATTCATCTGAATTATTTATTAAATAATTTTAAGATTATTTTGCATTGGTTTTATGATTCATGGGAATTGATGATTTTTTTGGTCACCCTGGGAGAAACAGTCAGTTACAGGTCAGTCTTAGAACAGTCAAAGAGAGGACAACTGGGGGCCTTAGGCCAAAGGCCCCCCCCCCCCCCCCACAATGGGAGCAACTGCAAATGTAAGTAAGAGATTTTTTTTTAAGTCATCAATAGGAAGTTAAGAATTATACATTTCTCCTTTTTTTTTATTTGGTTAGTTTAGTTTTTTTTTTTATTAGACAATTTACTTAGGCCAACATCATCTTTTATGTATGTGAATATTATAATTGTGTGCAAAAATACATCATTGGATTCAAATAAAACACATTTATAGTTTACATATTATTAATTGTCTTTCTTCCTTCCTTTTTTTTTTTTATTTGAGGTCCTTTGGTTTATTTATATATATATAAACAAACATCAAGGTATATATGTTTATGTATGTAGAAAATTTACATATACAAGATTAATAACTTGAGTAGCTCATTTCTTTATTCCAGGATGTCTATTAAATAAATAAGTATAAATATATATATATGCATATCTTGATGTTTCCTTGTGTTCGTAAGTGGTAACTTAACAACAGGAATTCAAAGTTGTAAAGGTGATAGTCGAGTCAGCCTCAATATCCTTTACTCAAATGTTAGATTCTCATATGTTGAGTTTATAAAGAAACCTTGGGTTGAAGATCAAATGTCATATTATTATTTCAATTTTTTTATTTTTGATCCACTTTAGGGTTTATCCTCAATACTATGCTGTGATATGGAGAGTTAGACTTCATATAAAATGGAACTTTAGTTCTCATTATCTAAATTTCTAGATTTAAATATATTTACATATGGTTTGAACGAAGTTCTTTTTTTTTATTTAAGCGTTTATAAATCTATTAATTGTATATTGGTTTTGTGTTTTGTGTGTTTACCATAGTGTGTTTTTGTCAGTTTACCAATATTTTGATATAATTATAAATCCTTTGAAATGCATTGGAATGGGGCATATATTGTTCGAAATTATATATATATATATATAGCACGGTGGAAGTATATTTTGTCACGATAGAAATTGAGCTAACACAAAGAATGATGGAAGCTATCTCTAAGGAAAGTTAAATGAGTAAAATATTATATATATGTCATAATTTGTATAGTTAATGCCAAAAGATATAATTTATTTCCGTCAAACTAAGTATGTAAATATGTTACCATTGTGTTAAAATGTAAATATGTAAATTCATCCATGTATAAAGGCGGTACAAAAATTAAAGGTGGCAGACATCGCGGGTGCGCTGCTCGCTAGGCATAACGACTGCGCCTCTTCATTTAGCTACGACATATATATAATATATAAGAAATTAAAGCATTAAAGTACATAAGCTGAATTGTCTAATACAGTATCAGAGCTCTAAGAAGTAGTAATGTAGATTAAATTGGCTCTGGGAGGGTTCACCACTGATGAGCCAAGCCCTCTCAATATTTTTTTTTTCATTGCAGTAAGAACAGTAGAAGTTTTATTTTATGTTTAAAAGAAACATTCATGCTTAAATGCCTCCATTTATTATATATAGAAGACATCGCCTTATAATTAAACATTAATGATTTGTTTTCTCAACTTATTGAAGTTTCAGATCCTGAATTAAAGATTTTTATTTATAGACTTCAATGGACCTAAGAAGTTATTAACACAAGGTAATAAGGCCAAATCCAAATAAATAGTGTGTGACGTTTCGGTAACAGCGTTGTTACCATCTTCAGACAAAAGTGTGTGTTGTCTGAAGATGGTAACAACGCTGTTACCGAAACGTCACACACTAATTATTTATTTGGATTTGGTCTTATTACCTTGTGTTTATAATCTATAATCCAAATTGTGCCTAACACTAAAACGTTATTCTTCCTAATGAGCTGAAGAAAAAGGAATATGAATGTTGAAGATTCTATTTTAAAGAGTTCAGGATCTGAAGCTCTCCTCTATTTCAAGAAGTTGAGAAAACACAGCGTTAAAAGTGTAAGTTTATTTTTCTCATATCTATTTCATCACATTAGGATATAAGGCATATATAAGGTAATAACATGTCATCTATTTGAAGGAAATTTAAAGCATTTAAGCACTAATGTCTCTTTTAGGCACAAAATAAATTTCTACTGTCCTTACTGCGATGAAAAATATTTTGGGTGTAAAAGACATTTGTGCTGAAATACATTGAGACATGATAATGTACAAAATTTGGATTATAGATTAAGACTACAAGATAATAAGACTAAATCCAAATTAATAGTGTGTGACTTTTCTGTAACACCGTTGTTAATATCATCAGAAAAAAAAATGACTAAATGAGAAAAAATATCAAAGCATTTCTTGATAACAGTACTATTTAAGAACATGTTATGATATTTTTTTCTCATTCAATACTTTTGTATGATGATGGTAACAATGCTGAAATATCACACACTATTAATTTATTTGGATTTGGCACTTTGTAGTACATTAAGACATACAGTAGAACCTCCCTGTAAGGGAAACCTAATTATACAGTCAAAGTGTTCTTTAGGGAGAGGTGTCCTCTTACCGGAGAGTTGATAAATAGTAAAAATGATAATTTTTCAAATGAAAATTGTCCTTTGTGGAGAGGTGTCCTCTAGCGTGAGTGTCCTTTCATGGAGGTTCTACTGTATTAATGGAGTCAAAGGCAGTTTTGATGTGGTAGCAGGTAGAGTGGGAGGTCCTCACTTGAAGGGATAGGCGTAGGTGTACTCCACAGGTTTGATCCACTGGGGACAGGCCACCTTGAAGACAGAGGTGTTGGAGAACCCAGCAGTGCTGGCAAACCCCAGGATGGCCATCACCTGCACCAGAGGTACCACAATGTACTTGGTTAGCTGGCACAACAACCTACAATGCACAGGGTAATAATACCAAATCACAACGCTGACAACGCTGTTATATATACCGAAACCATAAATATAAGAACAATACTTTGAACAATAATAACAACACTGTTACCGAAATGTCACACACTATTTATTTGGATTTGGTTTTATTACCTTGTGTTTATAATCTACTAGCCGAATGACCCGGGCAACGCCTGTGTTTTACCCGACTGTAGATGTTACAACGGTGATCCTTAGGTCGCTGGTTCAAATCCGGCTCGAGGGAGCATCCGTGACAGAGGCGGCCGATGACGGTCGTGACTATATATATATACATTTTGTGTAGAAATAGGATTAGTTGACTTTATAAGGTAAACTTATTCATACAGTTTGTATCCCTCGATAGCTCAGTTGGCAGAGCGGAGGACTGTAGATGTTACAACGGTGATCCTTAGGTCGCTGGTTCAAATCCGGCTCGAGGGAGTTTTTTTTTTTTTTTTATTGGCTGCCAGCGAGCACGTGACCTCCCTGTGCGCGCACATCCGTGACAGAGGCCGATGAGGAAAGACGGTCGTGACTATATATAGGGATAATCCAAATTGTGCCTTATCATAACTATTGTGAAAAAAAAACTCTGTTGTTAGTTTATCAACTAAAATTACTACCCCTCACTACCGTCACTACCCCTTACTATTCTTGTAGATTACCACTTGCAAAATTATTATCACATTTTGCATTCTATAGATTTTTTGTTAATAAATTATTTTTAACTTAAACTTTTGAAATACTTGTTTTCTCTACCGTTACAATATACAGTGATATAAGGCACAATTTGGATTATAGATTAGAACTAAAAGTTAATAAGACCAAATCAAAATAAATAAATAGTATGTGATGTTTCAGTAACAGCAGTGTTACCATCTTCAGACAAAAGTACTGAAAAATGTTGTCATTCAGAACCTCTGTCTGATCATGGTAACACAAGCACAAGGTAATAAGACCAAATCCTAATAAATAAATGTGTGACCTTTCAGTAACAGCGTTGTTACTATCTTCAGAAACACAAGGTAATAAGACCAAATCCAAATAATATTTATTTGGATTTGGTCTTATTACCTTGTGTTTATAATCTACAATCCAAATTGTGCCTCATCTATCTTCAGAAACGTCAAACACTATTTAGATTTGGTCTTATTACCTTGTGTTTATAATATACGAGGGCATCCAATAAATAAGTTTCCCTATTTTTTAACAAATAAACCACATTATTTACAATTATGCAGTTATTTTATTTTCATTATACAACTCATAGACTACTTCTCTAAATAATCACCATTTCTGTTCAAACATTTTTGGTACCGTTGTAGCAATTTTTAGATACCACTGTTGTACCAAGCCGTGGCCTGTCTTTGTAGCCAGTAGTTCGCCTCCGCCTGCACTTCGTCATCATTCGCAAAGTGCTTGCCTCCAAGGTGCCACTTGAGTGCTGGATAAAGATGGAAGTCGCTTGGGGCAAGTTCCGGAGAATGAGGTGGATGTGTGAAAATTTCCCATTTGAAGTTTTCCATAGCCATAACTTTGCCTGCAGAGATTGTGACCTTCGCCTTTTTTGGTGCACTTTCCTCAGGCTTCTTCCACACCATGCTTTGTCGTTTTGTTTCTGGAGTTGAATGATGCACCCAGCTTTCATCTCCAGTGACAATACGGGAAAACAGTTGATCTCCATCTCTTTGATGCATTTCCAGGAAAACTCGGGCTGCCTCCATCCGTTGTTGCTTGTGATTTTCCAAGAGCAATCTTGCGACCCATCTTGCGCAGACTTTGCGAAAATCCAAAACATCTGACATGATTGTTCCAATCGAAGAGCGTCTAATTTCGATTCCAGGAGGCAGTCGAATTATTATTTCGTCAATGGTGACGCGGCGATCTGCTTCCACCACATTCCGAACAGCAGCAACGGCTGCATTGTCCGTAGCAGTAACGGGGCTGCCGCTTCGCTTTTCATCATGCACGTTTTGCCATCCTTCTAAGAACCATGAACGCCATCGGCGAACCATTTGGATGCCCATACATTCTTCACCATACACTGACACTGAATTGCGATGAATATTGACCGCAGTTTAATTTTTCGCCGTGAAAAAACGAATTACAGAACGGAGTTCGCAAGTGGACACGTTCACCAGTGGTAGCTCCATGGAAACTGAAGCGCTACGGACTTGCGCGTACGAGTTAGCGTGATTTTGAAGGTCACCAGCTTCCAACGCATCCTAGTGACCATTTCATCTATACTAACTAATTTTTACAACGTTTCGTTCGCAGAAAAAAAAATAGGGAAACTTATTTATTGGATGGCCCTCGTATAATCCAAATTGTGCCTTATAACATAAGGTAATAACACCAAATCCAAAATATATAAATAGTGTAAGACATTTTGGTAACAGTGTTATAACCAGCATCAGACAAAAGTACCAAAAAAATTTTTAAAGAAAAAAGGCATTTCCTGGTCGTGCAACTGAAAGTTGCTGATAACTTGCGCCATCTATCAAAATAAATATCAATAACCATTGATTTTTAATTATTCCAGAATTGGCCAAATACTGTTTCTTGATTAATCAAGAAGAGTTAACCACGTACATGTTTCGGGCTGTTGGCCCTCGTCAGTGTGGTGCAAGCAACTTTCAGGTGTACAATCAGGAAATGCCTTTTTTCTTAATTTATATCTACCTAATCCAAGTACGCATTCACTTTTGTACTATTTTTCACAAAGATTTTTTTGTTATTCAGAACTTTTGTCTGATGATGTTAATAACGCTAAAAGAAAATAAGACCTAATCCAAATAATTTATTAGTGTGTGACGTTTCAGCAACAACATTGTCACCATCATCAGACAAAAGAATAATGATGATGGTGACAATGTTGTTGCTGAAACGTCACGCACTAATAAATTATTTGGATTAGGTCTTATTTTCTTTTATTATAATCTATAATCCAAATTGTGCTTTATCGTTAACAACGCTGTTACCAAAACGTCACACTATATATACATGTATATGGATTTGGTGTTATTACCTTGAGTGACTGAGGAGGTTAAACATCAGCCATTGGAGCTGTTACATACCTGCTGAATGATTCGGATGAGGCCACGAGGCTCCTTGAACACACGGAGGTTGAGATCCATTCTCTCAGTCTGCAACAATACCATTCTTTAACCTTCATAAAGTGACATATCGTACAAAAGTGAAATTATACTGGGATCTGATGGATAAATTATGAAAAAAAAAGGTTTAAGGAAAATGATTAGTTACATAATCAGGAGATACCTTTTTTAAAAATATTAATCCTCATAAAATCAAAACATTCCTTCTTCTTTCATATCTCCACTCAATCATATTAGGGTCTGGGTAAAGTAGAATGTGTCTGCCTTTGGCATTAAGACTGGGAGCACTACTCAGTTGCAGGCCGACTTAGCTCCAAAAGAAATGGCCGCCTCTAACATGAGTAACAGACCCATGTGCAGCCACTCCTAACATGGAGTACAAACACTGCTCATCCTGTATCCCTGGATCAGGAGCTCTTACAGGGTACTATCAGCCGGGCTAGCTGAGCCCAGGTTTTTTAGTGAGCTTGTTACTGCTCCAGGCTTGGGACCGGCAAAGGCGGAGTTAAAACAAGTTAAAACATTCCTATAGTAAATGATGGGCTAAAAAATGAGAAAAGGTCTGAATCATGTCTTTTATATTGTGGAAAAGAAATAATTTATATTTTATTATTTATTCAATGAAAATATTTGAAACAGATTTTTATTATTTTATATTTGTAAAATCATCATTTAGTTGCCTAGCTTGCTTGCTCGATATTCTCTAGCTGTAGAGAGGGGTTGAGTTGTTGATAATTGTCAACTAGTCGCAGTGACGTCATCAATAAATACTTTTACATCTTAAGATATTCCAAGGCCTGATTTCTACGCTACAATATTGTCAGTAAATAATTACTTGGGTGTACAGTAAAACAAACTCCCTGTAAAGGACAACACCTAATTACAGAGCTAAAGTGTCCTTTAAGGAGAGAGATGTTCTCTTACTGGAGAGTTGCTAAATAGTAAAAATGGTAATTTTACAAATGAAAACTGTCCATTATAGAGAGGTGTCCCCTACTGTGGGTGTCTTCTCATGGAGGTTTTACTGTACCACTGAATATATAGGTAAATTTGTCACTCAATCAAATTGACCCCACACACTGCAGCTTGATCCACCTGTTAATAATCATTGTTATAACTGACATCACACGGTATTGACTCATCCATTGATGAGCTCTACTCTTCCCCAGTAGACACCATCAACAAGCTTGACACCTTAATATGATTGAGTGGAGATAAGAAAGAAGATTGTGTTTCTATGCAATTCTCAACCTGCAACTCCAAAACACATTATTGACTGTATTGACTCATCCATTGATGAGCTCTACTCATCCCCCACAGACACCATCAACAAGCTTGACACCTTAATATTATTGGGTGGAGATAAGAAAGAAGAAGATTGATAAGTCACAATTTGGATTATAGATTATAAACACAAGGTAATAAGACCAAATCCAAATAAATAAATCGTGTGTGACATTTCGGTAACAGTCTCTCAGATAAATATCTTCTTCTTATCTGCTATCTTGTTTACACACTTGATAACAGTAACTATTTAAAAACATGCTGTGGTAAAATTTCTCATTCAGTACTTTTGTCTGAAGATGGTAACAATGCTGTTACCAAAACGTCACACACTATTATTTATTTGGATTTGGTCTTATTACCTTGTGTTTATAATCTATAATCCAAATTGTGCCTTATTATTTGAATATAAAATTGTATAAGCAGATATGGAGTTAAATATCTTGGAATCTGAAATATGAAAGTATGTATGTCTGGAGACGCCGGTTATGTAAATTTCTATTTTTGCTTATTCAGCCAGAAGATTTACATATATGTAAATATAATTCTGTATATAAGGATGTGTAAGTTTAATAAAAGTGTGTCAGTAACAATCGGGTGTTGGTGAATTATTAGTGTCATCAGGGTGTTGTGGGCACTTTTAAAGAAGCATATAGGCTTCAATACGGTTAGAACAGAAGAAGTCTGGCAAGAAGATACAGTCAAGCTCTGCCACAACTATTTAGATAAGGCCAGACATATCCCGATGCGGCAAACTTTCCGAGCTTAGTAAGTGAGGCAGTGATCGTATCCGAAACACTGCCATTATTCTATTTGATTAGAATATAGCATTTTATTGACGGGGGTGCTGAACCTGGTAGGTTTTGTTTCATGATATCTCAGATGTGAGGGCACAATATAATCATACTAAATAACATTCCTTAAAATAAGAGACACTTTGCTTTAACTCCACCTTTGCCGGTCCCAAGCCCGGATGAAAAAGGAGGAGGGGGAGCAGTAACAAGCTCACTAAAATTCATGGTTTCAGCTGGCCCGGCTGATAGTACCCTGTAAGGTCTCCTAATCCAGGGATACAGGATGAGCAGCGTCTGTACTGAATGTTAGGAGTGGCTGCACATGGCGTCTGTTCCTCATGTCAGAGGCGGCCATTTATTTTGGAGCTAAGTCGGCCTGCCACTGAAGTGCTCCCAGTCTTAATGACAAAGGCAGATGCATTCTACTTCACCCAGTCATGATGGTTGTCAAACAGACACCATCAAGGGTCACAACTTGATACCCTAATATGATTGAGTGGAGATAAGAAAGAAGAAGGAAATGAGAGATTTAAGTGAAGGCTTAAGCTATCCCATGTTGTGTGAGGCTGTTTACCAACAAGACAGGGAAGTGAAGGCTGCAGCTTTACCAAACAAATATTGCTCCATGTCTAGAGGGCAGTAGGTGTTAGTAATGCCACACCCTCCATATTCCCCTGATATATCTCCTTATCAACTTCTATATTTTTCAGCAAAATAGTCAAAAAGTTGAAGAGCTCTAGATAATATGATACGGTACAATTTGGAACCATCATGATGGCTGTTGCTTGATACCCTGATATGATTGAGAGAAGATAAGAAAGAAGAAGAGAGACACTTTGACCAGAAAAAGTTTTATTTTCTCGACATTTTGACAAAAATCTTTTGTCTCTTCAAGAAAAATAAAAATTAAGATTAGGAAAGGTGTTTATATTTGTTTCTGAGTTGTAAGGGCGTTCTCACATGATCTTTCAATTTTAAGTGAAATTTATAAATAATACAGACAACTTAGATGGAAATCTTTCTGGGAAGAAATAGATCTATAAAGGCATATAGCACCTTTCCCAACATTTATTTTGATGGAAGAGGCACCCTATGCTTTCATAGATCAATATCCTAACAGCAAAATTTATATTTTGGTCATAGATTTGGCCTAGGCTCTTTGCAAGCTAAACACCTCTTTGGCGGATTGTGAAGATTCCATTAGATCCCTTGTGGATCTCATGGAATAAAGTCCTCCCTAGACTGGTTAGAAACCATGGTTTTGGGCTAATGACCCTCGTCAGTCTAGGGCTGACTTTATTCCATGAGATCCACAAGGGATCTAATTGAATCTTCACAATCTACCAAAGAGATGGATGCTTCTCAGTTTGCCAGAGCTGGTGTTGTGGCTTTGTCATCGCCCCGAGGTTACTAGTTTACAGCGATGGTCAATAGATGGCGTTTAGTTTTGACATTTTTACGGGAGAGGTGCCCTATAGATACAATCTATATATACAGTAGAACATTCATGAACACTCCTGCTAGAGGACATCTCTCTACAATGGACAGTTTTAATTTGCAAAATTATCATTTTTACTATTTAGAAACTCTCCAAACTCCGCCTTTGCCGGTCCCAAGCCCGGATGAAAAAGCAGGAGGGGGAGCAGTAACAAGCTCACTAAAAAACCTGGGCTCAGCTGGCCCTGTGGATAGTACCCTGTAAGGGCTCCTAATCCAGGGATACAGGATGAGCAGCGTTTGTACTCCATGTTAGGAGCAGCTGCACATGGTGTCTGTTCCTCATGTCAGAGGCAGCCATTTCTTTTGGAGCTAAGTCGGCCTGCCACTGAGTAGTGCTCCCAGTCTTAATGACAAAGGCAGATGCATTCTACTTCACTCAGTCATGATGTGTGTCAAGCTCTACAAGCTTGATACCTTAATATGATTGAGTGGAGATAAGAAAGAAGAAGAAACTCCAGTGAGAGGACACCTCTATCATGATGGTTGTAGAGATAAGAAAGAAGAAGAAGGACACCTCTCCCTAAAGAACACTTTGGCTCTGCAATTAGGTGTTGTCCTTTACAGGGAGGTAGTTCTACTGTACCACAAAATACAATAAATACAGACAATTAAAAGGCAATCTTGATTGAGGGAATAAAGATATGGGGTCGGTATATTGATGATATTTTCACAGTGAACCAAGAAGAAAAACTTAATTAAATCATGGTCAAGTTGAATAATTTATAAATAGGAATAGAATTCACTGTTGAGATAGAAAAAAAAAAGGATTTTTATCATTCTTAGATGTAGAACTAACCCACAAAGAAGATGGTTCTATTATAAGGAGATAAGGAGATGCCTTTTTCATAATTTATACACCTTATCCCAGTACAATAGCACATTTGTACTATTTTTTCACCTTTCCAAATGCTTTATTTTTATTTTTTCTGAAGACAAAATATTTTTATCAAAATGTCAAGAAAATAAAACTCTACTGGCTTAAGTATCTCTAATTTAAAGAAATATGAATGCTGGCCAGGCAACCTCATCTTCAAGATAACATTTGTCAAGACAATATTCTTTTGACAAAGCATTTACTCTGGAAGAACCTGGCAATTCTGCATTATTGACTACTTATTTTAGTGTCAACTGATTGCATTGTATCAAGCACTCAATGACAATTTTAAAATATTGGCTCTTGATTATATGGGAAAATAGGTGCAATATTAGCAAGATATACAATTTTAAATTGCCTTAGAATGTATAAGCATTTAATCCACTATGAAAAAGACGATTTTAAAAACCATCTTTTTTTAGGCATACATATACATCTAAAAATTATTCATATTCGTCCGTTTCCATATTACTTTTATTCATATTTATTTTATATTTTATTATTAATTTATTTTTAAATGTTAAAAATTGTTCAATAGATGCAATTTTAAGATTTTACATATAGCATATTTGTTTTCAAAATTTTGTATATATATTTATAAATGCTACTTATTATTATTTAATGTAAAATACTTGATAGGTTTTTAAAAGTGTCATATGAAAAGAAAATATATCAAGCCAACCTTGAAATATAAATCGTGATTGTGATATCCCCGGGCCAATTAACCTTTAACCAGATATAGCAAAGTCAAGCAATTCAACGGCTGCGCAAAGCAGCAGATTGTTGATTATGTTTATGTTTCCAGTGTTACCAAGTTGTTTGGAAAATATCACTAATTATATACTTGATAAATTCTAATTTAGCTACATTAACGTAAAAAAATTACCTTTTAAATATATTACTCAAAAATTCACATTCTTAATTTTACCTGTTAACACTTTTCAGTTCTATAATATTAGTTGGTGTTTAAATATTAATGAAAAGATATGTTTATAAATATTCAATTGACGATGTTAGGATATCTCGTGACCTTGTAAAAATAGTATGCCACGATTCACCCAGAATCCCACCTAACCTAACCATGCCCCTCCCTTCCCTCTCTAAGCTTTAAGGCTCTGGTTGTTGTGAAGGCGTAGATGGATCCTTTAGCTTTGGCAGCACTGAGACAGAGTCTGAGATGGACCCAGACACCTCTTCCCTGTGGTAAAGTAACATGACCTATGTTAGCTGACTTGACCCCACCAGCACCAAGTCAGACTCCAGCATATCCTATTGCTATTATCCCTATGGCTAAGCCACATACACATGGTGAATAATAATATTATCTTCAGATGGAACACCAGCTCCACCACAAGCTCTAAACTTCCCCAAACTGACCCCAAGATGTCCAGGTCCTACCATGTTTATTTTATTTAAAAAAAAATTATATGCTAGAATCCATATTTATTTTTATTGGTTATATTTCTCCATTATATATTCAAATTTTTATTTTATTATAGAGCTGACAATTCTTGTACTATTTCAAAATTTCTGCAAATATTTGTAAAATATTTATTATATATATTGGTTATGATCACTTCAATATTATTTCTTGTTTAAAATATATTTGAATCTAGAGAATATATCAAATTTATGCAAAATATCGGATTTATGCCTAATGAAATCTATATGACAAAAGTCATTTAATAATTCTTGAATTATATTAAATAAAGAGATCCCCTTCTATTGATTGTGTTGGCATAGGACCGCAGATATGACTTAGAATGAACTCGCCAGGCTTGTACTTTTTTGTCTCAAACAGATGACTAGGGTTTCTATGAGCTTTCCTTCTTGGTAGCAATGACAGAAGAAATAGTCCTTTTATATATCCTCGGGTTGCAGTCCAGTTGTCAATCGGTCCTTTCTTGGTCATTTATCAAATAGAAGTGAGTAAGACACAGTTCGTGACAAGGTAATAGATTATTGATCTTTGAGGAATATTATTGGGAAGATGAATTAACTTGGAAGAGTATCTTGTAGAGCCAGGTCTTGGTTTTGGCTTCGTCCTACAGGTTTCAGAGTTTTTTCTTGAGTATATGCTCAGCTCCTTCTTGTCGATGTATAGTCTGTATCATTTTCAGTTCACACTCCTAGGCTGAACAAATTTTTTAAAGCTTTGATGAGTAAAGTTATTTTTCGAGCTTTCGGGCTAACAGGGCTAACATGCCCTTCAACACGAAACACCAGAAGTACCACTTCTATCTAATTATGTTGTGTTTTAACTTCAAAAGCACACAAAAATATAATAAACTTGAATTTGTTTATTCAAGTCTCAAAAAACAAAGCTTTGCATATAGAACAAATAATAATCAAGAAGAAGAAAGAAACATTTTAGGAAAAGCAAAAACAAAAAAATAGTACTGGTCAAAAAGAAACATTTAAAATCACAGATTTATATCTTCAATAAATTATAGCACGTCAAATTCGGCTAGATTCAGCTAGATTCCTTATCGATTTAATTAAAATGTAAAAGCAGGGTAGAACCTTTATTCTATATCTAAAGCCTACTTAAAAAGTGTTGACTTTGCTTAGAATTTTTAATGAAACTGATTCCAAGAATATTAATAAAATAATATATTTATTGATTTACAAGAGAGAGAACAAATATAAAAAAGAAACTAATATTAAACAAAAAACTTTTTTCTTTTATGGTTAGCGCCTATTTGCCTGTGGGCTTACACACATACTCTGTGGTAACAATTAAAATATATACAAATGGAAAGGGATGTGAGAAGTGACTTAGTAAAAATTTCCTAAAATATACAAGTGTGACATTTCGGTAACAGCGTCGTTACCATCACAGGGATAGCGTGTAACATAGAGATAAGGAAATATAGAACTTATGCAGCTAAAGCCATATTTGGGAAGATAAAATATCAGATAATAAAGGGCACAGAAGCATTGCGAGGACCACGCAGTGTCAGAGGCATGTCAGAAGCGTTCCCCAAGCCACCGTGGGTGAGAGGCGTAAGAAAGGGGGGGGGGGCTGTTGACAGATTCCGCCGGGGTTTCAAGTTGCTGGAATGTGCTAACGAGGCCTCTGGTATGTGAAATTCCGACCCCCCCCCCCCACCCCGGGGGTCAAAGGACATTTGAAGAAAAAAAGGGGGGGCCCTCCTGGCCCTATATACTGTTTAACATCCATGAAATCATTAAACATCTTCTGGAGATTTATATATATATATATATATGTGGCGACCGCACTTTGCTTCAGCGAACTGGGACAAAGCTTCAAAACACATACGGGCAGAAGCTTGGCGAGCACGTGTTGGGAGAACACTCACTACGCATGCGCGGGCGTCATCCAGAACTTTCTAGCGGCTGGCTTCTTCCGACACACTTGATCTGGCGACTCAGAGGTAAACAACAAGGCTAAAAGCTGACGGCCGTTATTTCAACCGTTGCTTCTTTTCTCTTTATAATTTCTTGTTTTAAATAAATTAATTTTAATTATAATTTTATCAGCAGCCTTTCCACAAGCCACACCAACACAGCACATCAACAACCATCCTACAAATTGGTGAGCCGGACGACTCGAATGAAGAATTAACGGCCAACGTCAAGGGCAAATCAAGGAAGCTCAAACATTCACGATGGAACTCACCCCATCTCAAATATCAAAATTGATTTTTCGAGCTCCACCCTTCTTGCCCAACGACATTCCATTGTGGCTCAACCAACTGGAAGCTGCCTTTAATTTTGCAAACATCGCCAGCGACGACGATTTCAAGTATCTCTATATATATAAAAGTCAATTCCTGTCTGTCTGTCTGTTTCGCGATAAACTCAAAAACTACTGAACCAATTGGTTCCAAATTTTGCATGTCGCTTTTTATAAACCTGAGGAAAATTTTTGGCTACATTTTGCTTATTATTTTTGGCTATTTCTTTTTTTAATTTGAAGAACTATTTTTTTACGCGGACTAATCCGGAATGGAATGAATACCTAAATATGGCCATTTTGTATACGCATCGGTGGCTTAGTGGTAGAATGCTCGCCTGCCACGCGAGCGGCCCGGGTTCGATTCCCGGCCGATGCATTTTTTTTTTTACAATTTTTAAAACTAATTTATAAAAAATCTATATTAATAAAATGCAAATTTCATAAGTGTTGTTCACTAAAAACTTTCGTTACAATGCATCAATTTCGACCAAATTTTCAACATTTATGTAAAACGAGATGGAGCAGGTTTTGCTTAACATCAAAATATTTTTCCCTAACATTAACATGCGTAACTTCGCTGTTATCGATTAAATACAAAAAAAAAAAAAATCAACAGAGTTAATTTTATTTATATATAAATACAAAATTAAATTTCAACAGAGTTAATTTTTTTACATACTAGCTAATAATCTCAATCTAAAAAATATTCAAAACAAGCAATTTTAAGATAACACCATATGTAAAACAGTCGGCCAAGAAAACAAATAACGTGTAATATATATATATATATATAATAAATATAATATATATAATATAACGGTATAATAACGGTATAAAGAAATAATGAGCCTATCGTTCAAATTTATAATTGTAACGAATAGTATTTTAATTAAAACATTTTAAAAACACACAGTTTGGAACGGGACGTTTCACAAGAGTGACATCCATGGCGCCAATTTATAATTGTAACGAATAGTATTTGAATTAAAACGTTTTTAAAATATATACGCACTCGGGTAAAACCCGGGCGTTGCCCGGGCCATTCGTATTATATAAATATATAATAAAAAATATAATGTAATGAATATTATTATCATAATAGTCTATGTTCCGGAAAATTATTTTCAATAATATTCGTTAGGCAAACTTTCACTCAGATAAAACCCGGGCGAAGCCGGGTGCACATCCGCTAGTAACATAATAATCGTTAACTACACTCCATAACGTTGAAGACACCAACTCAAGCTCCACTTTGACTTCTCCCAACAGCTCTCTGAGTGACTCTTCATCCCTGGACTCCTCATCGTTCTGCTCCAACCCCCCTTCAAACACCATCTCGTGCCCCCCTGAAACTGTTTTCTCCACCCCAGTGCACAGTGACAGATAGGAAATTCGGCAAAGCCAGGGACGATATAGGCTCAAAGTGGCCCTTGCGTCCCCTGTAGTTCGCTGAAATCTAGATCCACACACAGCCAGAAGGAATGATGCATTCTCCATGCACCGAGCGGCCATTGGTAGGCCCCTCGCGCCCGCCATTATGGTCTGGCTCTCTGGGGTTGACCACTCACCCACAGGCGTCATCGAGAGTCACTGGCAAGGTTGCTGACCGAGCCCTCTCGTCGGACTTAGAAGAACCCGTCCTACGCTCCAATAGGACTCCCCCCCCTTTAGCCCTCGAACCCTTAGTTCCCAGTACTCCCTGAATCTGCCGTCGAATCAAGGACCTCTGAGGTTCTGAGGTTGACGCGGGGAAACCGACGCGGAGGCGGGGGGGTGGTACTACTGTGTGCACCCCTTGGTTTTTCAACACCAGGCCTAGCCCTGGTGCAATTTTCGCGCACGGCAAGGGCGCTCCCAATGACGCACACACAGAGCGAAGACCCAAGAGTTTCAAGACACGTGTGCCTCGCCTCAGACAACCAAGGAAAGACGGCCAGCTTACAGCTTCACTGGACGTCAGTCAGTGGCACCCCTACGGAGGACAACACGCAGAGACGCCTCAACACTCACTCCCCTCTAGAGTGATTGTAGAGGGCGGGAAAAACTTCTTCCCCGCAGTGCACAGTGACAATCCCTTGCCCCAGCAGCCGCCGTCTCACGAAGAGCCCTTGCCCCAGCAGCCGCCGTCTCATGAAGAGCCCTTGCCCCAGCAGCCGCCGTCTCATGAAGAGCCCTTGCCCCAGCAGCCGCCGTCTCACGAAGAGTCCTTGCTTCCATCCTGCGAGCAGAAACATCCACTCTTCCTAGAAGAAACCAATAACGCTGCTGCAACGACTCCTCTTCACTTGCAGCCCGCCCAAACTTCGGTAACACAACCTCTCCAACCTCAAAACTCTCTCCAACAGTCATTACCTCCCATTGAATCAAGAGTCACTACTTCCCCAATACCAATAGCTCCACCGGTACTCGCGGCGACTACACCCATCGCTGAGCAACCCATCGTGTCCCTGCAAGCTAACAAGATGGTCGCCACCCATTACATCCGGACAACATTTGAAAAGGACAGGTGCCTCCCTCAAGCCCCCAAGACCAGATCCCAACCCAACAAGGCACCCTACCAAGAGTTCCCTCTACGACTACATAGGATCTTTAAAGATCCTACTGGAGGGGGAGTAGTGTGGCGACCGCACTTTGCTTCAGCGAACTGGGACAAAGCTTCAAAACACATACAGGCAGAAGCTTGGCGAGCACGTGTTGGGAGAACACTTCACTACGCATGCGCGGGCGTCATCCAGAACTTTCTAGCGGCTGGCTTCTTCCGACACACTTGATCTGGCGACTCAGCGGTAAACAACAAGGCTAAAAGCTGATGGCCGTTATTTCAACCGTTGCTTCTTTTCTCTTTATAATTTCTTGTTTTAAATAAATTAATTTTAATTATAATTTTATCAGCAGCCTTTCCACAAGCCACACCAACACAGCACATCAACAACCATCCTACATATATATAGCAACCCACTGAAGACGCTGAGAACTATTTCAGAAAAGAAAATATAGCAATAGAATTCTATAATTTCTATAGATCAATTGTAAATAGATTCATACACAAAAGAGATAGTGAGGAAAGTTTTAGAACAGATGTGTAAGTAAATCCCTTTTTAAACAAAGGCCCACGTGTACATGGGGAAAAAGGGGAGGGGATTTGCTGTATTATTTTGTTGTTTTATGGCGAATCCATACAGGGCAATGGGCCCTAATAAAAGCCCTTTGTTGTTGTTGTATTAAATTAGATAATCTATAAAATAATGGTCGGCTCTCCCATCAAAATATACGCTAGAATTGAGCGCCATCTATTGACCGTCTCTACAAACTAGAGGACTCGGGTCGGTGACAAGCCGAGCTTTACCAATTAAGAAGCGCCCACCTAGGAGCGACCCCCGTGTGTGGGCCCGGGACAATACTGATATATAGACCAAATACAGAATACGTTTAACAAAACTCTCTGAATCTACCAAGACATATATATATACCTTTGTAGTCCCACGGCGGGAGAGAGACTGTACAGGGCAAGAGGCCCTAAATAAATAACCTTTAAGATTGCAAGAAACAAGTACATTGACGCTATCAACGGACCTAAATAAAAAAAAAGGTTGGAGAATATTCATTGAAGGAAATGAATCAGACAACCCATTTGGAAGTGCCTATAAAACTTTTAAAACTCTGAGATCATCCAACAACAATAGAGGACTTCCAATGATCGATAATATGCTGGATACTTAAAAAAAATTGAAAAGTCTCTTGAATGATTTATTTCCAGATGATGATGTACACTCAGATAAAGAGGAGCATGTTATTATTAGAAACTATAAACCTGAATATAAGACCAAAGTAACATTTTTATAGAAATAAAAGATGTTGAAAATATTATTTCAAAATTAAATATCAAGAAAGCACCAGGTCCAGATTTTTATCAGTAATAATATGATCAAACATGCCGGTACACTTCTAATCCCTATTTTTACAGCAACTATTCAACAAATGCCTTGAATTAGGTTACTATCCGGATGTATGGAAATACTCTACTGTAAAGATCATTCCAAAACCTAATAAAATAAACTATGAAACAAGCAAAAGCTATAGACCTATATCATTGACATCAAACATTTCTAAATTATTTGAAAACATAATAAGAAAAAAAAATCAATAAATGTTATGGAGAGAACAATCTAATGAGTCCAAGGCAACATGGATTTTACTAAACATAAATCAACGAACAGTGCTATGGTAGATATAATGGAAACCATATTGAAACACAGACAAGGAGAACTGACTTCTTTGATTACAGTAGATATGGCAGGCGCTTTCGACAACGCATGGTGGCCAGCAATTATTAGAAGACTCGATTTTGGTAGCATTCCCTCCAAATTGGTAAGAATCATACAATCTTTTATTTAAACAGTGAAAGAAGGGCAAATTCCTCATATGAAATTACAAATGTTACAAAATCTGACAAAGAGAGAGAGGGATGCCCTCAAGGCGGCCCTAATAAAGTTGTTTTGCCGCTGTTGCTGTATTAAAGTATCACAGCAAAGGTAAAGTACCCAACTCCATTCCATCGTAGCCGGTAGTTTTATGTTCCAATACAATTTGTAATAATAAGATGTAAGGGTAGCACCAAAAAAAAAAAACAACAAAAGAATGAAATATGTATGAGAGGACACAAAGAAAAATTCTTCCATATAAGCTATATACTAGATATTTATTCAAAAAAAAAAAAAAAACAAAGTTAGGGAACATTTCTATGCTGGCGGGATGTGCTATTTATATAGTGATCTAGATAGAGGTGACTTGAAGTTACAAATTTGCCTTTATAAGGGGGAAAGCCTAGATCTCTATCTACTCTAGAGAGACAAAATAAAGGTCCCTATCATAATTACGTTCCTTAAAGCCCTTTAGGGCCCATGCGAAAATTATGTCAGCTCCTACTCAAAAGAAAGACTAAGCCATAATGGCAAAGGGGCTTACCTTTTTCCGAAAGCGCCGGAGAAAGTCTGGTCTCCTCCCTACCACGTCTCGAGCCTGACTCTCCCACTTTAGCCAAGCAAAACCCTTTTATCCTTGCTCCATTCTATTTTGATTCGCTGCTCGCGCTAAAGTTTTTCATTGGTTGGCATTTTCATTCGTCTATCCCTCGCACGTGATCTCGACTGCCCCGCCTTTATTTACCGTGTTGCCGAAGAAAGAGAAAAAAAACATTGTAGAGAGATTGAGAAAACAAATTAATTTATTTAAGAAATTAATTAATATATAGTCTGTGTATTATTAAAATTATTGATTTAAATTTTTACATGATAAATTATTTTCTTTCTTTATTCTATTCCTAAATTTTTTTTTTTAAATACTAATTTAACTGGGGCTACTGTAAATATTCGACTTGTTAAGAGCATATAATTCACTATAAATTTCCGGATGTTAAAATTCGATGCTGAAATTTAATCATTTCTTTTAGTCACCTCTATCTAAATATTAAATGAGGGGCATATATATACATATTGTACAACAGCTTCCAGCACGGATGTCTCTGGATGTCTGGTGTCTTCTTTTCCACCAGGCATCAGCTCTCAGCATGGACGTCTGTGTAAGATTTTATACTTACGTCTCACTATAACATCTATATCCTGATCTTATCTAACTCATGGGTTAAACCCAGGTACATACATATTTGCAATTTATTATACATAGTAAAAACAATAGGCCTCTTTGGACATTGACCGCTGTAGATTAAGATTTTAAACATAAACACTCAAAATCTATAACGCACACACCAAGGTTTTACATGTGATATGTGGTTTGATATGAACACTAACACACATTGTATAAATATCCACATTAACTTTATTCGGCAAAAAGAATTTTACACAAAATAAAAAAAATTGTATTTACCATGATATGACATAAGTAGGCAAAAACAAAAGAAGTTTAATACTCTTAATAGGCTTAATACCTTAAAATATCTTAATATCTAAAATATCTTAATATCTTAATTTTTAATAGGCTTAATACCTTAAAATATCTTAATATCTAAAATATCTTAATATCCTAATATCTAAAATATCTTAATATCTTAATATCTAAAATATCTTAATATCTAAAATATCTAAAATAGTCGAGTCTATCAAAATTTTGGTATTGCCATGGTTTTTACCATGCTTTGTTATATCAAAATTTTAGTTAACTTACCAGATCAAGCCCCATGGCCCAGAACGCCCCACTCAACAACCGCATCTGATCCCTGTGAAAACTTGTTCAAGACTGTCTGGTCGCTCTATCCAGACTAAAAAATCTAGACCCCTATCCCTTTTCTCCAGCGCCCTCAATCTCAAAATTCCCTACCGAGTAATCAAATAATTAATATTCTCCTAGATTATAATATATATTAATAATTAAAAAAAATAATATATTATTATTTTTAAAAGAGAGATATCGAAATAATAAATTTGGATGTTTAATCCTAAAAAAATTAGAATTCTTCTTTTCCTTTAAAAGAATTTTTTTTTAAGGTAATAAAAAAATTGGCGAAAATAAGGATAAAAGGATATATATAATTTTATCTTTAAGTTTAAGGTACCTTAAACTTTGGGAAATTCGAAATTAGACTTTTTATTAAAGGTTTGAGATAATAAAATTGATTAAATAGGAATAATAGCAATATAAATTATTTATTTTAAAATTAAGGTAATTTTTTCTCTAAGAAATTAAGTAACTGGACACATCTAATTTCTCTAACTATATTTGTGGTTGATTTTATTCATTTTTGAGAGAGAGAGAGAGAGAGAATAAAATAAATATTTATATTAGTAACAAAATCAAATAAAATCTACCGTGCTTGCCCCTCTGAGAAACCTACCTAATAATTCCTTCTTTAAGAAATTCAAAATTTACTAAATATGCCTCATCTATCAAATATGATGTCACAAGTTATATACAAATTAAAAGAAGGAAGAAAGGAAAGGAAAAAAGGAGGTGAAGAGATGGTTTGGTTTAACAAAGACGAATGCTCGAAGTCCTTTTCTGGTGTAGATCCTGTGCTGGACTGTGGGTGAACTTTAACGGTATAGGCATCGTCTCCAACTGAATGTCTCCCCGGTTCCTGATCTTCTGCTTCTGTTTGCATCGGGCTTCTGGTACTCAATCAGGGCCGATGTCATCTTCCTATAGCAGATCTTGGGATACACGTCCAGGGCTGTGTCTTCCCCTGGCAGATCTTGGGATTCACGTCCAGGACTGAGTCTTCCCCTGGCTTGGCCTTTGAACCACCGTCGGCCATTGCTGTGGGACTTCCATCTGGACACCAAACACTTTCGGCGAGACACTGCGTGTATATACATATGATGTAAAAGAATGTGTACATCTTTGTTGGGTCTGTTTGGTGGAAAATCTGACCCAACAATTCCTCCCCTGCCAGAGTGAAAGTATGTGTTTATTCTAATTCATATCTGTTCATACTTTATGAGAAATATGAAATTGGGAGAAGTGCATTCTTTTACGATACCAGTATGCAATCACTGACACTCGGGCAAAGGAGGAACACACGGGCCATTAACCTGGAACATGTTAGCTCATCGTAATATTGAGGGGAATTTCATCCTACCATTTAGTGGGCAAAGTACTAGCCCATCTTTCACCGTTTGTACGTTGGAGGGTCTTGACCCAGGTGTGAGGTGAATCCACATGTTCCCAGCCATAGTCCCTATGGGTGGAGGTGTGGGATGGTCTAAGCACCGATTCTATACAAACAAATTCTTAGTACCTCCTAGGTAAACATTACCATTAAGGGCGCCAAGGAATTGTGTGTGTTAACATAGATATGTACAATTCCTAAAACATATCTTAAAAAAAATTCTTTATTTAGCTATAGATAATGGGGTGCATGTGGTAATTTTATAATACAAAGGCAAAAGAATGATTGCATAAGGTTATATAGGGCAAAAGAAATTAAAAGTGATATATAAGATTAAATAATTACAACAATATGGTAAATAACGAGGGGAAAGATATATACCAAAAAAAAAATGTATGAACATGATATGTATACATAGAAGAGATGGCGTTGATATAGAGGATATAAATAATAAACAAATATATATGCTGTGGTGAGATTTCTCATTCAGTCTATTTGGTTGAAGATGGTAACAACGCTGCTACCGAAATGTCACACGCCACCTGCTTATTAGGACTTGGTCCCGTTATCTTGTGTCAATAACCAATAATCCAAATTGATTGTGCTTTACGTATATATATAGATATACATGAATATAATATGGGATGATATATGATAATAATGAGTATATACAGTAACAACAATATGGTAAATAACGAAGGGCATGGCATATACCAAAAAAAATTGAATGAACATGATATAAATACATAGAGAAGAAGTGACGTTGATATAGGGGATATAAATAATAAACAAAATATATATGCTGTAGTGAGATTTCTCATTCAGTATATTCGGTTGATGATGGTAACAACACTGCTACCGAAATGTCACACGCTACCTGCTTATTAGGACTTGGTCCCGTTACCTTACGTCTATAAACTATAATCCAAATTGATTGTGCTTTACATACATATATATTGATATACAAGAATATAATAAGGAATGATATATGATATATGATAATAATGAGATTAATGAGTATACATAATAATAATAGTATGGTAAGTAACGAATGAACATGATATATGATAATAATGGGTATATATGATTAGATATGCACTGAGGGTCTCGGTCATTTCACTAGCATTTCAAATTCTACATGTAATATCAAAAAAAAAATTTTGTTCTTACTAACTTGTCCCTGGGAGTGTTTGTCTGGCGTGTTCCCTGCCTCTCTTAATACAAAAGAAAACATCTCACAACCAGATTACTTCCAAATTACCTTACCTGTGGTTGCAATCTCTCCTATCTTTGTTTTTAGCTGAATGTTGACTGCTAACCCCTACTATACATTGTTAAGCTTATCTATAGAATGTGTACTCATATTTTTGACCAACAAATCCACTTTGATAAAATACTTGAATCAGTTCTAAATAAATCAAGATGATTAACAAACTAGATCTAACTCATATCTTGTGATATATCTTCCCACTTGAGTTCTTAATACCTCTATAAAATTTGACTCTTTGTTAAAAAAAAAAATAAAATAAATAAGCCTATTACTCTAGGCCATTTTACTGTCAAAACAAAATTGATATTCAATCTTCCATTAAAAAAAATTCTCTTCTCGAGTCTGGAATACTGTATTGGCTTGTTTTGGCAATCTGCTTCAAAGTTCATTAGGTGTCCTACTAATTTAAAATTGGTCTTAACCTAGAATGAGTTATTCTCAAAAAAAAATTCTACTTACTAACTGGTATTTAGACTTGAACTCGTTCTAACTAAACGTATGGCAGACTATAGTCTTTAATTAGGTGATTAACTTTTGCTAGCCTGGGGCGATATAAAACGCAAAGAATCTGGACAGTCCATCTGTCACTTTGCTAACTGGTACCTAATAATCTGTAGACGGAATCGCCTCGTCTAATCGTAATTTGTCTCTTACACGCTCTCTCATTGTTAACTCTCATTAGAAACCCCCATTAGACTATGACTTAAAATCAAGGAGTTATAGGGACTGTTCACCCAGCACGTGTTTCAAGTTTTCTGTCATAGAGGGTTGGTTCCAAGCTGCGCAATATATAGAGGAGCTTTCAACGCGCTGAACCTTCCCAACCTCCCATCTGAATCACCCTCATCTCAGCCACGCCTGAAGCGTCGTAAACTACGATGTCAGATCGGTTATCCGAGGTTTGTCGCTGTGCACCTTGCTTGCGACATCGGCTACTAAATTCCCCACCTAGCACAAAGTTCACCTGATACCTTTCCGTTCCCTCTAAAGAGGAGAAGTTTTGTGGGCTTTCTGGTCTGATCATAACCTCCCACAACCTTCCAGTCTGAGAATCGAGACATGATAATTATCTACGATTCTTAGAATTCAAGCTGATATAATGAAATAGAGTAACTGATTACCCTAATAAAAGAAATCAATACTTATACTCCTCTAAAAGGAGACCTAACAAAAAATGGAGCGGATATTTTCCTATCAATAGAGTTGTACAGTCCAGTGAGGCTATCGATCTTAACAAATAAAGAAATCAAAATAAAAAATTGAACCTATTAAATTCCCTAACACTATTCTAAAGTATTTTGGGCTCACAATATAATAGTTTTTAACCTTCTACACATTCATTAAACCAATCCATTCATACACCCTCCCCCCCCAACATTCACGGTTTGCATACAAACTAAAGTTAAAGGCTGCTACAAAGGCCAAAATACTCACTTATCAAAGTCAACAGATCCTAACTAATAATAACATTTTCAGGACACATGTGAAATCAAATAAAGTTATCTAATTAAAACAAAGTGGGGACTAAAGCCCTATTTACTAAATAAAAGAAAATGCCTCATACAAACTCTATATATCAGTTGTCTATACATAGATAAACATTATTTATACTTAAACAAAATTAATAAAAATTGATTGTTAACAATCAAATGCTGAAATCTAACCTATCTTTAAAAATGTGCGTCTAACAGTTTGAAATCTTCTTATCTTGACACGTGGTGTCTAAACAAAACAAGTCATCAAAACTAGCACTTAAGTTGGAGCGAAGGTGAACCTCAAGCATTTACCTCACTTGCCAAAATATCATAGATTTACAAGTGTTTGTCAACCCTATTTTCCATATAAGGTTATTGGCATTCTTCTTTCTCTGCTATTCAGCTAAACTCTTTCTTTGGAATTATAGGGCTTTCATTATCCAACCCGTTCTGGAGATTAACAACAGAGATCACTTGCTATCCTATCATATCAACTCCTAGACTATATCTGCCTTACACACTCTCATTAGAAATTCACTTTGGGCTGTATTCTGGACCTATGGAATTACAGGGTGTCTAGTTTAACCCAGCGCATATTCCGGATCAACCCATAGAGAATATATTACAAGCACAGCAGATATATAATGCGTCTAAGTTCCTTAGTTATCCTTGAAGCTGAACCACTGTTCAGAACCTTAAATAAAAAATCAAAACAAAATATACAGTTGAACTTGTCGCGTTCCCGATTTTAGACCTACGAGAACGGAGCATGTAAGAAGTGACTTAGTAAAACCTCCTTATTAAAAATCTGCAAGTGTAACATTTTGACAACATTGCCGCTACCATCCTAGGAATGTATGTTGTGATTTAGTAAAATTTCCTTATTAAAGTCTGCAAGTGTAACATTTTGACAACAACGTCGCTACTATCTTCGGAATAGCGTGCGACATAGAAATGGACAAATATATAGGGCTTGTACAGCTAGGTTATACTCGGGGAGATTTGAGTATCAGAATATACAAAGGGTACAGAAAGGATTTGAGGGCTACGCAACTCTAAGTGAAAACTTGCTTCCATCCCAGGCGTGAGAGGGACCTCCCCAAAGGGGGCACAGATCGGGGGAGGACCGTTGATGGATTCTTCCTGGAATGCATGGGGTGTCGGGTGTTTCGGGACTAACGAAGTCTGTGGAATGTGGGATCCAACTTCTCAGAGGTATCGACTTACGTCCATTCTCCCCCGCCCTCCTTCTTCTTCCATGAAAGAGATAATGGCGGCCCCTTCTCCCTACCTCCCTCGTTGTCCCAACCATTCTTTTAAGAGATTCACCTTCTGGCGATTTAGCAGCCCACTGAAGACGCTGGGAGCTATTTCATAGAGGAAAATTATAGCAACAGATCTCTATAATTTCTACAGATCAACTGTAAATAGATTCATATTAAGACATTTATAACCCAAATAACACAAACAATAGTCAAATATACAAATCTATTTATATCATACCGTACCCTCCTAACAGCGTAACAATAGCCCTAGGAGTTAGGAAATATGGTATAAAGACGTATTACGAAAACACACCCAACTTAGGCGCAATAGTCAGAAATCCCATAACAAAAGAAAACAATAGCCATAACTCACCAATATACAACAGTCAAGCAATATACCTAATAGAATGCAACCAATGCAATAGTATGTACATAGGCGAAACCGGCAGACAAGTAATAGATAGAATGAATGAGCACCAGATCCATAAATAGAAGGGATAAAATTCCCCTTTATTCCAACACACTTAAAATACAGGTCACAACTTTAGCCTAAGTAACCCAAAAGACCTTTTATACCAATATAAAACAGCGAACAGAAGAGACTGTACTTAGAAGCTTCTTTATCTTTAAAAGCACGCCAGCATCAATAGGCACATTGAGATTCCAGAATCATACACAGAACTCATAAATAGCAATTAAACGTACACTTCCCATATTTAATACAGTAACTCTTGTTTCATAACTCTGCTCCATGGCTAATTCAAATTTCATAAGTTAAATTATTATATAATAGTTTTACCTTAGTTTAGAAATATGTAAATAGACTGTATACTTAGCATATATCAAGAAGTTAATAGCTCCTTTATGAAAAATTTGTAAAGATGTAAATATATTAGGTAAATATATCTAGCTACTAACGATTCACTACCATCGCGTTGCTCCTGTAGAAGGACCACCATATCCGAAAGCTAGAGCCTTATTAAGTGATTAAAAAATATATATATACGCAACCTCGGAGTTTTATTATTTGTCAAAAAGTTTTCGCAGAGGTTAAGACATTGGAATTAGTTTACTATCTAGATATATATGGGAGGGACCCTACTTGTAAAGATTATACCAACGCCTAACAGATAAGCTATAAAGACAACTAAACTATAGACTTAATAGTGGTCGGTTCTCCCACAAAAAAAAATTTAGACGCTGGAATGGGTTGGACTCGGGTCCGTGACGCGCCCAAAATTTGTGTCACGTTCTTTGAGATCATCCAACGACTTTGGGAGATCTCAGATAAAGATGAACATGTTACTGTTAGAAACAAAAATCCTGAATATAAAAGACCTAATTAACACTTCTATTGAAGTATAATAGGTTGAAGTCAATATCTCAAATTAGATATCATGAAGTACCAGGTTTAGATTTTATTGATAGAAAGACCTGATTAAACATGCAGGTATCCTATAATCCCGATCTTCTTATAATAAAGATTCAACAAAATGCCTTGAATTAGGTTATTATCTGAATATATGAAAAGGACTCTATTTGTAAAGATTATACTAAATCCAACAAAATATGCTAAAAAAAACAAGCAAGGCTATAGACTCATACTATTGACAATGACTTTTGTAATATATTTAAAACAAAGGAAGGTTTCAGTAAAACCATAAAGAGAACAATCTAGGAATATAAGGCGGCATGAGTCTTATTAGATTTAAATCAGGAGGTGGTATAATGGGAAATATGATGGAATAACTCACTGAAACACAGACAGGAGAACTGGCTACACTGCCAGGCGCGCCCGGCAGTGTATGTTGGCCAGTAATTATTAGAAGACTTGATTATTAGTAACATTCCCTCCAAATAGTAAGAATCATACTATATTTCGTTTTGAACAATGAAAGGACTAATTCTTCACGCTAGGATACAAATATTACTAAAACCTGACAGAGAGATACCTTCAAGGCAGCCCTAATAAAGTCGTATTTTGCAACTGTTGCTGTGTCAACATATCACAGCAAAAACATAGTACACAACTCTATTCCATCAGAGTCGGTAGTCTACATTCAGTACAATTTATGTTAATAAGGTGTGGGGTAGTGCCATAAAACAAGAGAATGAAAAATGCATGAGGGGAAACAAAACTCTTCATATAATTTGTATATTATATATTTATTCGGATTAGGCGAGATTATGGGGACATTTTATACTAGTAGGACATGCTATTTACATAGTGGTCTAGGTAGAGGTGACTTAAGGTTACAGATTCTTCTATATATATATGCGAGAACATAGATCTCTATCTATTCTAGTGAGATAGGATATATGAATCCTAACATTCATTTTTTATTCTACTTAATGCCCTTTAGGGCCCATTCAAAATCTAACTAGGTTAGCTCCTACTCAAAAAGATATAAAGGGGGCGGGATAGGAAGGTCTAAACCATAATGGCGCGGGGCTTACCTTCTCTCGAAAGAGGCGGCAGGTCTGGTCTCCTCTACGACTCAGGTCCGACTGGTCGAATCTCTACTGTCACTGAGCGGCTCTGCGTCTATATCTTCTTAGCCAAGAAAAGGCCCTTTTTATCCTAGGCTCTCTTCATTTTCATTCGTTGATCATGCCAAAGTTTCTATTGGCTGGCAATTTCATTCGTCGAAAGCAAACACCCACGTGATCATGGGCATTTTCATTCGTCGGAAGAAAAACACGCACGTCATCATGACCACGCCCCCAATTTACCGTGTTGCCGCGCGAGAAAAAAAATTGTATATTGGATAAAACAAATTAATCCCTAAAAATTAATTCCTTTAGGAAATTAATTAACATATATATATATCCCGAGTATATAAAAACTATTGATTTACATGTTTATATGACAAATTGTTTTCCTTAGGTCACCTACTACTACTAAAATGAGGGGAATATATGTACATATGGTACAGCAGCTCCCAGCACGGATGTCTCCGGATGTCACCCATGTCTTCCTCCCCACCAGGAACCAGTTTTCGGCATGGAAGTCTGGTGTCCTCAATTGTCTAGTTTTATTTGTACATGTGCTCCTTGTACATCCTTCCAAGAGAGGCCTTGCGTCAGGGAGGGGGGGCCGTTAGAGCATCGTCGGCCATCGTTGGGAGTTCTCCACCTAGGTAACAAACACTTCGGCGAGACACTGCGTATATATTTATATGATGTAAATGTTTACATCTTTGTTGGGTCTTGTTTGGTGGAAAATCTGGCCCAACAATTCCTCCCCCACCAGAGTGAAAGAATGCGTTTATTCTAATTCATATCTGTTCATAGTCTATGAGAAATATGAAAATTGGGAGAAATGCATTCTTTTATGATATCAGTTTGCAATCACTGACACTCGGGCAAAGGAGGGATACACGGGCCATGAACCTGGAACATGTTATCTCAATGTAATTACTGGAGGAAATTCTACCCTACCATTTAATGGGCAATGTACTAAGCCCATCCTTCCGCTGTCTGTATTCCGGGGAGTCTTGGCCCAGATGTGAGTCGAGTCCACATGTTCCCAGCCATAGTCCCCATGGTGGAGGTGTGGAATGGTCTAAGCATCGATTCTATACAAACAAATTCTTAGTACCTTCTAGGTAAACATAATTATTAAGGGCGCCAAGGAATTGTGCGTGTTAATATAGATATGTACAATTCCTAAAACATATCTAAAAAAAATAACTTTATTAGCTCTGTATGATACATATGACAGCAAAGGAATGGCTATACATGGTTACAATGATAATGATAAAAAAAAACTAAAATTTCAACTCCTATCAATGACATTAATAGTAGGGCAAAACAGAAACGTGGGAAGTGAATACACATATTAAAGTTGCACGGATACGACGTATGCCAAAGTGGAGCAATGCAGATATACACGATGTTAAAAAAAAAAAATGGATATTTACTATAAGTAGGAGGGAATGGTTTGATATACATAAAAATAGGATATAGTATGGTATACAGAAGAATATATAAATTGTGATTAGAATCCTCATTCGGTACATTTGTCTGAAGATGGTAACAATGCTGTTACTAAAATGTCACACATATTAATTATTTGTTCTGGAATTGGTCTCGTTATCTTTATCCCTTTGTAGTCTATAGCTCAAACTGTGTCTTATCTATATATATTAATATTCGTGCAGGTAATTAGGGAAAAGGGTAAACATGGTGGATGATACATTAAATGGGAAGATATCACCTCTGTATGATAAATATGCCAAACTTCTTGAAAAATATGATATATGGGAAGGAAATAACATTGATATGGGAGTGTATTATAATAACACTGATATGGGAATAATATTATGGCAAATAAACAATAAAATATATATATACTGTGGTTAAAACTTGTTTAGTGCATTTTATCTGAAGATGGTAACAGCGCTGCTACCAAAATGTCACACATTTATAATCCGAACCGTGCTTTCTATATATACAAATATACATGAATATAATAAAGGAATGATACATGAAAAATATAGTAATAATGAGTATATAATGATAATAAAACGAATAGATATGCATTGAGGGACTAGGTCATTTCGCTAGTATTTCAAAATCTACATGTAATATCCTAAAACTTGTTATTACCAACTCGTCACTGGGAGTGTTTGTCTGGTGTGTTCCTCGCTTCTCTTAAATCAAGGAAAATATTCAGGAAGGAAATCATGGTAGTCAATACGTCTCCAAACCAGACTATTTCTAAATTACCTTATCTGTGGTGGCAATCTCACCTATCTTTGTTCTTAGCTGAACATTGTTGTTAACCTCTACTATACATTGTTTAGCTTGTCTATAGAATGTGTACTCATATCTTTGACCAACAAATCCACTTTAATAAAATACTACTTAAATTAACCCTAAAAATAAATTATGATGAATAATAAACCAGGTCTAACCTATATCTTGTGATATAACTTCCCACTTGAGTTCCTAGTTCCTCTCTGAAAAATTTGACTCTTTGTCCAAAATAAAACAAAATAACCCATTGCTCTAGGCCACTTTACTGTCAAAATAAAAAAAAATTATTCCCTTTTAAATCTGGGACGCTATACTGGCTTGTTCTGGCAACCTGCTTCAAAGGTTCATTTAGGAGGCCTACTAATTTAAAATTTATCTTAACATGGAACGAGTTATTCTCGTGAAAAAAAATTTCTACTTACTAACTGGTGTTGAGGCTTGAATTCGTTCCAACTAAACGTATGGCAGACTATAGTCTTTAATTAGGTGATTAACTTTTGCTAGCCTGGGGCGATATAAAACGCAAAGAATCTGGACAGTCCATCTGTCACTTTGCTAATTGGTACCTAAAATCTGTAGACGGAATCGCCTCGTCTAATCATAGTTTGTTTCTTCCACGCTCTCTCATTGTTAACTCTCATTAGAAACCCCCTTTAGACTATGACTTAAAATCAAGGGGTTATAGGGACTGTTTACCCAGCACATGTTTCAAAGTTTCTGTCTATAGAGGATTGGTTCCAAGCTGCGCAATTTATAGAGGAGCTTCAACGCGCCGAACCTTCTCAACCCCGCTCTGAATCACCCTCATCTCAGTCACGCTTAAAGCGTCGTAAATTACGATGTCAGATCGGTTTTCCGAGGTTTGTCGTTATGCACCTTGCCTGCGACATCGGCTACTAAATCCCCCACCTAGCACAAAGTTCACCTGATACCTTTCCGCTCCCTCTAAAGAGGAGAAGTCTTTGTGGGTTTTCTGGTCTGATCATAACCTCCCACAACCTTCCAGCCTGAGAATCGAGACATGATCATTATCTACGATTCTTAGAATTCAAGTTGAATATAATGAAATAGAGTAACTGATTACCCTAATGAAATAAATCAATACTTATACTCCTCTAAAGGAGACCTAACTAAAATGGAGCGGATATTTTCCTAACAGTAGAGTTGTACAGTCCTGTGAGGCCATTCGATCCTAACAAATAATGGAATCAAAATTGAAAATTGAACCTATTAAATTCCCTAACGCTATTCTAATGTATTTTGGGCTCACAATATAATAGTTTTTAACCATGACACATTCACTAAGATTTCCCCTTTCATACATTTCATTCGCATCTTGCACATAAACTAAAGTCAAAAATTGTTATAAACGCCAAAACACTCAAATATCTCTATCAGATAAACCCTAACAATTGCTAAATTCCAGGACTAATGTGAAATCAAATAAAATTAACAAGTTAAAACAGATCAGGGACCGAAGCCCTGGGTTTCTCAAATAAAAGAAATTGCCTCATACAAACTCTATATATATCAATTATCTATACATAGATAATTATTTTTTTTATATTTAAACAAGTTAATATAACTGATTGTTAACAACCAAATGCTGAAATCTAACCTAACACTTTAACTGTGTGCCTCACAGTTTGAAAATCTTCTTATCTTGACACTTGGTGCCTAGACAAACGACTCATCAATCTAGCACTTAAATGGAGCGAACTGAACTTCAAGCATTTACCTCATTGCCAAATCTGATAGACCCACAAGTGTTTTTCCAACCCTATTTCTTATATAGGTCATGGGCATTCCTTTTTCTCTGCTATTTAGCTAAACTCCTTCTTTGTACTTATAGGGCTTTCAGTACCCAGCTCGTTCTGGAGTTTAACAACAGAGGTTACTTATTATCCTATCATATCAACTCTTAGACTATATCTGCCTTACACACTCTCATTAGAAATTCTCTTTGGGCTTTATTCTGGACCTATGGAATTAGAGGGTGTCAAGTTTAAACCCAACGCATATTCCGAACCAACCCATAGCGAATATATTACAAGCACAGCAGATACCTAATGCGTCTAAGTTCCTTAGTCATTCTTAAAGTTTAACCAAAATTCAGAACCTTAAAATAAAATTTGAAACAACATAAACTTTGAACTTTAAGTCGTAGATTACAACCTGCCTCCTAATACAGGACTGTAGTTTAATTAAACACAAGAGAAGTAAAGCTGAAAACCTTTAGATTTACCTCCTAACATTAAATCAATGAAAAAAAACTGAAATCCTTTTAAGACCACATTTTAAGGCCTTCAAATCACTTCCTAATACTTCATACCATGATCAAAAATTTAGCTAAACTCAGTACACATTCTATAGGTTTAATCATTAGCAACCTGCACATGATCTGCACTCAGTGGGCCTCTTGACCCTGGTTGAACGGCGTATTTCAGGGCCGTCAATGTTGCCACCAATTGCCCTATCTACTACCTCAGGCGGGTTTCCTAAGGTTGCTGTCTTCCGTGGTTCCTCTTGTCGAAAGTTGGACGAAATTGTAGCATACAAACAAAAATTAAAAACTAAAAAATTTCCTAAATCATATTCTGACAAGTTTGAGAAAGCGCTTCAAAACGATGTGTTACATATTAAAACAAGGTTGTGACACAACTCTTAAAGATGACAAACTATCATCAGAACAAGGTTGTGAAGACTCTTTTAACTATGTACTACACTATGGGAGGTTGTGAAAATTTCCTCTAAATGACACACTAATATTAAACAAATTGTGAAGATCTTTAAAGATGGCAACAAACACAACAGCAAGGTCGTGAGACGATATGCTGCACAAAACAAGGTTGAGACAAATAACACACAAACACTGAAACAGGATGTTAAAGCTCCTTTCAACGGTCACTTAACACTAGAACACACGTTATAGTTTAAAATAAAAGGAAGAACTGTAAACTATTTAAAGTTCACTACGACACTAAGACAAAATTGCTAACATAAAATAAAGTAGGAAAAACTGGAAGTTTAGAACACACGTTATAGTTTAAAATAAAAAAGAAAAAAAAAAACTGCAAACTCTTCAAAGTTCACCACAACACTAAGACATAATTGTTAGCTTAAAAATAAAAAAATTGAAATTTTAAGATTCATTACAACACTAAAACAAACCCGTAACAAAAAAATGAAAGAAAGCTGGAACTCTAAATCACAGCCTATCTTCTAAGAACAATGTTGTACATTGAAAGATTTTATTAGTCTAAATAAAAAAAAATGTCTAACCAAAGTTATCAACATCAAAGCCAAGATTGCAGCCAATAAAATTGCTTCTTAACAGGGGAATACATAATTGTTATTTACCATAGCCCAGTACTATAATATAGACTTATGCATATAAAGTAGTGTATACAGTTGCTGGAATTTAGGTAAACCAGCCCGTACTAACCCTTAGTGCATTTTAAAATCCTTAGTTTTATAAGCTACAGCCTCGGTAGATCGTCTGTCACCTATTAGTTTCAATAGGGGGCCCATTTCCTGTCCTCAAGCACCTTCCCACGTCCGGCCGTTATCAATTAAGGGGAGGGGGGGCCGGCGATTTCTATTTTTAATTGCCCCGGCTACGACTCTCTTATCTCGTGGTGACAGAATTACCCTCGCTCGGGGGGCCTACTGAGGAAACCGGCCATCGTTCTCTCTCACTTCCCGGCTATTTGCACAAATTTTACGTCGAGGTCCTAGATGACTTCTGTCACATTGCTAACAAATTACAAATTATGAATATACAATTGCTGAATATCTAGAAATTTCCCCTACCTACTTATCTAATCCCTTAACACGTGCATGTGTCCATCGCCACTTAGCGGCTGTTATTAGAAATTTTCCTCTTTCATTTCTACAGTATGAGGCATAGTAATTAAGGCTGCATTTCCATGAGTTCGATTCTTCTTACAACATGCTGAAACGAAATCAAGGGTGGTTATATGACCACTGTCTATGGAGTAACAAGGTGCATATTGGGCTGGGAAATGACAAAGTTATTTCGCTCCTTTAAGATTCTAATTGTGACTGAGTTTTTCTGTTGAGTTATGATGATACACTGTGAATTTGGTAGGGAAGTTATTTTGTAGGATTGTGTTACATATCATGGGCTTTGTTTGTTCCTGGGTTAGAAAAATTTATATTATTCCTTATTACTGTTAGTCTGGTAATTACATTCCTGGCTCATGAGATATAGGTGTGCAACTTGTATAATTCACAGTGGAAATATTTGTGGACATTTAAGAATTTACAGGAGTATATCTAATATGGAGAAGACACCTTAGCTCGATCTATACACATTTTTTTTCTGGAATTAGCGTCATATTCTAGATGGACTTCACTGCCCCATCTATTGTCCAGGCGTAGCACCTTGTGTGTGTCAAATTTAGGAAACGTCATCTCGTCCTAGATCTTCCTCCTCTTCATGTTGGCACATCTTCAATGACATTTCCTATGTGGGGGACACATCCTCTAAGCGGTCTATCGGCATTCAGTGATCAAACTTGGCAGAAAACGTCGTCAAAGGGGGCCGCCCTTCTCGCGTATCTAGCCTTCTAAACCAACCACGATACCGCCTCACGCCTACAGATTCCGAATTACATCCAATGTAATATCCTTGCTCGGGTGTCCCGACTTCATCAATCTTTATTCACAGCCTTTAGGTGATATTACTTCGCACTGGAGATTCACATTTCGCTAACTTCCTCATTATATATAAGTATCAAATCGAGCCTCGATAAATTCTCCTGTCCCTTATACCCCCATTATTAGATAGATCCTGTCTCTAACACAGGTGGCTTTTTGCTGCCTTGTCAACAACTTAAAGCTGTCCACGCGTGCCTCGGGATATCTCAGTTGGCTTGCAGACACACGCTTCAGTCATCTCCTTTCCTTTGAACATTTAAAGATCATCCCAGGTAGTTGTCATACGTTAATACATAGTTCCACAGTGATTAAGAGTACTCGCGCAAATTGGTCACTATATCTATTCCTTGAGATTCTGCCATTGGAATGTTAAAACCAGGTACCTACCCATTATTGATTTCAATTAAAAAGAAAAAATTCACGAAGAGATGGTGATCGTACTCCTCTCTTCACGGGTATGCTAACTGGTTCTTCAATTCTACTTTCATCTTAGAGCTCATGTACTTGTCACTCTCCCAATCCACTATGCGCTGAAAAAAAATTCGAATAACTATCTCTTACGATGCTAGCCCTAATCTGGATGCACAGGCTAGCATAACTTGATAGAAAGCGCTATAAAAATAAAGTTAAGAAATTTGTAGCCGGCAATAATTATCAGAACTCACCTCTGCTGTGAGAAAAATCATAGCAGAGCCATGATGAGAAAAAAAAATTCTAAGTCATTTCAGCAGCCTACTGTAAAACACTGATCACCGTTCTAAATTTGAACCATGGCAATCCAGCCTCATTTCTCATACTGTATAAAAAATAATTTAAGAAAGTAAAATAAGATAAAGAAATTGTAATCAATGGTGCTTGCAACAGAATTCAAAAATGATTGAGACACAGAACATTATAAATAATGTCCAGCAAGCAGGATACCACACCACCTTTATATTACAACATTTCCACAAAAGTATAACAATCAATAACCCAATAAACAAAATCACAGTATATCTATAGGGCGATATGTTACATTCCATACTCACAAACATCTATAACAATAGCCAACTACTTAAGAAACTTCGGCATCCAAACATATTACTGTAATTCCCCTAACATAGGCTCCATGGTTAAAATCCACTATCTAAAATAATCCCAATATCATAAAACCCACTAACCAAAACAGAAAATAAAAGGCAATATATTCCATAGAATGCAACAACTGCCAAGCCAAATACGTGGTGGAGACAGGAAGGAGAGTCAGCAATAGAATATATGAACATAGACGCAGCATTATAAATCAAGACAATAGATATCTAATTCTTCCAACACTGCAAAGAAACAGGCCACACTTTCGCTTTAGGAGAACCTAGAATACATTATAATAACATAAACAGCAAATATCAAAGGCTTATAATTGATCCTTTATTATTCAGAAAACACAATAACATTAATAGAAAATAGATTTGCCCGAAATATATAACACAATATATCCTAGTACCAGCTAATAATATCAACAATAATATAAGTAACTTATATGTAATAGCCAATAACCATTATAAAACTAACTTAAATAATAGAATTCCTAACCTATAAGATAATTCATCGAATATAGCAAATAATAGTAGAATATGTAAATACCTTAACCAAAACTCCTGCAGAAGGGCGGACAAGCCCGAAAGCTTGAGAAGACCTGAATAAAAGATACTCATCCCCATAAACGTTTTACTTTTATATCAGAAATCAGTGATATTATTAAGGCTTTGTCACAAACAATGTGAATCGTAAATGACAGCGGCGAGTGTTGTGGTAGACATCGCCTCAACTTAACTTTTATTGCCCGATAAAATACCAGTGAAACGGAAAGCATAAGTTAAAACTCACGATTTAAAATCATAACAATAGGTGTGGTTAGAAAACTGAAAGGGCGCTATGAATAGCTCTTAAACTTAACGGAAAATCACAAGGCAACAACATGACATTCCTTAAGTAAGACAGCTGGAAATTTTTGTAAGTCACTTTAGATATAGACTCTTAACTCAGGGTGTGAAAAACTTCTTCACCAATTTTAATAATTAAATAATTAGTAGTATGGCTTTTCATTAGGTATATATATTTCTAAAGTTTTTAAGATGAAATATATATTAAATTCGAGCCCCGCGGCGGGCGCCATTGTCGCACTCCCGTTTTTAGACCTACGAGAACGGAGCATGTAAGAAGTGACTTAGTAAAATCTCCTTATTAAAAATCTGCAAGTGTAACATTTTGACAACATTGCCGCTACCATCCTAGGAATGTATGTTGTGATTTAGTAAAATTTCCTTATTAAAGTCTGCAAGTGTAACATTTTGACAACAACGTCGCTACTATCTTCGGAATAGCGTGCGACATAGAAATGGACAAATATATAGGGCTTGTACAGCTAGGTTATACTCGGGGAGATTTGAGTATCAGAATATACAAAGGGTACAGAAAGGATTTGAGGGCTACGCAACTCTAAGTGAAAACTTGCTTCCATCCCAGGCGTGAGAGGGACCTCCCCAAAGGGGGCACAGATCGGGGGAGGACCGTTGATGGATTCTTCCTGGAATGCATGGGGTGTCGGGTGTTTCGGGACTAACGAAGTCTGTGGAATGTGGGATCCAACTTCTCAGAGGTATCGACTTACGTCCATTCTCCCCCGCCCTCCTTCTTCTTCCATGAAAGAGATAATGGCGGCCCCTTCTCCCTACCTCCCTCGTTGTCCCAACCATTCTTTTAAGAGATTCACCTTCTGGCGATTTAGCAGCCCACTGAAGACGCTGGGAGCTATTTCATAGAGGAAAATTATAGCAACAGATCTCTATAATTTCTATAGATCAACTGTAAATAGATTCATATTAAGACATTTATAACCCAAATAACACAAACAATAGTCAAACATACAAATCTATTTATATCATACCGTACCCTCCTAACAGCGTAACAATAGCCCTAGGAGTTAGGAAATATGGTATAAAGACGTATTACGAAAACACACCCAACTTAGGCGCAATAGTCAGAAATCCCATAACAAAAGAAAACAATAGCCATAACTCACCAATATACAACAGTCAAGCAATATACCTAATAGAATGCAACCAATGCAATAGTATGTACATAGGCGAAACCGGCAGACAAGTAATAGATAGAATGAATGAGCACCAGATCCATAAATAGAAGGGATAAAATTCCCCTTTATTCCAACACACTTAAAATACAGGTCACAACTTTAGCCTAAGTAACCCTAAAGACCTTTTATACCAATATAAAACAGCGAACAGAAGAGACTGTACTTAGAAGCTTCTTTATCTTTAAAAGCACGCCAGCATCAATAGGCACATTGAGATTCCAGAATCATACACAGAACTCATAAATAGCAATTAAACGTACACTTCCTATATTTAATACAGTAACTCTTGTTTCATAACTCTGCTCCATGGCTAATTCAAATTTCATAAGTTAAATTATTATATAATAGTTTTACCTTAGTTTAGAAATATGTAAATAGACTGTATACTTAGCATATATCAAGAAGTTAATAGCTCCTTTATGAAAAATTTGTAAAGATGTAAATATATTAGGTAAATATATCTAGCTACTAACGATTCACTACCATCGCGTTGCTCCTGTAGAAGGACCACCATATCCGAAAGCTAGAGCCTTATTAAGTGATTAAAAAAATATATATATACGCAACCTCGGAGTTTTATTATTTGTCAAAAAGATTTCGCAGAGGTTAAGACATTGGAATTAGTTTACTATCTAGATATATATGGGAGGGACCCTACTTGTAAAGATTATACCAACGCCTAACAGATAAGCTATAAAGACAACTAAACTATAGACTTAATAGTGGTCGGTTCTCCCACAAAAAAAAATTTTAGACGCTGGAATGGGTCGGACTCGGGTCCGTGACGCGCCCAAAATTTGTGTCACGTTCTTTGAGATCATCCAACGACTTTGGGAGATCTCAGATAAAGATGAACATGTTACTGTTAGAAACAAAAATCCTGAATATAAAAGACCTAATTAACACTTCTATTGAAGTATAATAGGTTGAAGTCAATATCTCAAATTAGATATCATGAAGTACCAGGTTTAGATTTTATTGATAGAAAGACCTGATTAAACATGCAGGTATCCTATAATCCCGATCTTCTTATAATAAAGATTCAACAAAATGCCTTGAATTAGGTTATTATCTGAATATATGAAAAGGACTCTATTTGTAAAGATTATACTAAATCCAACAAAATATGCTAAAAAAAAACAAGCAAGGCTATAGACTCATACTATTGACAATGACTTTTGTAATATATTTAAAACAAAGGAAGGTTTCAGTAAAACCATAAAGAGAACAATCTAGGAATATAAGGCGGCATGAGTCTTATTAGATTTAAATCAGGAGGTGGTATAATGGGAAATATGATGGAATAACTCACTGAAACACAGACAGGAGAACTGGCTACACTGCCAGGCGCGCCCGGCAGTGTATGTTGGCCAGTAATTATTAGAAGACTTGATTATTAGTAACATTCCCTCCAAATAGATAAGAATCATACTATATTTCGTTTTGAACAATGAAAGGACTAATTCTTCACGCTAGGATACAAATATTACTAAAACCTGACAGAGAGATACCTTCAAGGCAGCCCTAATAAAGTCGTATTTTGCAACTGTTGCTGTGTCAACATATCACAGCAAAAACATAGTACACAACTCTATTCCATCAGAGTCGGTAGTCTACATTCAGTACAATTTATGTTAATAAGGTGTGGGGTAGTGCCATAAAACAAGAGAATGAAAAATGCATGAGGGGAAACAAAACTCTTCATATAATTTGTATATTATATATTTATTCGGATTAGGCGAGATTATGGGGACATTTTATACTAGTAGGACATGCTATTTACATAGTGGTCTAGGTAGAGGTGACTTAAGGTTACAGATTCTTCTATATATATATGCGAGAACATAGATCTCTATCTATTCTAGTGAGATAGGATATATGAATCCTAACATTCATTTTTACTCTACTTAATGCCCTTTAGGGCCCATTCAAAATCTAACTAGGTTAGCTCCTACTCAAAAAGATATAAAGGGGGCGGGATAGGAAGGTCTAAACCATAATGGCGCGGGGCTTACCTTCTCTCGAAAGAGGCGGCAGGTCTGGTCTCCTCTACGACTCAGGTCCGACTGGTCGAATCTCTACTGTCACTGAGCGGCTCTGCGTCTATATCTTCTTAGCCAAGAAAAAGGCCCTTTTTATCCTAGGCTCTCTTCATTTTCATTCGTTGATCATGCCAAAGTTTCTATTGGCTGGCAATTTCATTCGTCGAAAGCAAACACTCACGTGATCATGGGCATTTTCATTCGTCGGAAGAAAAACACGCACGTCATCATGACCACGCCCCCAATTTACCGTGTTGCCGCGCGAGAAAAAAAATTGTATATTGGATAAAACAAATTAATCCCTAAAAATTAATTCCTTTAGGAAATTAATTAATATATATATATATCCCGAGTATATAAAAACTATTGATTTACATGTTTATATGACAAATTGTTTTCCTTAGGTCACCTACTACTACTAAAATGAGGGGAATATATGTACATATGGTACAGCAGCTCCCAGCACGGATGTCTCCGGATGTCACCCATGTCTTCCTCCCCACCAGGAACCAGTTTTCGGCATGGAAGTTTGGTGTCCTCAATTGTCTAGTTTTATTTGTACATGTTTTTCTTGTACATCCTTCCAAGAGAGGCCTTGCGTCAGGGAGGGGGGGCCGTTAGAGCATCGTCGGCCATCGTTGGGAGTTCTCCACCTAGGTAACAAACACTTCGGCGAGACACTGCGTATATATTTATATGATGTAAATGTTTACATCTTTGTTGGGTCTTGTTTGGTGGAAAATCTGGCCCAACAAACTCAAGTCTTAAATCACAACCTGCTATTAATACAGAATAGCCTCTTCAATAAAAAAAAACTGGAAACTCCTTACAATGACATTTAAAGAAATTTAAAAAAAGTTGTTTTAAAAAAAAAAAAAAACTGAAATCATTTTAAGACCACGTTTTAAGGCCTTCAAATCACTTCCTAGTACTTCATACCATGATCAAAAATTTAGCTAAACTCAGTACACATTCTATGGATTTACTTATTGGCAGCCTGGGCATGATTTACACCCAGTGGGCTTCTTGACCCTGGTCGAACGGCGTATTTCAGCGCCGCCAACATTGCCACCAATTGCTCTATTAACTACCTCCAGTGGGTTTCTCAAGATTGTCGTCTCTTGTGGTTCCTCTGGTCCTACAGTAGGACGAAATTGTAGCATAAAAATAAGGAAAAAGAAAACCAAAAATTCCCTAGATCACATCCTGACAAGGTTGTGAAAGCTCTTCAAAACGATGTATTACATTAAAACAAGGTTGAGACAACTCTTAAAGATGACAGACTAACATTAAAACAAGGTAGTGAAGACTCTTTCAGCTATGTACCACACTAAAACGAGGTTGTGACAATTCTACACTAGGAGAAGACGAAAAACCCAATACATCGTCCATGTAGTGAGAATGAAGCCCTATCACGATCCCGATGTACAAGAACAGATTGCCCAGGGTCATGTGACCGACTAGTAAACAGCGAGACGCTGTTTCTCTTGTGGAGGGAGTGATGTCAGGAGGACAGAGTTTCCTGGTATTCCCTCTTATCTGGACCGACCGGTCGGGGTAAACAGTGGCGTCTCGTGGAAGGAGGAAATATCCGAGTTCCCCCCTCCATCTCTAAATGCTGGGTCGATTTGACTCATGTAAATAGTAACTCTTATTTTATATCTAAAATGTCTCATATAACTCATTAAATAAAACGGTGTAAAATGGTGTACTATACAAGGATAAGGTTGTGACAAGTTTTTCTAAATGACACACTGACATTAAAACAAATTGTGAAACCTTTAAAGATGACAACAAACACTACAACAAGGTTGTGAGACGATATACTGCACAGGGACAAGGTTGAGACAAATAACACACTAACACTGAAACAGGGTGTTAAAACTCCTTTCAACGGTCACTTAACACTAGAACACACGTTATAGTTTAAAATAAAAAGAAAAACTGCAAACTATTTAAAGTTCACCATAACACTACGACAAAATTGTTAACATAAAAAAATAAAGTAGGAAAAACTTGAAATTCTTTAAGGTTCATCATCACACTAGGATAAGATGTAGCTTAAAAATAAAAACTAAAAACACTTTAAATCACTTCTTGTCATATTAAGAACAAAGTGTTGTTTAAAAAAAAATCCATTGAGTTACTCTTCAAATCATATACCAACACTTAACAAAATATACTGGATATAAATACAGGGCTTATTCATGTAACTTAGTGTATACTGTTAAAGAAATTTAGGTAAGCCAGCCCATACTAGCCCTCAGTGCATAATATGTACTATTTACAAATATTGGCCTCTAGTCTAAAACAAATTATCTAGCAACACTATGTGGTGACGAGCCAAAAATAGTTTTATCGAGGCGATAGAGCGGTCAACAGCTACGTTTTAAACATTGAATGCACTTTCTTCTATCTTCTTCCCATCGTCTTTCTATCAATCTTTATCTTCTATTTACAAACCCTTTACCAACTTTCCTCAATTCCTTCGCTTTCAACATCTCTCCGCATCTTCCTACAATTCTCTCTGTCGATTTTCGACATGCTTCGACACCTTTCTAACATATCTCCTTTACACTTTATAACACCTTTCACTGTCGATTTCCATCTCCTTCCTTCCTTTCATCTCTATTCCATCATTATTCGTCTTTCTATTCATCGCTTTCTATCCCTCTCAACACTTCTCATCTCTTTCAACACTTTTCGGAACCTTTTAGCATCTTTTAGCACTTTCTTTCATCCTCTCGTCTCTATTCATTGCCTTCGATATACCTCTCTCCATCTCTTACAATAGCTTGTAACACTCTTTCATCATCCTTTCAACATCTTTCGACATGTTTCTACACCTTTCTCGCATCTCTCTTCCATCGCTTTCAACACATTTCACCACCTTTTCATCCTGTCTCTAAACGCTATTCAACCTTCTTTCATCCCTCTTTAATTGTTTTTCAACACTATCAACATCTTTCAATGCCTTCCTACACTTTACAACACCTCTCAACACACTTAATCGCTTTTTCATCACTCCTGGTGTTTCCCTGAAACCCGTCATCGGGAATTGGATCCCGATCTATTATCATTCTTCATTTTGAACTACTCTAGTATACTATCCCTCCCCTGCCAGCTCTATACTAAAGTCTGACATTCGTTCAGGGCGGGGGCTACCGTAAAATCACGAGGAAAATTCCTGAGAACCTGTTTCCATCCCCGAATCTCCCTTTCGAGGAGACAAGCTCTTCCTGGATGTATTGAAACGAGCTAACTATGGTGGCCTACTGATAAAGGCGCTGTTCTCTCTGCCTTTACTGCATATCAGAACGAACTATTAATTATTACTATTGTAATATTATTCTGACAGCCTATGACCTTTAAGCCTTTATACCTCCATATACACTCGGCGAGGTAGTCACCCTGTTAAAAAAAAATCTATAATGCTATAGATCAGTTAGAGAGAGCTCATAACAAAATTGGGCGAATAATTTGCTTCAACTACTACTTGTAATCCTATTAAACCCGTTCTCTTTGGGTTGGCTCGCTCATTAGTCTTTGATCTTCGTTCAATAGTCATATTGAGTTCACATAGATGCTAGACGTAACTGTATCAAAATAATGTAGTTTTCTAGTTTTTCGAATTATATGGCAGCTAAAAAGAAAAAGGAAAAAAATCTAGAAATATCTCGCACCGGCTACTATTGAGAAAAAAAAATTGAATGGGGTACAGCTCCGATTTTACAGGATACCTCACGGCTCATAGAATTGAATCGCTCATTTCTCTCTAAAATATTCACACAGGGTATGGAGGTTTCCAGCGGTTCTATAGCTATTTGGTCTACTAAATTAATGGCAGGAATTGAAGTTAGTTTAAAGGCTTATGTGCTGTTTTGTCATGCGTCTTTATGTCATCTGCAAAGGAAAGTGTCGCCTCAAAGGACTTAACTCTGGGACCAACACCCGCTGCACATTTCAGGAAGAAGTGGCTGTCCATACCATAGCAAGATATCATTTTGCTTCCAATGTACTATGTTGAGCATTTCTCATGTTGTCATTCTGTCGATCCCCAATCCTCTAGGGTATTTCTTTAATCATATCTTGATGTCATTTAATGCTTCATGCGATCCCGCCCGGCATTCAATAAGTAATATTTGTTCGTACCACCTCCAGGAGACCATCCCGTTGCGGCCGAATCATTTTCACCCAACTTATAACGCCGTCCATATCGCATAATTGAAATTAGTACAAAACTCAAAGAATAAGATCTTAATTTCTTAATTCTTCACTAATTTCAGTTGGCTCAACTTAAACCTTCTCAATTATATCTTGGTACACTGGTGTGGCATGTTACACTTCTCCTAGTTCTTTGTAAGCTCGATTAATCCCATTGAAAGCCAGTTCAGACGTCAATCCCGTGCTAAACTCGTCATGCATGACTTCAAATTTGAAAATTATTAGACTGAATAATTGCAGTGGCATCTGCTTCCACTGAAAGTACTTAAAACATAAGACTGCCTCTTATCTTGTTTAGATAGCTGCTTTTACCCCCCATATGCCTGTGTAAACATTAACCATGGCCTTATTGTAGAGTCTCAAAGCCAGGACCTCCTACATCTAGATGACTAAATTCCATCCTTTGACTTATATATATATACGAATATAACGCACGCCAAATACTTACATCAACATGTACAATAACCAAATTTACACTCAGATATACACTCGATATTGTATGACGAACACAGGGACCCATATAAATAATCAAAATATGTAGTTTGTTCCAGGATGAAAATTTGGGACGTAAGATACGCTCTTACATTACATCATACACGGTAAATATTGTATACACTCGGATTAACATTTGTCTTGTAATTGAGCATCGATTGTAAAGACATTTATATCTTGATCTCCTTTAGCTTATAAAAAAATTCAGGTGTATACATATTCACCGTTTATGATAAGGCAATGAACCTCTCATAATACACTCAACATCTATAACATACGCACCAAGGTTTATGTGTGATATGTGGTTTTATATAGACATTAGTACACATTATAATTTACCGCATCAACTTTTATTTGACAAAGAAAGGGATTAAAAAATAAAAATATAAAACAAATTGTATTTACTATGACATGACATAATTAGGTAAAAATATAATTCTATAACGCCACACTCAAAGGTGATCTTGCTTGGGCTAGATAATCTAACTATTAAGACATGGATAAGTCCCTCTCTCGATATGAACTCGCTATAAATGACGAGACGTCTTTATCAAAAAATCCTTTATACCTATCATGACTTCGTCATGTTTCTATATATATATCTTTATAATAAAATCTAGATTAAGACTTACCTAAACACCTCGGCTACCTACTTCTCGCCCGATGAGAAATCTGATCTGCCCCTCTCGAAAGCCTGGTCAATACTGAATGGTCCTTGGTCCAGCCCCCCAAAATTCTAGCCCCCTATCCCTTTTTCCAGCGCCCTCAATCCCTAACTCCCACAGAATAATAAATCTTGAATATACTAAATTCTCGAAATATTAAATAGAAAAATAATATTATTATAGTTAAAATTTAAGGAATAAAAATAATATTTAATTAGAAAAATATTATGAATTAGAAATATTCTAACTCAGCTTATGAAAGATCAATTTAACATAAATATTAACCAAAATTCAGAATTTATCTGTCTTATTGAGAGAAAATATTATTTTATTAAATTTTTATTTTTAAGGAAAATTATGAATTAGAAATATTCTTACACGGCTTATGAAAGATCAATTTAAACTAAATATTAACCAAAATTCAGAATTTATCTGTCTTATTGAGAGATAAATTTATTTTATTAAATTTTTATTTTTAAGGAAAATTATGAATTAGAAATATTCTTACACGGCTTATGAAAGATCAATTTAAACTAAATATTAACCAAAATTCAGAATTTATCTGTCTTATTGAGAGATAAATTTAAATTAACAATGGAATTAAAATCCAATTTAGGATGCTACCCCTCTGCGAGACTTATATGCTAATTTCTCCTTTAAGAAATCCCAAGAATATTAATAAATGGTCCCCATCTATCAAAATGTCATGTCACAGGTTATATATATACAAGAATTAAAAGGGAGGTTTTACAAAGGCGCATGCTGGATGTCCGTTTCTTCTTGTTGAGGTGGCTTCACCACTGTCCGTCAGCTTTCTGCTTATGTTGTGGTTGGACTCCTGCTTCTGTTTTCGTCGGGCTTCTGACTACTTAATCAGGGGCCGATATCATCCTCCTACAGTAGATCTTGGAATCGTGTCCAGGGCTGTGCCTCCCTTGATATATCTTAGTATTCACGTCCAGGGCTGCGTCTCCCCCCCCCGGCTTGGTCTTTGAACCACCGTCGGCCATTGCCGTGGGACATCCATCTGTACACCAAACACTTTCGGCGAGACACTGCGTGTATGTACATAGGATGTAAGAGAATGTTTACATCTTTGTTGGGTCTGTTTGGTGAAGTGTGACCCAACAATTCCTCCCCTGCCAGAGTGAAAGAATGAGTTTATTTCAATTCATATCTGATCAAATATTCCATGAGAAAATATGAAATTGGGAGAAATGCATTCTTTTACGATACCATTATGCAATTACTGACACTCCGACAAAGGGGGAACAGACGGGCCATGGAACCTGGGGCAGGTTAATTCATCGTGATTACAGAAGGAAGTTCTACCCTACCATTCTATGGGCAATGTACTAAGCCCATCCCTTTGCTGTCTGTATTCCAGGGAGTCTTGACCCAGATGTGAGAATCGAATCCACACATCCCTGACTGCAGTCCCAGTGGGTGGAGATGGGGTGGTCTATACACAGGTTCTGTGCAAAACAGATTCTTATGCCATTCGGGTTAACATAATAATTATGGGCGCCAAGGAATTGTGTGTGTTAATATAGATATGTACAACTCCTAAAACATATCTCAAAAATAAATTATTTATTAATTCTATAGATACATATGGCAGCAAAGGCATGGCTATACATGTTCAATTTTGACAATGATAATAAAAAAAATCTAAAGTTGCAGCTCCTATCGATGACATTAATAATAATAGGGTAAAACAGAAACGTAAAAAAAAAATATACATATTAGAGTTACACGGATACGATGAATGCGGAAAAAAATGGAACACTGTGGATATACGCGATGTTAGATAAACATAAAAAAATATTAAAATGGATATTTACTAAAAAAAAATTATGATTTGATATATATATATATAATGAATACAAATGAATATATAAATTGTGAATAAAATCTTCACTCGGTACATTTGTCCGGAGATGGTAACAACGCTGCTACCAAAATGTCACACATATCTATGATATGAATCGTGCTTCTACATATACGAATATACATGGATATAATAATGAGAACAAAATATATGATATATGATATATAAAAATAATAAAACGAATAGATATGCACTGAGGGGTCCAGGTTATCTCACTAGTATCTCAAAACTCGTGTAATATCTAACAAAAATAAAACTTGTCCTTACTAACTTGTCACTGGGAGTGTTTGTCTGGCGTGTTCCCTGCCTCTCTTAATACAAAAGGAAGCCTCTCACAACCAGATTACTTCCAAATTACATTACCTGTGGTTGAAATCTCTCCCACCTTTGTCCTTTATTTTAACATGTAGTTTACCCCTACTATACATTGTTTAGCTTATCCATAGAATGTGTACTCATAAACTTTGACCAAAAAAAAAATCCCTTTAATAAAAAAAAAATACTCAAACTAATTCTGAAATAATTATGATGGATAGAAACTAGGTCTAACTCATATCTTGTGATATATGTCCTCCCACCTGAGTTCTTAGTACCTCTCTGGAAAAGCAAATCTTGTAAAACAAAATAACCCATTGCTCTAGGTCATTTTACCGTCTCAAAACGAAAAAATATTTTATATTCGATCTTCCCAAAAAAAAAAATTAATAATTCCTCTTCAAATCTGGACCGCTATATTGGCTTGTTCTGGCAATCTGCTTCAAAAGTTCATTTTGTGTCCTATTAATTTAAAATTTAACCTATCTTATAATGAATTACTCTAAAAAAAAAAATTCTATATACTAATTGATGTTTAGACTTAAATTCGTTCTAACTAAACGTATGGTAGAATAATAGTCTTTAATTAAGTGAATAACTCTTGCTAGCCTGGGGCGATATAAAACGCAAAGAATCCGGACAGTCCATCTGTCACTTTGCTATCTGGTACCTAAAAATCTGTAGACGGAATCGCTTCGTCTAATCATAACTTGTTTGTTACATGCTCAATTGTTAACCCTCATTAGAAAACCCCTTTAGGCTTTTACTTATAGACAAGGAGTTACAGGGAATTCGATTCCTCTACCCAGCGCATGTTTTCTAAGCTCGTCCATCGGGGAATTTGTTACAGGCTGCGCAATATATAAAAGAGCTCCCAACGTGCCGATCCTTTCCAACCTCCCGACTGTATCACCCTCATCTCAGTCACGCTCAAAGCGTCGTAAATTACGATGTCAGATCGGTTACCCGAGGTTTTCGTCGCTGTACCCTTAGTCTGCGACGTCGGCAACTGGATCCCCCCACCTAGCACAAAGTTCACCTGATACCTCTCCGTTCCCTCTAATGAGGAGGGGACTTGCAGGCTTTTGGCCTGACCGTGACCTTCCACAAATCCCCAGTCTGAGAATCGAGACATGGTCATTGCCTACGATTCTTAGAATTCAAGTTGATATAATGAAATAGAGTAAATGATTACTCTCATAAAAGAAATCAATATTTGCACTCCTCTAAAAGGAGACCTAACAAAGTGGAGCGAATATTTTCTAACAATAGAGTTGTAGTTGTCCTGTTTGAGGCTTCTCGGTCCTAGCAAAATTCGAAATAAAAAAAAATCGATCCTATCAAAGTCCTTAAACCTATTATAATGTATTTTGGGCTCACAATATAATAGTTTTTAACCTTGACACATTCACTAAGATTTCCCATTCATACATTTCATTCGCATCTTGCACATAAACTAAAGTCAAAAACTGCCATAAACGCCAAAACACTCAATAATCTCTATCAAATAAACCCTAACAATTTCTAAATTCCAGGACTAATGTGAAATCAAATAAAGTTTTCTAATTAAAACAAAGTGGAGACTAAAGCCCTATTAATTTAAACTAATGCCTCATACAAACTCTACATAAAAGTTATCTATACGTGGATAAACATTATTTATATTTAAACAAATTAACAAAATTGATTGTTAACAATCAAATGCTGAAATCTAACCTAACACTTTAACTGTGTGTCTCACAATTTGAAAATCTTCTTATCTTGACACTTGGTGTCTAAGCAAATGAATCATCAAACTAGCACTTAAATGGAGCGAACTGAACTTCAAGTATTTACCTCATTGCCAATATATGATAGGTCTACAAGTGTTTTGCCAACGCTTCTTCTTTCTCTGCTATTCAGTTAAACTCTTCCTTTGGACTTATAGGGCTTTTGGTACCCAGCTCGTTCTGAAGTTTAACAACAGAGGTTACTTGTTGCTCTATCAATTCTTAGATTGTAACTGCATTACATACTCTCATTAGAAACCCCCTTTAGACTATGACTTAAAAAAAACAAGGAGTTATAGGGACTTTTTACCCAGCACATGTTTCAAGTCTTTCCACAGAGAATTGGTTACAAGCACAGCAGATATCTAAAGCATCTAAGTTTCCTAATTAATCTTGAAGTTGAACCATTATTCATAACCTTCAATTAAAAATTAAAACAAAATATACTGTCGAACCCAGGTGTTAAATCACAACATGCTATTAATACAGAATAGCTCCTTCAATAAAAAAAAACTGAATTTTCTTTAAGACCACAATCTAGGGCCTTTAACTCACATTCTAACACATTTTACTATGATCAAAATTCAACTAGCTCTAGTACACTTCCTATAAGTCAAATCATTGGCAACCTGAACACGATCTGCACTCGGTGGGTTTCTTGACCCTGTTCGAACGGCGTACTTCAGCGCCGCCAGCATTGCCACCAATGACTCTATTAACTATCTCTAGCGAGTTTCTCAAGATTGTCGTCTCTTGTGGTCCCTCTGGTTCTACTGTTGGATAAAATTGCGACATAACAATAAAAAAAAAGACTAAAATATTCCTAAATCATATCCTGACAGGTTGTACAAGCCCTTCAAAACGGTGTGTCATATTAAAACAAGGTTGTGAGACAACTCTTAATTATATACTATACTAAAATGAGGCTGAGCCAATTCTACACTAGGAGAACACGAAAAACCCAAGATGTCGTCCTTGCAGCGAGCATGGAGCCCTATCACTACCCCGGAGTACACGAACAGATTGCCTAAGGTCTTGTGACCGACTAGTAAGCAGCGGGATGCCGTTTCTCGTGTTGAGGGAGCGGTGTCAGGAGGACAGAGTTTCCTGGTATTCCCTCTTATCTGGCACGGCCGGTCGGGGTAAACAGTGGCGTCACGTGAAAGGAGGAAACATCTGATTCCCCCCTTCTTGCTCTAACTGCTGGGTCGATTTGGCTCATGTAAATAGTAACTCATATTTTACATCTAAAATCTCTCATATAGCTCATTAAATAAAATGGTGTAAAAACGGTGTACTATATAAGGATGAGGTTATGGCAATTTCTCTAAATGACACATTAACACTAAAACAAATTGTGAAAATCTTTAAATATGGCGACAAACACTATAGCAAGGTTGTGAGGCGATATGCTGCACAAAGGTAATGTTGAGACAAATAACACACAAACACTTAAACATGGTGTTAAAGCTCCTTTCAGCACTTAACACTAGAACACACGTTATAAAAAAAACTGCAAACTGTTTAAAGTTCACCATAACATTAAGACAAAATTGTTAACAAAAATAAAGTAGGGAAAAAAAAGCTGGAAGTTTAGAACACACGTTATAGTTTAAAATAAAAGAAAACTGCAAGCTCTTCAAAGTTTATCATAACACTAAGACATATTTGCTATTTAATATATAACCTAATATTGTAATTAATAAAGACCTATCTATATTAATTAGTGTATACTGTTGCTGAAACTTAGGTAAATCAGCTTACACAAACCCCCAGTGCATATATGTATTATTTTAAAAGAAATATTTCTATCGAGGCGATATTGCGGCCGACAGCTACGCTTTATACATTAAATGTACTTTCTTCTATCAACCTTTATCTACTATTTACAAAACTCTTTATCCGACCCTTTCCAATTCATTCTCTTTCAACATCTTTCTGCATCTTTCTATCTCTTTCTCATCAACATTCAACGCTTTCTCACTCTTTTTATCACTTTCAACACCTCTTTCATTGTTTTAAACACATTCCACTGTCTTTTCATCCCTCTGGTGTTTCCTCGAAACCCGTCATCGGGATCTGGATCCCGATCTATTATCACTCTTAATTTTGGACCACTCTAGTGGCTATCCCTCCCCTGCCAGTTCTATACGGAAGTCTGACACTCGTTCAGGGCGGGAGCTATCGCAGAATTTCGAGGAAAATTCCAGAGGACCCGTTTCCACCCCTTTTTAATCTCCCCTTCGAGGAGATAAGCTCTTTCCGGGTGTATTGAAACTTAACTAGCTATGATAGCTTACTAGTTGAGGCGCTATTCTCACTGCCTCTACTGTATATCAGAATGAGCTATAATTATTACTAGTGTATTATTATTCCAACAGCCTATGACCTTTTAAGTCTTTATACCTCCATATACACTCGGCGGGGTAGTTACCTTGTTAAGAAAACCTATAATGTCATAGATCATTTAGAGAGAGAACATAACAAATTTGTGCGAATAGTTTGCTTCAACCATTGATTGCAAGCCTATTAAACTCGTTCTCTTTGTGTTGGCTTGCTCATTAGTCTTTAGTTTTCGTTCAATAGTCATGTTGAGTCCACATGGGTGCTAAACGTAAACTGTATCAAAACGGTGTAGTTTTCTATTTTTCGAATTATATGACAGCAAAAAAAAAAAAATTCTGGAAATATCTCGCACTGGCTACTATAAAAAAATTGAATGGGGTACAACTCCGATCTTACAGGATACCTCACGGCTCATAGAATTGAATCGCTCATTTATCACTAAAATATTCACACAGGGTATGGGGGTCTCCAGTGGTTCTATAGCTATTGGTCAACTAAATTAATTGATGGCAGGAATTGAAGTTAGTTTAAAGGCTCATGTGCTGTTTTGTCATGCGTCTTTATGTCATCTGCAAAGGAAAGTGTCGCCTCAAGGACCTAATTCTGGGACTAACATCCGCTGCACATTTCAGGAAGGAGTGGTCGTCCATACAATAGCAAGATATCATTTTGCTGCCAATGTACAATGTTGAGCATTTTCCATGTCGTCATTTTGTCGATCCCCAATCTTCTAGGGTGTTTCTTTAAGCATTACTTGATGTCATTTAATGCTTCATGCGATCCCGCCCGACATTCAATAAGTAGTATTTGATCGTACCACCTCCAGGAGACCATCCCATTGCGGGCGAATCATTTCCACCCTACTTATAACGCCGTCCATATCGCGTAATTGAAATTAGTATAAAACTCAAAGAATAAGACCTTAATCTCTTAATTCTTTACTAATTTCAGTTGGCTCAACATAAATCTTCTCAATTATTATTTTAGTACATTGGCGTGACATGTCACACTTCTTCTAGTTCATTCGCAAGCTCGATTAATCCCAGTGAAAGTCAGTTCAGGCGTCAATCCCGTGCTAACCCATCATGCATGACTTCAAATTTGGAAATTATTAGACCTGAATATTTGCAGTGGCATCTGCTTCCACTGAAAGTATTTAAGACATAAGGCTGCCTCTTATCTTGTTTAAATCACTGTCTTTACTCCCATATGCCTGTGTAAACTTTAACCATGACCTTATCAATTCTCAAAATTCTGCCTATCGAGTATCCTGAGAATCAATGTTCTTCTTGTCTACGGCGGATTAACACAATAATTGTTCCCTAGAGTTATCTGCGTCGAGTGGTCAGTCTGTACTACTAATTCTCCACTCTAACTCTAGGACTCTTCTATCTACTCGGGCTGTTCAAAATCTTTCTAGACAGTTGTTCAAATCCCCAATGATAATCTGCTAAATTTCGATAATTATTGGAATTCTCATTAAACAAAATAACTACACCTTCCTGACACAGAAGTGTCCAGCATCAAGATATGGCGTACTGCCCATTTCTTTATTTTATGACTGTCAAATTACAACTGAAGAAACATACTAAGCATATAACTGGTTTAAATTTCATGTAATCTCATCATGCCTTCTGCTGACAAATATTTACTGTAAAATCCGATACTATCAAGATGGTTTTATTTATCCTCATCCAAAAAAAAAATGTTTTTGAAATAGAATCTTGGAAATCTCTACTTAAGACAAAAAAAAATTGCACATTTATCAATTCAAGATAACCTTCCCTTGTCAGAGTGTATACAGGATATTTAAGATCATATGCAGTTGGAGGCATCATGAGAAAAAAAAAAAGTCGGTTGTCTGACGCGTCTTTTTAGCAGCCATTTTGAATCTCTCTGTGATTGTATTTCGGCCTGTAATCATCTGTAGTAAACTATGCCATATCTAAATTATGATCCTATTCAACGTTTCGATGAAGCAAGCAAATCTATACGCCTTCCTAAGATATCGGGGTTAAGTTTTAAACGAAAATGCATATTCATATAAGGTTAACAAAGATAATCAAAAATACTGTTTTATTATTTAATATGCGTTTCCAGGGATCTATAACGGTTGTTACCAAAAAGAAAAATTGATCACTACACAAAATAAAGGCTAAGGAAGAGAATTTCGGGAGGGTATGTTTACTTGTTTACGATCGATATTCGAAGCGAACACTTAGACCTAGACATTCTGTTCATATATGGACATAAAAATTAAAATAAGCAATCATAATATCGAATAAAAGAATGAAATACTAGCATGCTATTAAACCTTTAGGATGAGACCACTAGACAATACAGGAAAACAATGATTGAAAACGTATGTAAATTAATTAAGTCCATGAATTATATGCATTAGATAAGAGGATAAATGCTCTAGATCATTATATTGAAACGTTAAATACCATATAGATAAGAGAGGACAAAAGGCACAATCTGGCAAAATCAACAAAAAAAATGTGCCTCCATATCTATCGAGTGGAAAATTTTGTGTTGGATAAATTACTTGAAATAAATCGTTAAGCCTTGGTTTACAAATTATAAGTCATATTGAACCTATAAAGAAATAATGGTGAAGAATTAAGAGGGGATGGAACATTTCAAGCGTGAAGCCTTAAATACAGGAATATGACTGGAGACCTTAATAAAAATTAAACAAATCCATAGGCACCTATGTGTATATACAACCACTCTATAGAGTAAATACACACGCGTCCATTGACCGCCATTTTGAAATTTTTACCGTGATTCGGTCGTCACACAGACATCGTGAATTATACCATATCGAGAATAAATTGGCAATTCAACGATTTAAAGGAGCGAGCTAAGCTATACGCTTGTCTACAATATCGGGGTTAGATTTTAAAGGAAAATCGTATATTCACATAAAGTTGACAAAAAAATTAGAATCAAATACTGTACATGACACTATACCTTAGTCAAGAGAATAAATGCTTTAAACGAGATGCTGAATAGTACACACAATATTTAGTCATTTTGTAAAATCAAACTACTAAAGCCATAAAGGCGTTTCTCCTTCCCATACCCAAGAGATTGAAATAAAATATGGAGGTTGTCCCTGGATACATCATATCTATTCAATGCCTGATTTAAAAAAATATCAATAAGTGTGCATGTCCAATTGCGAAAGGAGATTAAAAATAAATACATAATGCAGATTCATCTAAAGTTGCTAAGATATAATTACATAAACGATGTCAATAAATACTGCTGCATCACTTTACAAAATGTAAGATGAAATAAGTGGAATACAAAATTAAATAATCAAAGCTAAAGACCCGAGAATAAGAAAAGCTACATAAATATAATTATTAATCAAAAACGAAGATTATGTCCAGACCTTTTACTCATATTGCTGCAAAATTACGAAGAAAAAAAAAGACAAATCACAAAATGACTAAATGGAAACGACAAGCGAAATTATTAGGACAATTAAAGATTTAAAATATATAGAAATAATAAAAAGAATCAGTATGAAATAACTTTAAAGAAAATAAATTAAAAGATTAATTGTAAGCCTATATGAGATCAACTTAATCGCGTGATATTGTACGTTTTTCCTTCAAACTAGATAAAAAAAAAAAAAACAAAGATCTTCAATCCTTGTGTTTACATTGATAATGCTCGACATTGGAAAGATAAGGGAAGACCAGGTGTACTATGTCAATATCAAAGTTCAAAATATCTCCAGATTTATCAAGTGGAACCAGTTTCCAAAAAAAAAAAAAAAATACTTAAATATAAAATCTATTAAACCTTGAAATAAGTCGTATTGACCTACTAATTAGAAAATAACGGTGAGAAACTAACGGAGATGGAACATTTCAAGCATGAAGCCTAAAAATACAGAAAATACAAATATTTAAAATCAAGTAAATCGTAAGTCAATGCACATCGGAAAATAAAATAAATGCTTTGAATTGTTATCTAGACAACGTTAAATCTTATAAAGATTAAAGAATAGCTAAGAGAGCATTCTAATAAAATTCAAAATATCTTTAGTCTTATTGAGTGGAAATTCTGTGGGACGGAAATAATTAAAATATTATTAAATTAAATAAAAATTATATACTATTAAACTGTAGTAAAAGAAAATAAGCTTCATTTATCCTATAGTAAAGAAGGTAATGATGAAAAACAAAGGAAGATAGAATATTTAAGACGTGAAATGCCTACCCGCTAAAGCGGGGAGGACAGTAAGACCAACCTTTCAAGTCGAGAGCTGGCAGCGGACTGTCCCCTATTGTTTTCTCACTTTCCAGCTAAAGTCTGTACATGTGTTTTTCCACATGTCCTTCCCCCCTCGAAAACATCTTGCATGCACATCTGTTGTTTTTCACGTCAATCATCCCCCCTCTCTCCAGATGTGGACGCTACCCCAGCTTGTCAATCAAAAGACATCCCTTGAGATTCTAAATTTGGAGCTCGTGGGAAATTCTCAGGTTTCTGAGAAAACAATATTTCTAGGCTTAAGTTAGCGTCCCTAAGTTTCATTATCTATACAAAAGAAGGAATCATTTCGCCAATATTCGAAACTTATAAAAAAAATGGTACACTTTAACTTAAGACGCTTCTGTAGATTTGAAAATTGAAAGGTTAGAACAATATATATATGCTAAGCTCAAAACAAATTACAACACAAAGAGACAATTGCACACAAAAGAAAAAAAACGCGTCGTGAATAACGTATTTTCCAAAAAAAAAAAATAAAGCTTTATCAAAAACCAATGATAAGCAGAAAATTGCTAACAGTTATCCAGCGAAAATTCATAAAATTGACAAAAGGCGGCATGAATAACGTATTTTTTAAAAAATAAAGCTTTTATCAAAACCAATGATAAGCAAAAAAATAACGGTCACTTCTTCTATCGAGTGAAACTGAGAAATAAAAAAGCTCGTGGGTTTCTATTTAAGCCTAACGTATTTCTTTTATATACTAACAATTATCCAGTGAAATTCATAAAATTGTAAAAGGGCGGCATGAGTAACGTATTTTTTAAAAAAAATAAAGCTTTTATCAAAAACCAATGATAAGCAGAAAATTGCTAACAGTTATCCAGCGAAAATTCATAAAATTGACAAAAGGCGGCATGAATAACGTATTTAAAAAAAAAATAAGGCTTTTATCAAAAACCTATGATAAGCAGAAATTGCTGGCGGCATGAATAACGTATTTTTTTAAAAAATAAAGCTTTTATCAAAAACCAATGATAAGCAAAAAAAAATTGTATGTACACTAGACATAATGTTAAAAAATAACAATAAAACTGTTAAAATTACATAAAATTGTAAGAGGCGGCATGAGTAACGTATTTAAAAAAAATAAAGCTTTTATCAAAAACCAATGATAAGCAAAAATTGTATGTACGCTAGACATAATGATAAAAAATAACAATAAAACTGTTAAAATTATTGTCTATACTAAAGCATAAAGTACCTTTCTCGATTCGTGAAATTGAATCGTTAAAAAATTAACGGTCACTTCTTTTATCGAGTGAAACTGAGAAATAAAAAGCTCGTGGGTTTCTATTTAAGCCTAACGTATTTCTTTTATATACTAACAATTATCCAGTGAAATTCATAAAATTGTAAAAGGGCGGCATGAATAACGTATTTAAAAAAAAAATAAAGCTTTTATCAAAAACCAATGATAAGCAGAAAATTGCTAACAGTTATCCAGCGAAAATTCATAAAATTGACAAAAGGCGGCATGAATAACGTATTTTTAAAAAAATAAAGCTTTTATCAAAAACCAATGATAAGCAAAAAAATAACGGTCACTTCTTCTATCGAGTGAAACTGAGAAATAAAAAGCTCGTGGGTTTCTATTTAAGCCTAACGTATTTCTTTTATATACTAACAATTATCCAGTGAAATTCATAAAATTGTAAAAGGGCGGCATGAGTAACGTATTTTTTTTTTTTTTTAAATAAAGCTTTTATCAAAAACCAATGATAAGCAGAAAATTGCTAACAGTTATCCAGCGAAAATTCATAAAATTGACAAAAGGCGGCATGAATAATGTATTTTTAAAAAAAATAAAGCTTTTATCAAAAACCAATGATAAGCAAAAATTGCATGTACACTAGACATAATGTTGAAAATAACAATAAAACTGTTAAGTTATTGTCTATACTAAAGCATAAAGTACCTTTCTCGATTCGTGACATTGAATGATAAAAAAAAAAATAACGGTCACTTCTTTTATCGAGTGAAACTGAGAAATAAAAAGCTCGTGGGTTTCTATTTAAGCCTAACGTATTTCTTTTATATACTAACAATTATCCAGTGAAAATTCATAAAATTGTAAAAGGGCGGCATGAGTAACGTATTTTTAAAAAATAAAGCTTTTATCAAAAAACCAATGATAAGCAGAAATTGCTGGCGGCATGAATAACGTATTTTTTAAAAAAATAAAGCTTTTATCAAAAAAAACTCGTGGGTTTCTATTTAAGCCTAACGTATTTCTTTTATATGGCATGCATTTTCATATTTTAAACTTGAGTAAATTTTTTTTTTAATTAAAATATGCAATGATACCTAATTTCTTAATCTCAGGGATTCGCAGGCCTACTTCTTGCAAATTTAAATTTTATTAAATTTGAGTTTTCGGAAGACTTCGGCCCCACGTTAAGTGGCGCTAATTGTAGAGTCTCAAAGCCAGGACCTCCTACATCTAGATGACTAAATTCCATCCTTTGACTTATATATATATACGAATATAACGCTCGCCAAATACTTACATCAACATGTACAATAACCAAATTTACACTCAGATATACACTCGATATTGTACGACGAACACAGGGACCCATATAAATAATCAAAATATGTAGTTTGTTCCAGGATGAAAATTTGGGACGTAAGATACGCTCTTACATTACATCATACACGGTAAATATTGTATACACTCGGATTAACATTTGTCTTGTAATTGAGCATCGATTGTAAAGACATTTATATCTTGATCTCCTTTAGCTTATAAAAAAAATCAGGTGTATACATATTCACCGTTTATGATAAGGCAATGAACCTCTCATAATACACTCAACATCTATAACATACGCACCAAGGTTTATGTGTGATATGTGGTTTTATATAGACATTAGTACACATTATAATTTACCGCATCAACTTTTATTTGACAAAGAAAGGGATTAAAAAATAAAAATATAAAACAAATTGTATTTACTATGACATGACATAATTAGGTAAAAATATAATTCTATAACGCCACACTCAAAGGTGATCTTGCTTGGGCTAGATAATCTAACTATTAAGACATGGATAAGTCCCTCTCTCGATATGAACTCGCTATAAATGACGAGACGTCTTTATCAAAAAATCCTTTATACCAATCATGACTTCGTCATGTTTCTATATATATATCTTTATAATAAAATCTAGATTAAGACTTACCTAAACACCTCGGCTACCTACTTCTCGCCCGATGAGAAATCTGATCTGCCCCTCTCGAAAGCCTGGTCAATACTGAATGGTCCTTGGTCCAGCCCCCCAAAATTCTAGCCCCCTATCCCTTTTTCCAGCGCCCTCAATCCCCAACTCCCACAGAATAATAAATCTTGAATATACTAAATTCTCGAAATATTAAATAGAAAAATAATATTATTATAGTTAAAATTTAAGGAATAAAAATAATATTTAATTAGAAAAATATTATGAATTAGAAATATTCTAACTCAGCTTATGAAAGATCAATTTAACATAAATATTAACCAAAATTCAGAATTTATCTGTCTTATTGAGAGAAAATATTATTTTATTAAATTTTTATTTTTAAGGAAAATTATGAATTAGAAATATTCTTACACGGCTTATGAAAGATCAATTTAAACTAAATATTAACCAAAATTCAGAATTTATCTGTCTTATTGAGAGATAAATTTATTTTATTAAATTTTTATTTTTAAGGAAAATTATGAATTAGAAATATTCTTACACGGCTTATGAAAGATCAATTTAAACTAAATATTAACCAAAATTCAGAATTTATCTGTCTTATTGAGAGATAAATTTAAATTAACAATGGAATTAAAATCCAATTTAGGATGCTACCCCTCTGCGAGACTTATATGCTAATTTCTCCTTTAAGAAATCCCAAGAATATTAATAAATGGTCCCCATCTATCAAAATGTCATGTCACAGGTTATATATATACAAGAATTAAAAGGGAGGTTTTACAAAGGCGCATGCTGGATGTCCATTTCTTCTTGTTGAGGTGGCTTCACCACTGTCCGTCAGCTTTCTGCTTATGTTGTGGTTGGACTCCTGCTTCTGTTTTCGTCGGGCTTCTGACTACTTAATCAGGGGCCGATATCATCCTCCTACAGTAGATCTTGGAATCGTGTCCAGGGCTGTGCCTCCCTTGATATATCTTAGTATTCACGTCCAGGGCTGCGTCTCCCCCCCCCCCCCCCCGGCTTGGTCTTTGAACCACCGTCGGCCATTGCCGTGGGACATCCATCTGTACACCAAACACTTTCGGCGAGACACTGCGTGTATGTACATAGGATGTAAGAGAATGTTTACATCTTTGTTGGGTCTGTTTGGTGAAGTGTGACCCAACATTATCAATTCCTGAAATTCTGCCTATCGAATATCCTGAGAATCAAAGTTCTTCTTGTCTACAGCGAATTAACACAATAATTGTTCACTAGAGTTATCTGCGTCGAGTGGTCAGTCTGTACTACTAATCCTCCACTCTAACTCCAGGATTTTTTTTTTATCTACTCAAGCTGTTCAAAATTTTTCAAGACAGTTGTTCAAATCCCCAATGATAATTTGCTAAATTTCGATAATTATTGGAATTCTCATTAAACAGAATAACTACACCCTTCTGACACAGAAAATATCCAGCATCAAGACATAGCGTACTGTCCAATTTCTTTATTTTATGACGGTGTCAAATTATAACTAAAGAAACACGCTAAACATGTGACTGGCTTAAATTTCATGGGATCTCAATATGCCTTCTGCTGGCAAATATATACTGTAATTTAATGCTTTCGAAATGTTTTTATTCGTCCTCATCCAAAGAAAAAAAATGTTTCAGAAGAAAAGAATCTTTGAAATTTTACCTAAGTCATTAAAAAAAATTGCAGATTTATAACATTTCAAGGTGACCCTCTCATGCCAGTATGTATACAGGGTATTCAGGATCATATATAGTTGGAAAAAAAATCCTATTCAACGTTTCAAAGAAGCAAGCTAAACTATGCGCTTGTCTAAGATATGGGGTTAAATTTCAAAAAGAAAAAAATGCACATTCATATAAGGTTAACAAATTAAAAAAATCAAAATGCTGTTTTACTTCGTGTACGTTATCGGGAATTCATATATAGTTGGAGGTAACATAGACTGAAAATCGGCCGCCGGGCGCGTCACTCGACCGCCATCTTGGAATTTCGCTGTGATTGTATTTCGACATGTAAGCAAATCTTGCAAAATACACCATATTGAGATAAGGAGGATGGCGAAATTCAACGATTTAAAGAAGCAAGCAAACTATACGCTTACCTAAAATATCGGGGTTAAGTCTTAAGAGAAATGCACATTCATATAAAGTTACCAAATGAAAGAATATCAAATACTGTTTTATCTCGTGTACACCACCGGGAATTTATATTGATCGTTCTATATAAAAGAAAAATGATCGTTACATAAATAAATTAACATGGAGGTGTACCGAAAAACATGACTAAGCGCGTCCTTGATCCACCATATTGAAAATTTATCGTGGTTGTATTGTCATGCGGCTACTTATATTAAATATTATACAAGAAAACTAACAGGGGTATCGCGACGCATGAAATGCCCAGAAAAAAAAATTATATGCAATAAAAACTTAAGGTTGCAATAATCTAAAATATATATAATCAAATATTATACCGATTACAAATGTTGAGGACAAAAACCCAGTAAATAGGTATAAATCAAATTAATACTTCTAAATACCACAGGGAAAGCAGAGTTGAAAATCGGGATTATCTCTTGAACCCATGATGCGCAAACATTCTTGAGATGTAAACAGATAAGTAAACAGAAGATAAATTACGAGTTGGATAGCTGAAATATAAAAATAGAAATATATAAAATGATAAGTCAATAACACACATATAATATTTAATTGCTTAATAAAGTCAGACTGCTAAGGTTATGAGGGCGTTTTGCCTTCCCGTAACCAAGAGAATGAAATAAATGTGAAGATTGTCTCTGGATACATCATATCTACCCAATATCTGCTTTGGGGAAAAAAATCAATAAGTGTGCATGTCTAATTGCGAAAGGAGATTAAAATTAAATAATGTAGACTCATCAAAAGTTGCTAAAATATAATTATATATGATGTCAATAAATACTGCTGCATCACTTTACAAATTGTAAAAATGAAATAAGTGGATTACAAAATTAAATAAACAAAGCTAAAGACCCGTGAATAAATAAAGCTAAATAAATACAATTACTTAGTAAAACGAACATTATGCCCAAGCATTATATTCATTTAACTGCAAAATTACGAAAAAATACTTCGAGGTAAACACTGTCTCGGTTAGCAAAAAAAAATGACAAATCACAAAATGACAAAAAAAATGGTTGCCTGTAAAGTCGGTTTTACGGGCGAAGAAATTTACGTGACAACGGTAGAATATTTATTGATATGAATATAATTAAATTGCACAATAGGAACAAGGAATTGAATGAAAATAAGAATTGCACAAATTTTAACTATAGAAATATATTTTGTTTACTAAAACATTGTACATGTAAACTTAAACTTAACTAATTCCTATTTGAGTGATTTTGTTGAGGATAGGACGATGATAGGAGAAATATGAAATGAAAGGAAGTGTTTCTGCTGTAATGTGTCTTGCAAAAGTCAAGTCGATAGTTGTTCCTTTTAACGTAGTTGAAACGTTTGATACGCAATCAAGATTATACGTATTTTTCATGAAATTAAGAAACGAGTTGTCAGGCTTTACGTTTTTGTTAAAATCACCACACAGAAGAATCGGTATACTAGAATCAATTTGCACGAACGGTGGCACGTACTGGCTGTTGTGAATGTACGGACCGAGTCCTTGCCATAGTAGCATTCCAATATCCTTCATACTAGCTCCTGGATGAATATATACAGCACCGAGTATAAACTTGAAGCTAGTATTAGCGGCGAAGCAAGTAACTTCAGTCATGCACATGTCACCCTTGGTTTTAATGACACGAGTTACGTCTGTAATCGCAACTTGGAACACTTCCGCCGTAGATGTCGATGATAATTTACGATAGATCGCCACTCCACCAGCCGCGTTGGTATCTGAGTTAGGTCGATTATTTTCCCTGGATACGCACTCATAACCCTTGATTGGAGTTGGTTCACAAGTGTCGCGCATCCACGTTTCAGTCAATACTAAATAGTCTGATCGTGGTATCACTGTATCTGTTTCAATGTCCGCGGCATGGGCACTTAAACTTTGACAGTTGATGTTCGTTACAATAAGTTGTCCAGCGTCGGTTGCGTCGTCACAGAATTTTACGGCTTGTTTGGTAATTGTGTCTAGAGTGTGTCCACGAAGTCGTAAGTATTCATTGCGAATATCTCGAGTAGTCTGTGAGTCGTTTCCATCTCGGCTATGTTTGAAAACCAATGGAGAGTCCTTTTCTGTTATGATGTACAATCCGTCGATACTTGTGACGCGGCTCATGGCTACATATACCAATTGCTGTGGTTGGTTTGAGGAGTACTTGTAAACAATTGTAGTAAACGTCCCACCCTGAGCCTTGTGGATCGTAATTGCACAAGCAGGCACGCAAGGAAATTGTTTTCGCTTGCACTTTACTGTTTTTGTCAACGAAATGTTTACCACTTTCTTGTGCACTGGCACCCAATCGACGGATAAGGTGTTTGTTTTGCTGTGCACATGTGGTCGACATTTGATTTTTGCTTTGGTACCCGTATTTTTGTCTTCAAACTGGAACCATAGAGTGGCACAAACTTGTGCTGGTCGATGGTCCTCCTGGAGCAGAACGGTCATCTGCATTGGCTGGCTGACGTTCGATGTATAGCAAAACTCCAATAGCCCCATTTACCAATCCATCGGCGACGTCTATGTTAGATGTAATCATGTACGGATATCCTACTGCTAATGGCAACATGTATGGCAATCCGTCGGTTTCTGCAACCGACATCTTGTGAAGTTTCCCTTGCTCCCGGCTCTTTTCAGAATTGCTGGAATACCCAAGCATAATATCAGTGGCGATACAGTTGTGTGCGTTTTGAATTGCGTTTCGATTGTATGAATCTACTTCATGGTTGCTGTAATACAATCTGACAGCGTTGGGTACGTTCTCTTTGCACCAGACTTCAGATTTGTGCCTGGACTCAATAAGTGCGATATTATTGACACTTAGTTTGAGTCCATCTCCAATTTTGGTGAGAATCGTCGAAAACAGCTCGTCAGTTTGTCGGACAACATGGACTAATGGGAAGTAGTTGATGCTTTGCCAGAGTACAGGTCCTCCGAGTTGGTTGTGTGGTACTGTGTAACACGGACTAGCGCGCACAGGTGGCAGCTGTCTGAAATCGCCGCATAAGATCATGTGAATGCCTCCGAATGGTTGATCGTAAATACCGGTAATCTGCTGTAGTCGATAATTGATTTTTCCAAGTATAGCTGCACTCAACATGCTGATTTCATCAATGAAATCAACTTTCACGCCGACAAACATGTTTCTGTAGGCTTGCAAGTTCTCAGCAGAAAGAGGTTTTGTCACTCGAGAATTTGTGAGACGAAACGCTGAGTGAATTGTCGTTCCGCCAATAGGGACAGCTGCTTTGCCTGTGCTTGCACAAGCAACGTATGCGTTGTTCAGTGAGTTGTGTTCCTGTGTGTAAGATTGTACGTCTCCATCAGGCACTTAACTGAATAAGTTTTCCCACAGCCGGCTTTTCGTAGTCTGTACTCACGTTGTCGCTAAGCATTCGTTCTGGCGGTAGAGGTGGTGTGTGGAACAACGAAAGGTACTGCAGACGTTGACGGCACGATATCCTCCGTCTCCATTGAAGTACTGGAAGTTGAAGGCACCGTTTCCATTGTTTTGAGAGTGGTGATTCCTGTTGAACATTTGAAATTGAATGGATGAATTTTTAATTTTAAAGAATCAATTTGAAAATCAAAACACTTATTCAGATCGAAGGTTCAAATTTTTGCTAAATAATTTTGAAATTAAATAAAATTTGTAATTGTAAATGATGAAGTTGAAAATTAAAACATTTACTTATATTAGATGTTAAAATTCTTGCTCAACACAGTTTAAATAAAGTTTTCTTATATCTGCCACTTTTTCTTAATATTTGTAATTTTAAATAATCAATTCGAAAATCAAAACATTTATTCAGATCGAAGGTTCAAATTTTTGCTAAATAAATTTGAAACTATTTAAAATTTGTAAAATAATAATTAATTAATTAATTAATTTTAAACTAATAATTTACTTAACACTATCAACATTTATCAATAGTATGACATAACCTATAAACTCAGTTTCTCAACTTTTGTGTCAATCTAACAATTAATCAATCAATCATAGTTTACGATAATGAAATATCAGTGTACAATTATTTACCTTTATTGTTGTAGTTGTTGTAAATGACGAATCTAAGCACTCCACATTTTCACTACAGACACAGCTGACGATACTTTAACCACACGTGTGAACTTGTATTATGACGCTTTCTTGTTTTTCCAACGCCAAGAACGTTCGAGAAAGACAAAGACAGAGACAAGCATGCGCCGATTCAATGCGCCTAATTCTCTAGCGCTGCGCGCGCAGCTGCGCGTGCAGCACTCTCGTTCGGTGACTCATCGTAACGTTACCGGGCGTTACACTTTTTCATAAGTGACTCCCAGCCGCAACCTAATTTAAGACGTTGTCACGTCAAAATAAAAATGACAAGCGAAATTACCAAGACAAATAAAGATTTAAAATATATAGAAATCACTATGCTTTGGTATAATCTAAATTATTACATTACATAGGCCATATCTTTAAAATATTCATCAGAAAAGCTCCGAAATCATGCTTATCCTAGTAAGCTAAATACCCTTGAGATAGCATAAAGTATCAAATAAACGATTGAATTGTTAAATAAAGAAAGAAAAATTAGCATGAAATAACTTTTAAAAAAATTAAAAGATTAATTGGGAGCCTATATGAGATTAACTTAAACCGTGTGATAATGTACGTTTTTCCCTCAAACTAGATAAGAAAAACAAAGATTTCAAATCTTTGTGTTTACATTGATAATGCTCGACATCGGAAAGATAAGAGAGGACTAAGCGTACTATAGCAATAACAAAGTTCAAAATATCTCCAGATTTATCAAGTGGAATCAATTTGTTGAAGAAGAAAAAAAATAATTAAAAATAAAATTTATTAAACCTTGAAATAAGTCGTATTGATCCATTAAAAAAAAAAAACAATGGTGAGAAACTAAAAGGAGATGGAACATTTAAGGCATGAAGCCTTAAATACAGAAAATACAAATATTTAAAATTAAATAAATCTTAAGTCAATGCACATCAGAAAAGAAAATAAATGCTTTTGGATTATCATATTGATAAATTCTAAACACTATAAGGATAAGAGGTAACTGGAGAACAATTTGACAAATTCAAAAGAAAAATCTTCAGACTTATCGAGCGGAAAATTTTGTTGAGAAAAATAATTGAAAAGGATAAAATTACTAAACCTAAAAAAATAAATTGAAAATTAAAATCTATTAAACCTTGATAATAAATTGCATTAATCTAACAAGCCTAAAGGATAATGGTCAGAAAAATTAAAAGAAGATGGAATATTTAAAACGTGAAAAACCTACCCGCAAAAGCGGGGAGGATAGCAAAAACTGACCTTTCAACTCAGATGCTGGCAGCCAACTGTCTCCTAGTTGTTTTCTCACTTCCCAGCTATTGTCAATACATGTGTTTTGCACATGTCCTCCCCAAAAATACCTCCATTCCCCATAGCTTACCTCCCCCTTCGAAAACATCTTGCACGCACATCTGTTGTTTTTCACGCCCATCATTCCACCCCAGTGTGTCATTCAAAAATGTCCCTAGAGGTTCTAAATTTGGAGCTTGTGGGAAATTCTCAGGTTTTGAAAAAGGCATTGTTTTTAAGCCTAAGTTAGCGTCCCAATTTTTCAGAATCTATACAAAGAAAAAAAATTTTCAGAATCTATACACTACAATATATTTTAAAAGTGAACAAAATGAAAAAATTTGTCCCATTAAACAATTGTGTATTCTTCCTATGTATTTCTATACATTTAAACAAAGCTTTTACCACAATCAAGAAAATATACAAAAAAATGTAAAAGGCGTCGTGATATGTAAAAAGGCGTTGTGAATAGATAAAGAAATTTTTCGATTCAAAACGGCTATTCATTACTACAATATATTTTAAAAGTGAACAAAAAAAATAAATTTTGTCCCAAAAAATATTGTGCATTCTTACTATGTATTTCTATACATTTAAACAAAGCTTTTACCAAAATCATGAGAATATACAAAAAAATGTAAAAGGCGTCGTGAATAGATAAAGGAATTTTTCGATTCAAAACGGCTATTCATTACTACAATATATCTTAAAAGTGAACAAAAATGGAAAATTTGTCCCAAAAAAAAATTGTGCACTTGGTATATATCTTTCCCCTCGTTATTTACCATATTGTTGTAATTATTTAATCTTATATATCACTTTTAATTTCTTTAGCTAGTATCTAATATCTTTAGCTATAGATAATGGGGTGCATGTGGTAATTTTATAATACAAAGGCAAAAGAATGATTGCATAAGGTTATATAGGGCAAAAGAAATTAAAAGTGATATGTAAGATTAAATAATTACAACAATATGGTAAATAACGAGGGGAAAGATATATACCAAAAAAAAAAGTATGAACATGATATATATACATAGAAGAGATGGCGTTGATATAGAGGATATAAATAATAAACAAATATATATGCTGTGGTGAGATTTCTCATTCAGTCTATTTGGTTGAAGATGGTAACAACGCTGCTACCGAAATGTCACACGCCACCTGCTTATTAGGACTTGGTCCCGTTATCTTGTGTCAATAACCAATAATCCAAATTGATTGTGCTTTACATATATATATATATATAGATATACATGAATATAATATGGAATGATATATGATAATAATGTGTATCTATAACAACAACAATATAGTAAAATAACGAGGGGCATGACATATATAAAAAAAAAATCGAACGGATATGATACAAATACATAGAGAAGAGATGGCGTTGATATAGAGGATATAAATAATAAACAAAATATATATGCTGTGGTGAGATTTCTCATTCAGTCTATTTGGTTGAAGATGGTAACAACGCTGTTACCGAAATGTCACACGCCACCTGCTTATTAGGACTTGGGCCCGTTATCTTGTGTCAATAACCAATAATCCAAATTGATTGTGCTTTACGTATATATATATAGATATACATGAATATAATATGGGATGATATATGATAATAATGAGTATATACAGTAACAACAATATGGTAAATAACGAAGGGCATGGCATATACCAAAAAAAAATTGAATGAACATGATATAAATACATAGAGAAGAAGTGACGTTGATATAGGGGATATAAATAATAAACAAAATATATATGCTGTAGTGAGATTTCTCATTCAGTATATTTGGTTGATGATGGTAACAACACTGCTACCGAAATGTTACATGCTACCTGCTTATATTTTAAAAGTGAACAAAAAAATGAAATTTTGTCCCAAAAAAGATTGTGCATTCTTACTATGTATTTCTATACATTTAAACAAAGCTTTTACCAAAATCATGAGAATATACAAAAAAATGTAAAAAGGCGTCGTGAATAGATAAAGGGATTTTTCGATTCAAAACGGCTATTCATTACTACAATATATCTTAAAAGTGAACAAAAATGGAAAATTTGTCCCAAAAAAAAAATTGTGCATTCTTACTATGTATTTCTATACATTTAAACAAAGCTTTTATCAAAATCATGAAAATATAAAAAAAAAAATGTAAAAGGCGTCGTGATATGTAAAAAAAAAAAGGCGTTGTGAATAGATAAAGGAATTTTTCGATTCAAAACGGCTATTAATCACTACAATATTTTTTAAAAGTGAATAAAATGAAAATTTTGTCCCATAAAACAATTGTGCGTTCTTACTATGTATTTCTATATATTAAAATAAAGCTCTTGTTACACAAGAAGGTACATTAAGGAGGTGTACCATACTTAAACATTTCTTTGAAATTATGTAGAAATTGTGCAAAGTCATAAAATTGGGATTGTTAATCATAATTATGCATTTTTACTTTAGGCCTAAATGCGAATCGCGGTAGAGCATGACATTTTTATTTCTTTATCTCGGTTGTAGGGTCTACTTCCTGCAAAGTTGTTTTGCATTTTTCGACAGTATCAAGCCCCCACGTTGGGCGCCAATGTAAGATTTTATTCTTACGTCTCACTATAACATCTATATCCTGATCTTATCTAACTCATGGGTTAAACCCAGGTACATAAATATTTGCAATTTATTATACATAGTAAAAACAATAGGCCTCTTTGGACATTAACCGCTGTAGATTAAGATTTTAAACATAAACACTCAAAATTTATAACGCACACACCAAGGTTTTACATGTGATATGTGGTTTGATATGAACACTAACACACATTGTATAAATATCCACATTAACTTTATTCGGCAAAAAGAATTTTACACAAAATAAAAAAAATTGTATTTACCATGATATGACATAAGTAGGCAAAAACAAAAGAAGTTTAATACTCTTAATAGGCTTAATACCTTAAAATATCTTAATATCTAAAATATCTTAATATCTTAATTTCTTAATAGGCTTAATACCTTAAAATATCTTAATATCTAAAATATCTTAATATCCTAATATCTAAAATATCTTAATATCTAAAATATCTTAATATCTAAAATAGTCGAGTCTATCAAAATTTTCGTATTGCCATGGTTTTTACCATGCTTTGTTATATCAAAATTTTAGTTAACTTACCAGATCAAGCCCCATGGCCCAGAACGCCCCACTCAACAACCGCATCTGATCCCTGTGAAAACTTGTTCAAGACTGTCTGGTCGCTCCATCCAGACTAAAAAATCTAGACCCCTATCCCTTTTCTCCAGCGCCCTCAATCTCAAAATTCCCTACCGAGTAATCAAATAATTAATATTCTCCTAGATTATAATATATATTAATAATTAAAAAATATATATATATTATTATTTTTAAAAGAGAGATATCGAAATAATAAATTTGGATGTTTAATCCTAAAAAAAAAATTAGAATTCTTCTTTTCCTTTAAAAGAAAAAAAATTTTTTTTTTAAGGTAATAAAAAATTGGCGAAAATAAGGATAAAAGGATATATATAATTTTATCTTTAAGTTTAAGGTACCTTATACTTTGGGAAATTCGAAATTAGACTTTTTATTAAAGGTTTGAGATAATAAAATTGATTAAATAGGAATAATAGCAATATAAATTATTTATTTTAAAATTAAGGTAATTTTTTTCTCTAAGAAATTAAGTAACTGGACACATCTAATTTCTCTAACTATGTTTGTGGTTGATTTTATTCATTTTTGAGAGAGAGAGAGAGAGAGAGAGAGAATAAAATAAATATTTATATTAGTAACAAAATCAAATAAAACCTACCGTGCTTGCCCCTCTGAGAAACCTACCTAATAATTCCTTCTTTAAGAAATACAAAAATTACTAAATATGCCTCATCTATCAAATGTGATGTCACAAGTTATATACAAATTAAAAGAAGGAAGAAAGGAAAGGAAAAAGAAGGTGAAGAGATGGTTTGGTTTAACAAAGACGAATGCTCGAAGTCCTTTTCTGGTGTAGATCCTGTGCTGGACGGTGGGTGAACTTTAACGGTATAGGCATCGTCTCCAACTGAATGTCTTCCCGGTTCCTGGTCTTCTTCTGCTTCTGTTTGCATCGGGCTTCTGGCTACTCAATCAGGGCCGATGTCATCTTCCTATAGCAGATCTTGGGATACACGTCCAGGGCTGTGTCTTCCCCTGGCAGATCTTGGGATTCACGTCCAGGGCTGTGTCTTCCCCTGGCTTGGCCTTTGAACCACCGTCGGCCATTGCTGTGGGACATCCATCTGGACACCAAACACTTTCGGCGAGACACTGCGTGTATATACATATGATGTAAAAGAATGTTTACATCTTTGTTGGGTCTGTTTGGTGGAAAATCTGACCCAACATCTGGAGTCTTCATCTCCACCAGGCATCCGCTTTCGACATAGATGTCTGGTGTCTTCAAGTGGCTAGGTTTCTGTGCAAAAAAGAAAATCTATAAGTCTTCATGGGAGGGAAGCCATGTATCCAATTGATGTTGACACCATGCATCTTCTGTTGGGTATGATTACGAAACGTACCCCAACAATTGGACGATTATTATTGTTTTCCTAGTGTGTGTCTAGAGCAAGCGTGTCAAACTCGCGGCCCGCGGGCCTCATGCGGCCCACAACGAATAAATTTGCGGCCCACCAGACAATATATTTTAATAACATTTTTTTTATAAATTTGAAAAAAATAAAATAAAATTTGTAGCCTAATTTTAAAAGATTGTAATTATACATAATTTATTTATTAATAACGAACCACTGGTCGCCATACATAAATCATAAGTTTTGATAATATTATACCTACATACATAACGTACGTACATCGCCATAAATATTGTGTGCCTTAAAGTTTAAAGAAAATATTCTTTCGGAGTACTAGAAAATTTTTTTTTTTAAAGTTACGTTCAATAATTTGTGCAGTTATTCTGTGTCTGGTAAGTTAAAAAATATTAAATAAAAAAAAAAAATTTAAAATATTAATTAAAACGTTTTATTATTTTGTGTTAGCGATTACTAATTTTTTTTTTCAGACCTTTGTATTCAATATGTCTTCATCAAAACAAAGTGGCAGTAAAACTAAACGAAAAATTGCTGACGAACATAGGAATTTTCAAGAAAAGTGGGAATTAGAGTATTTTTGCTCTGAAGTAAAATATAAAATCATCTGCTTGATATGTAATAATGCCATTAGTGTACCAAAATTATATAACATTAAACGTCATTATGAACAACATAAATCAAAATATGATACCTACGAAGGTTTAATGAGACAAGAAAAGTTAAAAGAGTTCAAGTTGGGAATGAAAAAACAACAGTTTATGTTTACTAAAGTATCACAAAAGAGTGAAGCGGCGGTGCATGCAAGCTGCATGCAAGCTACGTTTTATCGGAGATGATAGCTAAACACTCAAAACCTTTTACTGTAGGTGATTTAATCAAAGAATGTTTAATTAAAGCTGCAGAAATTGTTTGTCCTGGAAGTGTGAAGACGTTTCAAGCAATATCTTTGTCTCGAAATACCGTTGTGGAAAGAGTTACTGATATGGCCAGAAATTTAAATGATCAGATAAAAGAAAAATAATCTTGTTTCGAAGCATTTTCCATTGCCTGTGATGAGAGTACGGACATTGGGGGCGTAGCTCAGTTAGCTGTTTTTTTTTTTCGAGCTTGCGACACGGATTTCAACATTTTTGAGGAATTATTGGAACTAGTACCGATGCATGGCACTACTACAGGAGAAGATATATTTAATTGCGTTTATGATCTTCTGCAAAAATACAATTTACCTCAATCAAAATTGACTTCTGTAGCAACAGATGGAGCTCCTTCAAAGACTGGAAAAACCAACGGTTTCGTAGCATTACTGCGAAAAAGACTAAGTGAAATTTCTGATGGTTCCAATATTCATCATACGCATTGCATTATACATCAGGAAGTATTATGTACGAAGGTAATAAAAATGGAAAATGTGTTGACACCTATTAAAAAATTCATCAATTTCATAAGATCTCGAGGTTTAAATCAGCGACAGTTCTCTGTTCTTAACTGAATTAGAAAGCGAATATTCAGGTTTATCAAACTATACCGAGGTACGTTGGCTATCATGCTCCAAGGTTCTCAAACAATTTTGGGACTTGAAAGAAGAAATATGTCAGTTTTTAATAACCAAGAATCAAGACATCACTTTGTTTTCTGATCAAGTATGGTTGCAAGATTTTTCCTTCATGGTTGACATAACAAAACACTTGTCGGATTTAAATTTGAAACTGCAAGGAAAGGATCAGATCATTACCAACATGTGTGACCAAGTTAATGCATTCAAATGTAAGCTAGTTCTTTGGGAAAAGCAGTTGAAAAACGATGATTTAATGCACTTCTTGACATGCAACATGTACAAATCAAGTTTAGGTGAAATTGCATCGTATCAAAAATATGTGTTAAGTCGTATTTGTACATGTCGAAATACATTGTATTGGCAAATGAGTGATAAACTAAACTCATCAAAAAAATAGAACTCGCCACGGCAAATACACAAACACAGAGAATACAATATACGACTAATATAAACACCTTAATCTTAACACACCTTCAAGTTTAAAATTTATTTAGTATATAAAATCCTTCTATGTAAAGTTCAACCTCCGTATTATAACATGGTACCAAGAGTAAACCTCAAAGTGGATTAACAAAGAAATTCCTTAATGTAACAATATTATTGGGTTAATTTCTATAATGATAAAGTGTATAATCATTACCTTTACGAATTTGAATAACATATACACATTATTCCAATATACTTTGTGGGAATTTGCAAAACGTGTTGGACCTTTAGACATCTGACCAAAGTGAAAAACACATCAAATATGATACATTCAAACACAGAATTTGATTCCCAATGGGGTGTATATAGATCTCCATGTTATTTACCAACCATAAAAACAAATTTTGAATGTCTAGTTTGGTATAAAGCAAAAAAAAATACAAATGGTAAAATTGAAATGCATATTAAATTTATTAAGACTAAAACTACCTGTAATTTGGGACAAAGGTAGATTATATGCAAGATAAGATCTAATACTTTTTAAACAGCTCTATACTTCAAATTTCATTTTTATACAAGCGGAACCTCTACTTTAAAATTTACTGATGTATAAAGAAAAAAATAACAAAGGAATTTTTCTTTGTTTGGAATACACTATGCATGGCGGGAATCATGGGTTTACAAGATAACTCGACACGCCATACTAAAATAAAAAAACTTTTAGATAACAAAACTTACTAAATACGATAAGAGATTTCTCCTATTTTTGTTATCAGGCCTTTTGACCCGCGCAACAAAATTTAAAATCATATTAACTTACCATTGTGTTTTCTTTACTCACCGTTTTAGGCCCAAACCTCTCGACTTCTCGATTGCTTTTTCTCAACCATCTAAAAAAAAATTTTTTTAAATCGCGTCCCTCCAAAATTTTATCATCTTCTTTTTACAGAGTAAAAAGAAAGTAATTTAATTTCGTAGAATATATTCGAAAATAAAAATAAAGAAATTATTCTTTGGAATAAAAGTAAATTTAAATTAATAATAAAAAATAATAAAATGTAACAGGTTGATTCCTTGAGATTTCAATTTAGTAATTTCTTCTTAAAAAATTTTATATTGTTATCTTTAAAAAAATATCTAATCTATCTAGAATATATATATAATTAATTTTATTCTTTGGAATAAAAAATAATTTTTGAATTTTCGGAATGGTAATAAAATTTTAGACCTTTCATCTTGCATATAAAGGGGATTGGTTATAAACATATATCATATATGTACAATCTGATATGTACATTCTGTACATATCTCCATCTGGGCCTTTTTGCAGCGGGCTTCGGGGTACTAGCCCAGAGCTAATCCAAGTTCTCCACCTGGACAACAAACACTTCGACGAGATACTGTACATATATGATGTAAAATGTTTACATCATTGTTGGGTCTGTTCTGTGAAAAATGGCCGAACAATTCCTCCCTTGGCAGAGTGAAAAAATGTGTTTTATTCCAATTCAGATCTGCTCATGTCATATGATAAATATGATTTTTGGGAATAAAATACATATATTTTTTTACGATATACCAGTATGGGCAATTACTGACACTCAGTCAAAGGGGAAACAAACAAACAGGCGAGGGTACTTAGAACAGGTTATCTTATGGTAGCATTATAGGAAATTTTACCCTACCATTTAGTGGGCAAATTACTAAGCCCATTTTCACTGCCTGTATGCCGGGGATTTTGGTCTAGCTGTGAAGTGACTCTGTACATTCCCTGCTGGAGTCCTAATAGGGGGAAATGGGGAAGGGGTCTATGCCCAAGTTCTGTACAAACAGATATTCAGACCATTCCAGATAAAACATAGTTATATGGGCGCCAAGGAATTGTGGGTGTTAACGTAGATTTATCCAACTCCTAAAACATATCTTATAAATTCTTTATTAACTATAAGCAATGAGGTACATGAGTTAATGTTAGAATATGAATGACAAAAAAAAACATGATTATATAAGGTTACACAAGGCAAAAAAAATTAAAATGGTATATAAGATTAAATAATAATAAAAAATATGGTAAATAACGAGGGGTTTGATATATATGCCAAAAAAAATGAATGAATATGATACATATAGAAAGGAAACGACGTTGATATTGAAGGTATATAATGATAAACAAAAAAAATATACGCTGTGGTTAAATTTCTCATTCAGTACATTTGTCTGAAGATGGTAAAAACGCTGCTACCGAAATGTCACACACTATTTATTTATTTGGATTTGGTCCCGTTATCTTGTGTTTATAATCTATAATCCAAATTGTGCTTTATCTCTCTCTCTCTCAATATATATATACATAAATATAATTAGAAAAAAAATATATATGGTAAATGGTGTATTAATGAATAAATACTATATCAGAAGAATAAATATGCACTGAGGGTCTTGGGCATTTGCGAGTATTTAAAATATACATGTACTAATTAAAAATTTGTTCTTGCTAACTTGTCACTGGGAGTGTATGTCTGGCGTGTTCTCCGCCTCTCTCAACCATGATGGTAGTCAAATAGAAAAAGAAATCCTAGTAGTCAATGGTTCTCTAAACCAGATTATTCCAAATTTACCCTATCTAGGGTGACAACCTTACTTCTCTATGTATTAGTTGATCACTGTTGCCAACCACTATTATTCATTGTTCAACTTATCTATAGAATGTGTACTTATATATTTAAACCAATAAAAATCACCTTAATGAAATATATATTGTTATCCTCAAAGAGGATAAATGCTGGTGACTAACAACCTATGTCTTACTTCTACCTTATGATATATCTTCTCACACTTGATTTCTTAATATCTCTTCAGTATTTGATCTTTTGTTCTAAAAACTTACTGTTCTGGGCTACTTCTCAGCCCAAAAAAAAAAATTGATACTCAATCTTCCCTTAAATTTCCTCCTTCTTCAAGTCTGGAATACTGGCCTGTTCTGGCAATCTGCTCTGAAGTTCGTTTTTGTTGTCCTACTAATTTAAATTTTATCTTATCATAGAATGAGTTACCCTCATAAAAAAATCTACTTACTAATTGGTATTTAGACTTGAACTCATTCTAACTAAACGTATAGCAGACAATAGTCTTTACTAGGTGATTACCTTTGCTAGCCTTGGGCGATAAAAACACAAAGAATCTGGACAGTCCATCTGTCATCTTGTTATCTGGTACCTAAATTCGTAGATGGAATCGCCTCGTCTAATCGTAACTTGCCTCTTATTTGCTCTAATTGTTAACTTTCATTAGAAACCCCCTTTGGACTTTGACTTAGAAACAAGGAATTATAGGGCATCCAATTTACCCACCGCATGTTTGAGTTTGTCCATAGAGGATTGGTTCCAAGCTGCGCAATATATAGAAGAGCATCTAACGTGCCAATCTCTCCCAACCGCCCGTCTGAATCACCCTCATCCCAGCCACGCTTGAAGCGTCGAAAATTACGATGTCAGATCGGTTACCCGAGGTTTGTCGCTATGCCCCTGGCTTTACGACATTGACAGCTAAATCCCCCACCTAGCACAAAGTTCACCTGATACCTCTCCGTTCCCTCTCTTGAGGAGAAGATTTGTAGGCTTTTTTGGTCTGACCTTGACCTCCCACAATCTCCTAGTCTGAGGTTCGAGACATGGTCATTATCCACGACCCTTAGAATTCAAGTTGATTATAATGAAATAAAGTAATTGATTACACAAATAAAAGGAAAATTATACTTATACTCCTTTAAAAGGAGGCCTAACAAAAGGAGCGGATATCTTCCTATCAATAGAGTTGTAAGTCCTGTGAGGCTATCGATCCTAACAAATAAAGAAATCAAAATTTTAAAAATCGAACCTATTAAATTCCTTAATACTATTCTAATGTACCTTGGGCTCACAATATAATAGTTTTTAACCTTCTCATCATTTATTCCACTTCGCACTCATACAAAAAAAAAACTCAGTCACTGTGGGCATTCATTCTAAAGTTATAAGCTGCTATAGAAGCCAAAATACTCAATTATCATACTCAATAAGCCTTAACAATAATAAAATCTTCCAGGACAAAATGTGAAATCAAATAAAATTAACAAATTAAAACAAATTGGGGACTAAAGCCCTAGTTTATTCAAAAGAAAATGCCTCATACTAACTCTATATATAATACTTATACTTAACAAATTGATAAATTGATTGTCAACAATCAAATACTGAAATCTAACCTATCATTAAAAATTGTGCTTCTAACGGTTTGAAATTCTTCTTCTTGTCTTGACACTTGGTGACTAAACAAAATGAATCATCAAAACTAGCACCTAAATTGGAGCGAATTGAACTTCAAGCATTTACCTCATTGCCATGTAGGATAAATCCCCAAGTGTTTGCCGACCTTACTTCCTGTTCAAGGTTATTGGCGTCTTCCTTTCCCTGCTCTTCAGCTAAACTCCCCGATATTGGAATCATAGGGCTTTTAATACCCAACCCGCTTTGGAGTTTAACAACAGAGACCACTTGTTACCCTACTTATCAACTCTTAGATCACAACTGCCCTACACACTCTCATTAGAAATTCTCCTTGGACTGCATTCTGGACACAAGGGATTATAGGGTGTCAATTTTACCCAACGCATGTTCCAAGGCTGCCCACAGAGAATGGTAAGAGACCACAGAGGCCATGATAATCATGGTGGGTATAAGAATGCGACTGCTTTTACTGTAAGCGCACCACATGTCTACACATGTGAAAAGCATTTCAACTTTGCACTTACAAATGTGCCAGAGTCCCGTTTGGTTACTTGCACTTGCTGGTGGGGTTGGACTTTTGCAAAAATCGGGAGCAATTGGAGCATTTTTTTTTAAACAGAAAAAAGTGTCCAATACGGGAATCAAACCCGGGTCGTAGTGGTCGAAAACCAAACGGTTTAGACCATCCTTCCACCGACCCCCTAAATGTACATTGTAAAAGGTGAAAGGAAAAATTGCAACGAGTTTCTTTATTCTTAATGTTGGCCAGCTTTCAGGCGTTAGCCTATCTTCAGGCCGATTTCGCAAAAAAATATATATATATACAAATAACACAAAATCTAAACTATATATAAGGTGTAGAACTAATCCATTAGTTCTACACCTTATATATAGTTTAGATTTTGTGTTATTTGTATATATATATTTTTTTGCGAAATCGGCCTGAAGATAGGCTAACGCCTGAAAGCTCGCCAACATTAAGAATAAAGAAACTCGTTGCAATTTTTCCTTTCATTCATTGAATATCTAATTGCAATTATTTAGGATTTTATTGTGTATTATCCAAATGGAATTGTAAAAGGTGTTTGAAAACTTACCGTTACTATAAGCTTGGGCAGCTACCAACTGATTAACTGGTTTAGGTGTCCTTTCTGCACAACAAATGTTATAGAACTTGATGATTAACCTTTTAAGAAAAATTTAACAGACAAAAAGAGCAGTGATTTATAAATAAAGATGACATTTTTTTTGTTCTAAACACTATACAGTAGAACCTCCATGAGAGGACACTAACACTAGAGGAAACCTCTCTACAAAGGACAGTTTTCATTTGCAAAATTACCATTTTAACTATTTAGCAACTCTCCGGTAAGAGGACAGCTCTTCCTAAAGGACACTTTGGCCCTAAAATTAGGCGTCCTTTACAGGGAGGTTCTACTATATTTTTTTAATATAATGACAATGAGAAAAATGTATGCAGCCATACTTCCTCAATTCAACAAGTTGTGGTGAGTTCAAAGTAGATAATTTGGTTGAGATTTTAGAGGTAAAATACTAAATGGTTCTGACCTGGCTTGGGGGGTAATTTGCGGCTGTATGGAACAATGTTGAGCTGACCTGCACATTATGAACAAATGAGTTTGGATTGTTACAAAAAAAAAAAAGACCTGAGATATACTGATGTTGAATAAATATTGAAAAAATATTATAGACGAAATGATAAATAGGAACCTCTTGCTGCTAAGGGTTCTAATGGTCACTTGACAAGACTAATGATTAGACTATTTTAAAATTATAATGAATACTCTCTTAGAAGCCATTCCTTTGTTTGTTGTTGTTGTTGTTTCTTATCTCCTTGTGTAAAGATTTAACGAATTCCATGAGTTCATGCTCCTCGAGCTGTTTTATGAAAAGCATCAGCCTCTCCCAAAGGTCCTGTTTAGTGCATCTAATGCAAGCCATGAGATTCCTTTGTTTACTCGTGATATAAAGGGCTTTTCTCTATCAAATGCAGATACAATTTCAAGCATTACTTTAAAATCTATGGGACACAATAAAACTATTAAAATTATCTACTGAATAAAAAATATAAACTTATAACAAAAAAAAAATTTTTTGAAAAATAAAAAAAATTGTTATATTTGAGTTTTGGAGAAGAAAATTTTCCCTGAAAGCCTGATGTTTTCACCTTAAGCTTGTTGATTGCCCCAACAACCTTCTCGAGGACCAGCATCATGTCTACTGCTAGGAGAGCTTTTCAAGCTTTGTGTGAACCAAGCTGTTTAACCAATGGGCTGCGTGGAGTTCCTTCAAGTTCGGGCAATGGAGCAATTCAGAAAGGTGAGATGGCAGATGAATAGGAAGCCAGAAAGTTGAGACAAAGGAAAGAACAAATGTCAGTATTTAACGCTGATTCTTTGGCAAAATACAAGATACAGTTAAACCTGCCAATAGCGCCTCCTCTAAATAGAGCCTTCCTCTCTATAGCACCCTATTTTGGTGAGTCCCAAGAGGGAGCGCTATAGACAGGTTTAACTGTAATTCAACAAAAAATAAGAACAGATCAAATATGTGAAATAAACTCTGAGAGAGAAGAATTACAAAAACTATAACAACACTCAGAACAAAACACTATAAAGGAATGACAATACATCCAGATGGCACAAGAACCTATAGGACATGTAACAACTGTCCTGGTGTGGAACTAACATCTAACCCACATATTCTCATGCCCAATGGCCGTAGCCTGGCATAAAATTGACATGGACCCAGAACAGCAGCTTTACACACCCAATATAATGGACATTGTGAATGCTGTGATAAAGATGCACGGGAACATCTGAGGCTCTTTAATGGACACGACAACAACAACAGAAAATTTACATGGACCAAGAGCAGCAGCTTTACACAACCATGATAGAGAACATTGCTGTGATAGAGATGTATGGGGACATCTGAGGCTCTTCATTGGACACGACAACAACAACAGAAAATTGACATGGACCCAGAACAGCAGCTTTACACACCCAAGATAGTAGACATTGCTGCTGCTGTGATAGAGATGTATGGAGACATCTGAGGCTCTTCATTCGACACAACAACAACAGAAAATTGACATGGACACAGAGCAGCAGTTTTACACACCCAAGATAGTAGACATTGCTGCTGCTGTGATAGAGATGTATGGAGACATCTGAGGTTCTTCTTTGGACATGACAACAACAACAGAGAGGTGAGAACATAACACCTTTGTTTCTTATTTTTGAGCCTCAAGGTTCAGTTTGTTCACCTCAGGTCACCATATCTTGAATAAAATCACAATTTTTGGGTAGCTCAGGAGGTATTGCTTGTACCAGAGCATAAAATAAACTCCATTTTTAAAAATGAAGATAGTGGATAACCCTGCTATTGCCTTTCATTGCTACTCCTGTCTTCTTCTTCTTTCTTATCTCAAAGCCATGATAATCATGGTGGGTAGTTAGCGACTGTTTTTACTGTAAGCGCACCACATGTCTACACATGTGAAAAGCAGTTCAACTTTGCACTTACAAATGTGCCAGAGCCCCGTTTGGTTACTTGCACTCGCTGGTGGGGTTGGACTTTTGCAAGAATCGGGGGCCATTGGAGCATTTTTTTTTTAAACAGAAAAAAGTGTCCAATGCGGGAATCAAACCCGGGTCGTAGTGGGCGAAAACCAAACGGTTTAACCAGCCTTCCACCGAACCCTGCTACTATAACCAGTCAAATTACAATGCTGATGTGAACATAGTATATCTCTTAATGTACATTGTAAAAGGTGTTTGAAAACTCACTGTTGCTATAGGCTTGAGAAGCCACCGAGGAAAAATCACTGTTACTATAGGCTTGGGCAGGAACCGACTGGTTAACTGGTTTAGGTGTCCTTTCTGCACAACAAAGGAAGGATCTTGGTGATTAATATTTTTAGAAAAATTCAACAGGCAAGCATACTATAATTTAAGATAATGACATTGAGAAAAAACTTTTACGGCCATACTTCTTTAATTCAACAAGTTGTGTTGGATAGTTCAAAGTAGGTAAGTTGGTTGAGATGGATGAATCATAGTTGGTTGAATTAAAGAAACTATCCTGCGAGTAAAAATAGTATTTCCTGGAAAATAAAGTTTTTTTTTTTTAATTATCCCTAGTACACGTGGTACAGGCCAATCATGGTGGGTAGAAGTTGACGACTGCTTTTACTGTAAGCGCACCACATGTCTACACATGTGAAACGCAGTTCGACTTTGCACTTACAAATGTACCAGAGCCCCGTTTGGTTAATTGCACTCGCTGGTGGGGTTGGACTTTTGCAAGAATCGGGGGCCATTGGAGCATTTTTTTTTTCAAATCAGAAAAAAAGTGTCCAATGCGGGAATCGAACCCGGGTCGTAGTGGTAAAAAACCAAATGGTTTAACCAGCCTTCCACCGACCCCCAAAAAATATTTGAAATGATTTTGAAATTTGAAAGATTGAAATGAAAGTGTCCACTTTTTAAAAAACATCCTTCTTTTTAATAGAGAAACTAAACTAAGTTATAGGTAAAATATCATGAACTAGGTTGCTCTTTTTGAGCGGTACCTAATAAAGTTATTTTGAAACAAGCAAAGCAAGTTATAGGTATGAATAAGCTAGTTTCTTGTGGTTAAAAATGTACACACAAAGTATTCAAATGTAGTTCAAACTGATGGCATTGGCAAAGGAAGCCAGAAAGCTGAGCCAAAGGAGAGAACAAATGTCATTATTTGACGCTGATGCTTTGGCAAAATACAAGATAATCAAACAAAAAATAAGAAAAGATCAAATATGTGAAATAAACTCTGAGAGTAAACTGACAAAAACTATAACAAGACTTAGAACAAAACACTATAAAGGAATGACAATACATCCAGATGGCACAAGAACCTATAGAGCATGCAACAACTGTCCTGGTGTGGAACTAACACCTACTCACATATTCTCATGCCCAGCAAAGGCCGCAGCCTTTCAGAAAATTGACTTAGACCCAGAGCAGCAGCTTTACACACCCAAGATAGTGGATATTGCGACTGCTGTGATGGAGATGCATGGAGACATCTGAGACTCTTCTTTGGACACAACAACAACTGATGGCATTATTAAGGGAGTCCATGAAGCTTTTGATTGGATCTCAAACATTGTAGCGGTTATAAAAAAAAAAGGTACTGAAGAAATCAGGCTATGTATCATCTGAGAGATAGAATAAAGCCATAGATAGAGAGACATCCTATACCTATAGTTGGTAATATAATGCAAGCATTGCGGGGAACCAAAGTTTTTGCTAAACTTGATGCAAAGAAAGGCTTTTGTTAAATAGAATTAGATAAAAGGTCCAGGCCATTAATCACCTTTATTACAAGTGTGGTGACCACACTTTGCTTCAGCGAGCGCGAACTGGGACAAAGTTTCAATACACAAACGGGCAGTGGACGGCCTCGGCAACCACGAGCGTCAACCTGACTACGCATGCGCGAACATCCAGATTCTGGCCACTCTTGCGGTAAACAAGAAGGCTTGATCGTAACAGCCGTTAATTCTTTTCTCTATATTTCTGGCTTTAAATAAATTAATTTTAATTATAATTTTATCAGCGGCCTTTCCACAAGCCACACCAACATATCACGCAACCATCCCACACAACCAAGTATGGGGAATTTTAAGGCCAATTATAAAGGCCATAGCAACCAAGGAGGGGGGATTTTAAAGGCCAATTATAAAGGCCATAGCAACCAAGTATGGGGAATTTTAAGGCCAATTATAAAGGCCATAGCAACCAAGTATGGGGAATTTAAGGCCAATTATAAAGGCCATAGCAACCAAGTATGGGGAATTTTAAGGCCAATTATAAAGGCCATAGCAACCAAGGAGGGGGGAATTTTAAGGCCAATTATAAAGGTCATAGCAACCAAGGAGGGGAATTTTAAGGCCTATTATAAAGGCCATAGCAACCAAGGAGGGGAATTTTAAGGCCAATTATAAAGGCCATAGCAACCAAGGAGGGGAATTTTAAGGCCAATTATAAAGGCCATAGCAACCAAGGAGGGGAATTTTAAGGCCAATTATAAAGGTCATAGCAACCAAGGAGGGGAATTTTAAGGCCAATTATAAAGGCCATAGCAACCAAGGAGGGGGGATTTTAAGGGCAATTATAAAGGCCATAGCAACCAAGGAGGGGGGATTTTAAGTCCAATTATAAAGGCCATAGCAACCAAGGAGGGGGAATTTTAAGGCCAATTATAAAGGCCATAGCAACCAAGTATGGGGAATTTTAAGGCCAATTATAAAGGCCATAGCAACCAAGGAGGGGGAATTTTAAGGCCAATTATAAAGGCCATAGCAACCAAGTATGGGGAATTTTAAGGCCAATTATAAAGGGCATAGCAACCAAGTATGGGGAATTTTAAGGCCAATTATAAAGGCCATAGCAACCAAGTATGGGGAATTTTAAGGCCAATTATAAAGGCCATAGCAACCAAGGAGGGGGAATTTTAAGGCCAATTATAAAGGCCATAGCAACCAAGTATGGGGAATTTTAAGGCCAATTATAAAGGTCATAGCAACCAAGGAGGGGGGATTTTAAGGCCAATTATAAAGGCCATAGCAACTAAGGAGGGGGAATTTTAAGGCCAATTATAAAGGCCATAGCAACCAAGTAGGGGAATTTTAAGTCCAATTATAATGGCCATAGCAACCAAGTATGGGGACTTTTAAGGCCAATTATAAAGGCCATAGCAACCAAGTATGGGGAATTTTAAGGCCAATTATAAAGGTCATAGCAACCAAGGAGGGGGAATTTTAAGGGCAATTATAAAGGCCATAGCAACCAAGTATGGGGAATTTTAAGGCCAATTATAAAGGCCATAGCAACCAAGGAGAGGGGATTTTAAGTCCAATTATAAAGGCCATAGCAACCAAGGAGGGGGATTTTAAGGCCAATTATAAAGGCCATAGCAACCAAGGAGGGGGAATTTTAAGCCATTTATAAAGGCCATAGCAACCAAGGAGGGGGAATTTTAAGGCCAATTATAAAGGCCATAGCAACCAAGGAGGGGGATTTTAAGGCCAATAATAAAGGCCATAGCAACCAAGGAGGGGTAATTTTAAGGCCAATTATAAAGGCCATAGCAACCAAAGAGGGGGAATTTTAAGGCCAATTATAAAGGCCATAGCAACCAAGTATCAGGAATTTAAGGCCAATTATAAAGGCCATAGCAACCAAGTATGGGGAATTTTAAGGCCAATTATAAAGGCCATAGCAACCAAGGAGGGGAATTTTAAGGCCAATTATAAAGGTCATAGCAACAAGTATGGGGAATTTTAAGGCCTATTATAAAGGCCAGAGCAACCAAGGAGGGGGGAATTTTAAGGCCAATTATAAAGGTCATAGCAACCAAGGAGGGGAATTTTAAGGCCTATTATAAAGGCCATAGCAACCAAGGAGGGGGATTTTAAGGCCTATTATAAAGGCCATAGCAACCAAGGAGGGGAATTTTAAGGCCAATTATAAAGGCTATAGCAACCAAGGAGGGGAATTTTAAGGCCAATTATAAAGGCCATAGCAACCAAGGAGGGAAATTTTAAGGCCAATTATAAAGGTCATAGCAACCAAGGAGGGGAATTTTAAGGCCAATTATAAAGGCCATAGCAACCAAGGAGGGGGGAATTTTAAGGCCAATTATAAAGGCCATAGCAACCAAGGAGGGGAATTTTAAGGCCAATTATAAAGGCCATAGCAACCAAGTATGGGGAATTTTAAGGCCAATTATAAAGGTCATAGCAACCAAGTATGGGGAATTTTAAGGCCAATTATAAAGGCCATAGCAACCAAGGAGGGGAATTTTAAGGCCAATTATAAAGGCCATAGCAACCAAGGAGGGGGGAATTTTAAGGCCAATTATAAAGGCCATAGCAACCAAGTATGGGGAATTTTAAGGCCAATTATAAAGGCCATAGCAACCAAGGAGGGGAATTTTAAGGCCAATTATAAAGGTCATAGCAACAAGTATGGGGAATTTTAAGGCCTATTATAAAGGCCAGAGCAACCAAGGAGAAAAATTTTAAGGCCAATTATAAAGGCCATAGCAACCAAGGAGGGGGGAATTTTAAGGCCAATTATAAAGGCCATAGCAACCAAGGAGGGGAATTTTAAGGCCAATTATAAAGGCTAAAAAAAAAAAATCATCCGTACATTTAAGAGCAACTCCTCAGCCTGTCCTGTATCCAATAGGATGTTATTCAGTCTGTTGAAGGAGGTTATTGTCCGAAAGCTCACCTAGCTTTTACCTCTTCAATAAAGAAACTTGTTGCCGTTACCTTTTCTTTGGATTGATATCCAGTGTTTTCTCTCTTCTTGTAATTAGAATCATATCTTAAATTCATTATTTTAATCACATAAAACATGAATATCTGAATTTATTGCTGTTTCTTATCCCCTTATGTAAAGATTACATGAATTCCATGAATTTTTAGGATTGTTGCGTGATGTGTTGGTGTGGCTTATGGAAAGGCTCCTGATAAAATTATAATTAATTACACAACAACAAAAAAAGCCTTTATTCAGGGTCACTGACCCTATACAGGATTCACCAGAGGTATGCATAAGAACAAAGCAGTGAGACAGAGGAAATAACAATATATACAGAAGAAAAAAAAAAACAAGAAAGAGAAAGAGGGAAGCAAGAAAAACAACACAAAAAGGGTAGCAGTAAGAAAGTGAGGAGTGAGTGTCACTTGGCCTTCTTCTGAGATACGGACTTGTGGAAACCATAAAACGCTGTAGCAATATACTTATTCTGGGTCATATTGTCAATTATTGATGGAAGTGAAGCACAGAGTTGCCCAGTTTTGAGCATAAGGGTTCTTCTTTCTTCTTTCAGAGCATAGCAATCAAAAATATAGTGAGTGATTTCTTTATTTAGTTTTGAATTACAGAAGGTACAAATCAGGTCCTCACCGCAGAGCATCTTGGTGTGGTTTTCTCTAAAAAAACTTGAAAGTATTCTAACTTGTGCGAGTAGTCTTACAACCGGGAAAGGAAAATCCCCTAAAAGGTATCCCTCCGTCATAAAAGATATGTGAATGTCTTTGTAGTGAGAGTATAGCTTAGATTTATCCATTCTTGTAAGGTCGTTTTGTATAGATTGGTCTGCCGCTGTTTTTAAGAGCCCTGTAATCGCGCTCCTCAGCGTTTCAGGATCATCACAGGAAACAAGTGCAGGGGATCCATTATTGTTAAGCAGATTGGTGAGCTTTTTAATTATAATTAATTTATTTAATGCCAGAAATATAAAAAATAGAAAAGAAGCAACGGTTGAAGTAACGGCCGTTGGAATTAGCCTAGATGTTTACCGCGAGAGTGGCCAGAGTCTCTGATGACGTCCTGCGCGCATGCGTAGTCAGGTTGATGCTCGCGGTTGCCGAGGCTGTCCTAGTTCGCGCTCGCTGAAGCAAAGTGTAGTTGCCACACTACTCCCCCTCCAGTAGGATCTTTCCAGCGATCCTATGCAATCTTATTGGCTTGCCAAGTTCGGGTCTTGGGAAAACATCGGTCCTTCTGATGTGATAGCAGGCTTGAGGCGGTCGATTTACACCCACGTGGATCTCTTTTTAATTTTCAGTTTGTAAATTTTGGGTTTCCTAAAAAGTGACTTCATATGGACCGTCGTATGGGGGAGCTAGAGGTGGCAATATCAGGTCCCGACGTAGATAGACATGGGAACATGTCTCGAGTGGTTTGGGCACGTAAACGTGGCGGTTCCCATGTGGCTTGCTTGGTGCAGGTTTCAGAGATGCCATGGCGCGCTTGAAGTCCTCCAGCCACGGTTCGGTAGGCGAGCTTGCAGAGAGGGGGTCCTCGAAAAATGTTCCTGGAAGAGGTAGGGGCTTCCCATAGACCAGCTCAGCGGTTGTGGTGTTGAGATCTTCCCTTAGCGACGAACGAATCCCTAGGAGCACCAGGGGAAGTTTCAAGGACCAGCTCTTGGAATTGTGACAGCGAAGGGAGTCTTTCAGCTGTCTGTGGAATCTTTCTACCAGTCCGTTTGCTGCTATGTGGTAGGGTGATGTCCTTATTCTGTTGATTCCCAGAAGCCGTGTCAATTCACCGAAAAGTGCTGATTCAAACTGCCTGCCTTGGTCTGTAGTCACTTTTGCTGGCACGCCAAAACGAGATATCCAGACCGATAGGAAGGCATTTGCTACTGTTTTGGCGGTGATGTCCTGCATGGGTAGGGCTTCGGGCCACCTAGTGAATCGGTCGACGCAGGTGAATATGTACCGATAGTTTTCACTCGGTGGTAATGGTCCGACCAGGTCAATGTGAACATGACTGAACCTTCCGTCTGGGGGACTAAACGACTGAAGGGGCGTTCTTGTGTGTCTAGTGGTTTTGGAGACTTGGCAGCGGTGGCAGGCGCGAGTCCAAAGTGCGCAATCCTTCTTGAAGGCCGGCCAGACGCAAATGTTTGTTTCTGGGATTTGTACTTGATCCAGTTGTTTCGGGTCATAAGGTTGGTGATGGGAGATGGGTTCCACACGTGACAGGAAATCTGCAGGTACATTTTCACAGTCCGCGATGTGGCGGATGTCTGTTGTGAATTGCCCGATGAAATCGAGGTGTCGACATTGGCGCGGTGAGGCTTTGTCCAGATTTTGTTGCAAGGCGTATGTGAGAGGTTTGTGGTCCGTATAGACCGGAAATTGTCGCCCTTCCAATAAATGCCTGAAATGCTTGATAGCCAAGTATACCGCCAGGAGTTCTCTGTCGTATGCGCTGTATTTTCTTTGTGCAGCGTCTAGGTTCCTTGAGAAAAACGCTATTGGTTGGAAATTGTTGCCAACCTGCTGGTGAAGCGCAGCGCCCACAGCAAAATCCGAGGCATCTACCGTAAGGCAGAGAGGCGCTTCTGGAAAAGGATGGTGCAAGAGGGCAGCGTTGGCTAGTTGAAATTTGCACTGGTCGAAAGCCTGGAGTGCTGTTGGGGTCCATTGGCAGGATGCGTTCTTGCGCCCTTCGACCATGGCGTGGAGTGGTGCCTGAGTACTAGCGACATTGGGGAGGCAGCGCCGATAGAAATTTAACATACCCAGAAAACGTCGAAGTTTTCCGACAGTATCAGGGATTGGGATGTCTTTAATTGCTTGTACTTGCTGAGGATCCGGAGAGATTCCGGCGTTAGTGATGATAAACCCCAAGAATTAGACTGAAGGTTAGCCGAAGGTGCATTTGGTTTCGTTGATCGTCAGGCCGTAGTCTCGAAGGCGACCAAAAGTTGTTGAAGATGGGATACATGTTGATTTTCTGAATCGGATGCGATAAGCACGTCGTCAATGTAGGCATATGCAAAATCCAAACCTTGGAGTACTTCATTGATGAGCCTTTGAAAGGTTTGAGCTGCGTTACATAGGCCAAAGGACATGCGGGGAAACTCGAAAAGGCCGAAAGGCGTAATAACGGCAGTCTTAGGGATATCTCTAGATTCCACGGACACATGGTGGTGCGCTCTAACCAGATCGATAGTAGAAAATATTTTCTTACCATGAAGATGCGATGCAAAGTCCATAATGTTAGGGACTGGATATCGGTCAGGGACGGTAGCGGCATTCAGTTTCCTGTAGTCTCCACATGGTCGCAGCGAGCCGTCTTTTTTGGGTACTAGGTGGAGAGGGCTGGCCCACGGTGATTTGGATGGACGACAGATGCCTTTCTCCATCATGAAGACAAATATTTCTTTGCCGCGGCGAGTTTTCCGTGGGGAGTCGTCGCTATTTTGCTGCAATCGGGAGGCCCTTTGTGACGATATGATGAGTCACTGAGTGACGGGGAGGGCTTTTTAGAAGATTCTGACTAGTGAGCTCTGGGAATTGTCTGAGTATTCTGGAGTAAGGCGAATTGGCGATTTTAAGGTGAATGCTAACAGCGGGGGAAGGTGAAACTTGTCCAATGGAGTGAAGGGAAGATACTGGGTCGCTCAGCCGGTGATTACGCAGGTCTACTGTCAGCCCATAATGTCAGAGAAAGTCTGCGCCGATGATGGACACGCCGACGTCGGCTATGATGAAAGGCCAACGGAATAATCGTCCGAGACCGAGGTCAACCTCAAGATGTCGTTCCCCATAAGTGTGGATGATAGATCCGTTAGCTGCGAAAAGCTGCCTGTGCGAGGGCCTAGCGTTTTTTACTGGTGGTGGAATCACTGAGACTTCGGCTCCAGTGTCGACCAAAAACAGATAGGCGCTGCGTCGGTCCGTAATGAAGAGCCGGCGAGTAAGGCCTGCGCCGTCAGTGGCTCCTACTGACGGCGGGCGTATTTTTTTCCCTGGACCTTGAAGTTGCATGGTTGAAGGCACTTCTTAGCTTGCGCTCCAAACTTCATATGGTACCAGCAAGTTCTTGCGTTTCCTTTTTTGTTGTGGGTCGGGTACCTAGCGTGCGGATAGCGATTGTGTGGGGTGTCCATGGATGACTTCAAAGCTTCGACTTGCGTATGCAGGTCTTGGATTTGCGTCATCAGCTGTTGGTGGGCTTCCGCGCTATGACCTGTGCTTGGTTGGTCCACTGCTGAGACCGTTGGCAGCGTGGCTTCGTGTATGTTGTCTGCCATTTCCGCCAGCTTACTCGAACTTGTTTCAGAGGATGCTGCGAGAGCGGCCCTTATGTCCTGAGGTAGGCGTCGAGTCCACAGGATTTTCAGTACTATATCAGAGAAATTTCTTCCTGCCTGATGTTGCATCGCGGCTAGGACTGTTGATGGCTTCTGATCTCCCATGGGACGCCCATCCAGAACCTGTAAGATCTTAGTTTGTTTTGATTGACCGAGTCATTGGAGAAGCCGTGCTTTCAGCGCATCGTATTTACCAGAGGGCGGGGGGGCCGTTACAATGTCCGCGACGTAAGTAAGGGTTGGCTGGTCTAGGCTCGTTACCGTTGCTTGGAATTTAGTTTCGTCGCGGGAGATCTCGGCTAGACCGAAAGCGGCTTCTAGCTGGCTTATCCACAGTTCAACGTCGTTGGGCCAGAATGGTGGTGCAGGGAAAGCCAATCTTGATATTTGGGAGGGTGCCGTGGATGTTGGCCCTTCTGGATGTTCCGTAGTTGCGTCTTGCATTCTGGGGCTGTTGAAAGTTTCGTGGATGCAATAATAAAATATAGAATTGTGATTAAAATAACTTTTGCATTACGTCCGGCTCACCAATTTGTAGGATTGTTGCGTGATGTGTTGGTGTGGCTTATGGAAAGGCTCCTGATAAAATTATAATTAAAATTTATTTATTTAAAGCCAGAAATATAAAAATAGAAAAGAAGCAACGGTTGAAGTAACGGCCGTTGGAGTTTGCCTAGATGTTTACTGCGTGAGTGGCCAGAGTCTCTGATGATGTCCTGCGCGCATGCGTAGTCAGGTTGACGCTCGCGGTTGCCGAGGCTGTCCTAGTTCACGCTCGCTGAAGCAAAGTGTAGTCGCCTCAAGTCCATGCTCCTCGCACCTGAAATTATTTACTTTTGTAAAAACTATGGGAAAATAATAACCAAAAAATCAGTAATACTAATCAGGAATCAGAAATTTTTACGAAAAAAACTATTTTCTCTGATCTATCATTGCTTTCTTTCTAACCATGACCAAAGTTTCTTGAAAACGAATGTAGCAAAAAAACTAGCAACATAAAGCATAAATTATCTCCCTCCAAAAATTAGAATAAAAGCTCACAAAAATGACCAGACAAGATTACAATAAGAAATCAAGAGACTAAACAAGTGAACATTACACTCGATGTCAGGAATCTCCTGGATAGTAATTACAACAGCTTTCTGGAGTTTTTTTGTATTAGCGAATTCTCATGTTTCAGGCATCTTCTACAGAAGTACAAAATGAACGATAATGAACATCATAAAAGATGGAAATGCGTGAAAGCTTCAGAATGCAATAATAAAAATAAAAAGAAACTCATCTCCATAAACCTGTAGCATTATGTAAATAAGTAAGCATTATACAGAGTTTGTTTATTTTTGATACGAGAGAGCTGTTGTTGTTGTTTCCTATCCCTTTGTGTAAAGATTACACGAATTCCATGAGTTAATGCTCCTCGAGCTTGATCTAATGGAATGGGGTATAGCATTCATTGATCATAGTACCATGATCCAGGCACACTTACGAGAGAGCTTCTTCATATTGGGAGAGAAAACCATATATATAGTCCTTTAACATCTTTAATTCAACACCCCAAGAGCTGTCAGTTGAATTAAAGACTGTTTTAAGTTATAGTCAGTTAGATGATTTGCTTGGAGCTAAGTCGGCCTGCCACTGAGTAGTGCTCCCAGTCTTAATGACAAAGGCAGATGCATTCTACTTCACCTAGTCATGATCTCAAGCTTTACAAGCTTGATACCCTAGTGTGATTGGGTGGAGATAAGAAAGAAGAAGAAGAAGAAGAGATGATTTGCTTATCTCATCATCTCTTATTTGCTTATCATCCAAAATAACTTTACCAAGTGCTGCTCAAAAAGATCAACCTAGCTTATGATACTATACGCCATCTATTGACCGTCACCACAAACTAACGACCTCGGGTCGGTGACAAAGCCACAACAACAGCTTTGGAAAAATGAGGTGTTTGCAGTGACAGTCAATAGATGCTGTCTAGTTTTGACATTTAATTTGATTGGAGAGGGGCCCAATGATTTTTATATATCAATTTCCTCATGACAAAATTTCCATATAACATATATATATATTAAAAATAAAGAAGGCATCTCCTGACCACAAGCACATGTGCTTTTGGTCAGGAGATGCCTTCTTTATTTTTAATATCAACACCTGACCCACTTATCTTTTATTTTTTTCTATTGTTTTTTCATATATATATATATATATATGAGCCCCTCAATGCACAGATTGATTAACTCCATAAATAATCGGGGAAAAAATGTTTAATTTTTGTTGAAAGTCTAAAAATCTATATGACATATAGATTTTTAGACTTTCAACAAAAATTAAACATTTTTTTCCCGATTATTTATGGAGTTAATCAATCTGTGCATTGAGGGGCTTATATATTAATATGTATATATGAATATGTTACTAGATGTGTTTGTTTTTAACTAAGCCTTGTATTAAAGTGTTAATTGTTGGTCTACAAATAGCCTTGTAAATGCAAAAAAGAAGCACTTTGAAAGGTAAAATAGATAATCAACAAGAGAGTGTCCGTGGAAACAAAAGCCTTAGTTTCTAGCACACTTTTTCTACTCTCGGAGCAATAGATGTGATAGGGTTAAAGAGAAATGTTTCTTATTGCCTTGTGTAAAGATTACACAAATTCTATGAGTTCATGCACCTCAAGCTATTTTATGATAAGCAGCGGCCTCTCTCAAAGGTCCTGTTAATAAGAAATAGAACCATTAGAATAAATAACTTCAAAGTAATCACAAGGTAATATAAGTAACCTGTTATTACAAACTTAGAAAATGGTATAATAACCTATCTACAAGAAAAAAATAAAGAATATAGGTGGGAATTTTTTACCTACAAACCTATATTTATTATTTTTGAAGCACCAAATATATTTTACGATTGCTTGAATAAAAAATATTAGTAGAAAATAATGTATTGACAAAAAAAAATAACAATTTTATAAAATCAACAAGGGAAAAAAGATAAAATACATGTTTAGCTGAGTGCACCAGCAAATCTATTCAAAGGAATGACTTAAAACTCAAATGTTAAATAGCCACCATGGTAGGGAAGGAATATCAATATTGAATAATTATTTACACGGGGGAAATGTTGCATAATGGAAGGGAGACTACAGAAGTGTTCCAGGAAAGTTGCTAAAAGGAGAAGCCAGTAGTGAAGGCAGCTCCTTTGTTGTGGAATTTGCACCAAAATAATCCTCCCTTTTCTTATTAATACCTCAAGTTCTCCAGTAGTGCACATGTTTGGGATCAAATCTGATCAATTTACTAACAAAAAAAAAAATCAACTAATGATTTGATAAAAAAATATTTTTGTTGTGTGAAAAGAAGTATCTTTAAATTGTATAATTTTATATCTAGGGTCAATAATGTTGAATAAATATGAAACCATATACAGTAGAACCTCCATGAGAGGACACCTCTCTATAAAAGACAGTTTTCATTTGCAAAATTATCACTTTTTACCATTTAGCCTCTGGTAACAGGACACCTTTCCCTAAAGTATAATTTTGCTCTGCAACTAGGTGTTGTCCTTTACAGGGAAGTTCTACTGTATTAAGAAAAAAAACGGATGGTTTGTTAAAAAAGGTAAAATATTTTGCTTGTTGTGAGAAAAGATATGTCTTTAAATTGTATAATTGAAGCATAATTTTATATCTAGGGTCAATTATGTATTAAGAAAAAAATGGATGGTTTGGTAAAAAAGGTAAAATATTTTGCTTGTTGTGAGAAAAGATATGTCTTTAAATTGTATAATTGAAGCATAATTTTATATCTAGGGTCAATAATGTATTAAGAAAAAACGGATGGTTTGGTAAAAAAGGTAAAATATTTTGCTTGTTGTGAGAAAAGATATGTCTTTAAATTGTATAATTGAAGCATAATTTTATATCTAGGGTCAATAATGTATTAAGAAAAAAACGGATGGTTTGGTAAAAAAGGTAAAATATTTTGCTTGTTGTGAGAAAAGATATGCCTTTAAATTGTATAATTGAAGCATAATTTTATATCTAGGGTCAATAATGTATTAAGAAAAAAACGGATGGTTTGGTAAAAAAGGTAAAATATTTTGCTTGTTGTGAGAAAAGATATGCCTTTAAATTGTATAATTGAAGCATAATTTTATATCTAGGGTCAATAATGTATTAAGAAAAAACGGATGGTTTGGTAAAAAAGGTAAAATATTTTGCTTGTTGTGAGAAAAGATATGTCTTTAAATTGTATAATTGAAGCATAATTTTATATCTAGGTTCAATTATGTATTAAGAAAAAAACGGATGGTTTGGTAAAAAAGGTAAAATATTTTGCTTGTTGTGAGAAAAGATATGTCTTTAAATTGTATAATTGAAGCATAATTTTATATCTAGGGTCAATTATGTATTAAGAAAAAAATGGATGGTTTGGTAAAAAAGGTAAAATATTTTGCTTGTTGTGAGAAAAGATATGCCTTTAAATTGTATAATTGAAGCATAATTTTATATCTAGGGTCAATAATGTATTAAGAAAAAACGGATGGTTTGGTAAAAAAGGTAAAATATTTTGCTTGTTGTGAGAAAAGATATGTCTTTAAATTGTATAATTGAAGCATAATTTTATATCTAGGGTCAATAATGTATTAAGAAAAAAACGGATGGTTTGGTAAAAAAGGTAAAATATTTTGCTTGTTGTGAGAAAAGATATGTCTTTAAATTGTATAATTGAAGCATAATTTTATATCTAGGGTCAATTATGTATTAAGAAAAAACGGATGGTTTGGTAAAAAAGGTAAAATATTTTGCTTGTTGTGAGAAAAGATATGTCTTTAAATTGTATAATTGAAGCATAATTTTATATCTAGGGTCAATAATGTATTAAGAAAAAAACGGATGGTTTGGTAAAAAAGGTAAAATATTTTGCTTGTTGTGAGAAAAGATATGTCTTTAAATTGTATAATTGAAGCATAATTTTATATCTAGGGTCAATTATGTATTAAGAAAAAACGGATGGTTTGGTAAAAAAGGTAAAATATTTTGCTTGTTGTGAGAAAAGATATGTCTTTAAATTGTATAATTGAAGCATAATTTTATATCTAGGGTCAATAATGTATTAAGAAAAAAACGGATGGTTTGGTAAAAAAGGTAAAATATTTTGCTTGTTGTGAGAAAAGATATGTCTTTAAATTGTATAATTGAAGCATAATTTTATATCTAGGGTCAATAATGTATTAAGAAAAAAACGGATGGTTTGGTAAAAAAGGTAAAATATTTTGCTTGTTGTGAGAAAAGATATGTCTTTAAATTGTATAATTGAAGCATAATTTTATATCTAGGGTCAATAATGTATTAAGAAAAAAACGGATGGTTTGGTAAAAAAGGTAAAATATTTTGCTTGTTGTGAGAAAAGATATGTCTTTAAATTGTATAATTGAAGCATAATTTTATATCTAGGGTCAATTATGTATTAAGAAAAAACGGATGGTTTGGTAAAAAAGGTAAAATATTTTGCTTGTTGTGAGAAAAGATATGTCTTTAAATTGTATAATTGAAGCATAATTTTATATCTAGGGTCAATAATGTATTAAGAAAAAAACGGATGGTTTGGTAAAAAAGGTAAAATATTTTGCTTGTTGTGAGAAAAGATATGTCTTTAAATTGTATAATTGAAGCATAATTTTATATCTAGGGTCAATAATGTATTAAGAAAAAAACGGATGGTTTGGTAAAAAAGGTAAAATATTTTGCTTGTTGTGAGAAAAGATATGTCTTTAAATTGTATAATTGAAGCATAATTTTATATCTAGGGTCAATAATGTAGAATAAATATGAAACCATATACAGTAGAACCTCCATGAGAGGATACTCACACTAGAGGATACCTCTATAACATCAGATGGGAAGTGGTAGGAAATTAAGTCCTAACCCCCATCTAATGGGGTATTTTAGGCAAATATTTACAGTAGAACAACTTCCATGAGAGGACACCCCAATAGAGAACACCTCTCTACAAAAGACAGTTTTCATTTGCAGAATTACCATTTTTTACTATTTAGCAACTCTCCGGTAAGAGGACACCTCTCCCTAAAGAACAATTCTGTTCTGCAACTAGGTGTTGTCCTTTACATGGAGGTTCTACTGTACTAAAAAAAACTGATGTTTTGGTAAAAAAAAAAAAGATTTAAAATATTTTGCTTATTTTTTTGTTATGTGAAAAGATGTATCTTTAAATTGTATAATTGAAGCATAAATAATTTTTAAATCTAGGGTCAATAATATTGAACAAATATGAAACCATATATATATATAAAGATGAAAAACAAAAATTAAAATAAGGGGGGATTTTGGAGAAAAATGTTGATTGTTTCCCCACATACAATGAGAATAATAGAGAATGATTTGATACAAGAGAGATTGTGACAATCACAAACTTATTATTCCACAGAAGAGAGAAAAAAAAAACTCTTTGGATAAAAAAATCTAAACAAACAGAGATCAAAAAAAGGTTATGATAAATATCTAAATGAACGCATTTCATGAACACAAAATATCACAAGTAGAAAAATAATGATAATTTCAAAATTATATTTTAAAAAATATAATAGGAAATGCAGTAAAACCTATCTTGGGAGTTTGATTCCGAGTAAAAATGCAATCACAAGACAGGTAGAAGATATGGTATAAACCTATTGTTTCTTATGCAAATTTAATTATGCTACTCATATAGGATATCCAACAGGGGTTTACAATACTTTGACAACTAAATAAGTTGACAAGGATGTCTTGAGATGTTTGAAGGAAACTAAATAGAAAAACAACTGGTTCTCACTAAAAAACCAACTCTTAGTTCAAGAAAACTCCCAAAAGACATGTTTTAAAGTATATAATATAAATTGAGAAAAATATTAAATAATGCGGAAAAAAATGACTAGAAAAATAATTCTTACAGGAAACACTAAATATCACAGAACAAAAAAACATGAGATCATTTCAAGATTTGAAACAAAAAAAAAAAGATAGAGAATTAAGAATTTAAAAATAAAATCTTCAAACAAATATTGTGGCAATGGGGAGATAGAGAAAGAGACAAACCACCCTAATTTTGCCATTAGATGAAACTACGGCCTCTATACACCGAGAAGCAGTTTTAAAAAACTAGAACACGACTATTGATTGCATCCTTAATTACTGCACACAGCAACAATTATTTGTTCTTCAATGAAATCTAACACCAAATCTTCAAGAGAAAGCACTCATTCACTAGCTTGGTGGTGGCCTCTATTGGCAAAACCAGGGTGCTACAAGGAAAGAATGGGATTGTCATTAGCCAATCACATTTCCCAGGCTTGGTCTCCAGTTGGCTTCTCCTGGAAAGGAGGAGCAGCAAACTGGTTCTCCACAGAGTCCTCTCCTGTAGCTGTAGGGGCAGGGGCCCCAGGGAAGCGGGGAGCAGCCGGGGTCTGGTCGGGGAAAGGCAGAATTCTCTGTTGGTGGAAGTAGGTCTTCTTGTAGATGAACCAAAGGCTTGATCCCCACAGCAGGAAGTTGGCAAACCCCACAATCTGTGTTCACATGCCACTTGGTTTTAACAAACTTGGGGGGTCGGTGGAAGGCTGGTTAAACCGTTTGGTTTACGACCACTACGACCCGGGTTCGATCCCCGCATTGGACACTTTTTTCTGTTTAAAAAAAAAAAATTATCCAATGGCCCCCGAATCTTGCAAAAGTCCAACCCCACCAGCGAGTGCAAGTAACCAAACGGGGCTCTGGCACATTTGTAAGTGCAAAGTCAAACTGCTTTCACATGTGTAGACATGTGGTGCGCTTACAGTAAAAAGCAGTCGCTAACTACCCACCATGATTATCATGGCCTGTACCACGTGTACTAGGGATAAGCAAAAAAAAACAAACTTGCCCATTTTTGAAAAGAGAACTTTGATTATCTGATTAGAAAATGCACAAGGTAATAAGAATAAATCCAAATAAATAGTGTGTGACGTTTAGGTAACAGCGTTGTTAACATCTTCAGACAAATATGTACTGAATGGATTTAATACTTCTATGTCATACGTCACACACTATTTATTTATTTGGATTTGGTCTTATTACCTTGTGTTTATAATCTATAATCCAAATTGTACTTTATCCTGATTAGAAAAGATAATACAAAAGACCAAATAAATAAATAACTTTTATTTCTAATCTCAAGGTAATAAGACCAAATCCATATAAATAAATAGTATGTTGTGTTTCAGTAACAGCATTTTCACCATCTTCAGACAAATGTACTGAATCATCAGTATAACCATTCAGTACTTTTGTTTGAAGTTTGTAACAATGCTCTCTGTTACTGAAACATCATGCACTATTTATATATTTGGATTTGGTCTTATTACACGGTGTTTATAATCTATAATCCAAATTGTTCCTTATTATTTTTAATCTCTAATCCAAATTGTTCCTTATCCTGATTAGAACCCTTTTAACCTTTACATTGAGCGAACAAAATAATTGTTGAAGGAAAACTTGGTTATCATGCTTCCTCTTGATAATAAGACCCCATTACCTTATCATGCTTCCTCTTGGTAATAAGACCCCATTACCTTATCATGCTTCCTCTTATAATACTATCTCATATTGATAAATTTCTTTCCTGTTTTGTTCTAAAATTACTCTTTGAAAAAACAACCAGCATATAAAGCCTTACAATTTCCCACTTCAAATGCTCTCTCCACATTTTGGGGCTGCTTTTATTAAAAAAAAAAAAAAATTCCATCTAGCCTAGGCCATTAACAACTTTTAGGTGCACAATCAGGAGATGCCTTCTAACAATATTTCACTTTTGTACTACAGTTAAACCTGTCTATAGTGCCCCCTCTTGGGAATCACCAAAATAGGGTGCTATAGAGAGAGGGTGTTATAGACAGGTCACTTTTAATGTAAATCGCATCGTACTACGTATTTAAAAACGGGCACTATAGAGAGGGAGGCGCTATTTAGAATGGGTGCTATAGACAGGTTTAACTGTATTTTCAGCAATAGATAAGAGTGAAGGCAGTACCAGGGAGACATTGAGAGAGACAAAGTTGCCGGTGGATTCAGGGCTGCAGGTGTCTTTCTCCTTGCAGATAGGTATTCGGTCAAACATGTTGACAGGGTTGGTGTAGAACTTGAGGTCCCCCACACCAGAGAACCAAGCACTTGAGCCGGCCATCCAGAAGATGGTCAGCATCACCGTGGCCATCAGATCCTGACAACAGTTTCACTATTTGATATACAAGTACAGTAGAACCTCCCTGTAAAGGACACCTAATTGTAAAGCCAAAGTGTTCTTTAGGGAGAGGTGTCCTCTTACCGGAAAGTTGCTAAATTGTAAAAATGGTAATTTTACAAATGAAAACTGTCCTTTGTAGAGAGGTGTCCTCTTACCGAAGAGTTGCTAAATTGTAAAAATGGTAATTTTACAAATGAAAACTGTCCTTTGTAGAGAGGTGTCCTCTTACTGGAGAGTTGCTAAATTGTAAAAATGGTAATTTTACAAATGAAAACTTTCCTTTGTAGAGAGGTGTCCTCTTACCGGAGAGTTGCTAAATTGTAAAAATGGTAATTTTACAAATGAAAACTGTCCTTTGTAGAGCGGTGTCCTCTTACCGGAGAGTTGCTAAATTGTAAAAATGGTAATTTTACAAATGAAAACTGTCCTTTGTAGAGAGGTATCCTCTTACTGGAGAGTTGCTAAATAGTAAAAATGGTAATTTTACAAATGAAAACTGTCCTTTGTAGAGAGGTGTCCTCTAACCGGAGAGTTGCTAAATTGTAAAAATGGTAATTTTACAAATGAAAACTGTCCTTGGTAGAGAGGTGTCCTCTTACTGGAGAGTTGCTAAATTGTAAAAATGGTAATTTTACAAATGAAAACTGTCCTTTGTAGAGAGGTGTCTTCTAGCAGGAGTGTTGTTCTCATGGAGGTTCTACTGTATCTATAAAAAAAAAGGTGAGGCCACTGCACAACCATGAATTCCTCCCCTGAAGACAGTGTTGTAAATGACAAACAACTACATTGATGTCAAAATTGAAGGCTACACAATACCTATACAACCATTATTGTATCTTGAAAAAGGTTAGAACTCGGCCAACTAAATATTGGTAAGAAATTTATTTTTTTAATCCAATATGTGCCTTTTTAATTAAAATCTATTTATTGATTGCTCTATTTTCAAAATGGTTCTTTTTTTATATAAAACAATTTTATACTGCCCTTACTGCAATGATAAAATATTGGAGGGCCTGGCTCATCAGTGGTGAACCTTCCCAGCGGTTTCGCCAGTTAAAATGGTATATTAACCTGGAAATTAGTTGTTCTAAAGAACCCTTTTTACGAAAGGAACTGATATTTCCTTTCTCATTGACTGAATTCAAAGATGAGAATTTGGGAGAAATTTGGATAACTAACAGCGGACTTCAACCTCAACTGATTCTGAAGGGAATGAACTTGGGTAGAATGTGCGATGTTGAATCAGGACACGTGTGCTCCTTGAATGTGGAACCGGGAAGTTCCTCGAGGGAGAAAAGAGAAGATGATGACCTGTACACCCTGATCAACCTCAATCTGCCCAAGGAGAAGAAAGAAGATTTAATGGGGCTGCTGTTGTCTTTTAAAGATGCTTTACCTGCCAAAATTAAAAACGCGAACAAGGTACAGAAGAGAGTGAAGCACAGAATTCACACCAGCAGCAATCATCCCTTAATAAAGCAGCGCCCATATCGGGTATGTAAGATAGAGAGAGAGAAATTATGCAGAAGGAAGTCGAGGCCATGCTAGAAAGAAAAGTAATCCAACCATCAGAAAGTCCCTAGTCGGCCCCGTGGTGCTGGTCAAGAAGAAGGACAGCACATGGAGATTCTGTGTAGACTTACGGCAGATAAATCAAATTACCAAGAAGGACTTATTTGAAAAAGAAAAATTGGCGCTAAATATTTTAATAGAATTAATAACATAACCAGGGCTAAGTCTATTGTACAATTTTATTTCTATAGCTTTCAGGCTAACTTGTCCTTCAACAGGAGCAATTAGCAATATAACTTCAAGCTAATTATACCTATAGTATAGTATAGTTAGCTAGAGAAGTTATATTCCTTGTTGCTTCTGTTGAAGGACATGTTAGCCTCTGAAAGCTATAGAAATAAAATTATACAAGTAACTTAGCCCTAGTTACATAATTGATTTTATTAAATTATAGGTCAGGAGAAGAAATTATATATATAAATATGGTTTGTCCCTTATGTTTGTGCAATTCTATTTCAAAGAAGGAAGGGGACTTACCACAACAGGCACTAGGCAGTTGGTGGTGTAGAGGGTGTTGGCAAATATATAGAGGGCCAAGATGCCCAGGGCATACAGGAAAGCAAGTACTCCTGTGGCAACAAAGAACTCAGCATTGATGGAGAAGTCAAAGTCAAAGGAAACTGTCATGAAGGAGACGTTGTGGGCGGGGGCACAGGCCTTGGGGACATGTAGGGAATAATGGGATAACCTGGGTCACAACACACATATTAGATCCCAACAAACCATAAGATTTCATGTTAAACAAACATTTCTTTTACAAGAGATGGAAGACATCATTTCGAAGAAGGAATCAAAGCTAAGGGCGACCAGTTTCTTTATTTGTGCGGTATAATTTTGGCAAGCTTTCGGACTATGACGTCCTTCAACGGGCCACTATCCTGTTGTTGTTGTTTCTTATCCCCTTGTGTAAAGAAGGGTCTAGGAATGCAGCTTTCATTGATCATGGCACTATAATCCAGGCACACTTTGGTGAAAGTCTGACTTTGCCTGTAATTTGAGGCCGTTCCTTTGAAGCCTTTACTGTCAACTCTAACATAAGTACAGACACAGCTCCTTCGTATCCCTGGAGTGGGACCATTGCTGAGGTCTATCAACCGGGTCAGTTGAACTGTTGAAGCCTGTTGAGGGACGCCATAGTCCGAAGCTTGCCAAGATTATATCTCTTTAATAAAGAATCTTGTCGCTGTTATCTTTGACTCCTTCAAAAACATTTATTTACATCATTCAAATCTACTAATATGGAATCTTGCAGATTTTGACAGGCCCAACATCTATACTTATCTTTATTCCTATTTTCTTTTCTATGACAATCTTTTATTTTTATGGTGTGAACAATTTACAATTTTTATTGGTAATAATGGATAACCCTGAGTCACTACACTTATATGAAGCTCACAATAGGATGATGTTGAAAAAATAAATTCTAAGAAAATAAGACCTAATCCAAATAATTTAATAGTGTGTGATGTTTCCGTAAAAGCATTATTACCATCATCAGACTAAAGAATAAAAATAAGAATAAAAAATAACAATGCTGTTACCAAAACGTCACACACTATTAAATTGTTTGGATTAGGTCTTATTTTCTTGTAGCTATATCTATAATCCAAATTGTGCTTTATCATCATTCAAATTTATTAATATGGAATCTCACAGATTTTAACTTTGTATCCCATTTTACTTTGCTGATATTTAATTTTTATGGTGAGAACAATTTGTATCTGGAATAATGTAATAACCTGGGTCACAGAATTTCCCTGAAGCTTACAATATAAATATGTTAAACATTTATCTACTTCAATAAGGCACAATTAGGATTATATTTATCTACTTCATTCAAATTTAGCAATATGGAATCTTGCCGATTTTAACTTTGTATCTAATTTACCTTTCTGGTATTTTATTTATTTTTTATGGTGCATATAAACAATTTTCAATTTTTATCTGGAATAATGTATCAGCATCATAAGCTAATAAAATAAACAGTGTGTGAGGTTTCGGTAATAGTTTTGTTAGCATCTTCAGACAAAAGTACTGAATAGAGTTTCAGTAAAGATTCAGTACTTTTGTCTGAAGGCTGTCTTAAGAGGGTTTAGCTCATCAGTGGTGAACTCTCCCAGCGGTTTCACCAATATGATCTACCAGACTGCTTCTTTAGAGCTTTAATATTGTATTGGATCATTCTGCTTTTATACTGAAGCTCTGCTACTACACTGAAGGGTGGATTCTTAAAATGGTATTTAATCAAACTATGGATATGAGCTTTTAGGACAGTAGAATTACATTTAAATATTATTATTATCTTGTGTTTCTATAATCTATAAATTGTGCTTTATCGTCATATCAGCATGTTATCTATATCACACATTCACACAATCCTCTTAGTAATCCGGGGAACTCATTGTGAAAACAAAATTCTTCTACTTTGAGAAGTGGTATAAGACCAAAGGGTCATAACAGGTACTTTTGTTGTTGTTAATACGGCTATTCTTGTATGTACCCTACATTTCTGTGCTTGGAGAATCCGTGTAAGACTGAATTGTCTTAATAAAGCTTTTTGTTGTTGTTGTTGTTAAGAAAACAAAATTAGTTCTAATTGTCCCTTGTCCCAAAAGCATGTTTTATACAAATTGGTAGTGGATCTACCTAGATTAAATTGGTGAAACTGCAGGGAGGGTTCACCACTGATGAGCCAAGCCCTCCCAATATATTTTTTTCATTGCAGTAGGGAGAGTAGAAGTTTGTTTTATGTTTAAAAGAAACATTCGTGCTTTAATGATATCATTTCCTATATATAGATGGCACGTTATACGTCGCACACTATTGATTTATTTGTACCTTATAGTACATACAGTAGACATACAGTAGAACTACCTCCCTGTAAAGGACAACACCTAATTGCAGACTCAAAGTATCCTTTATGGAGAGGTGTCCTCTTACCAGAGAGAGTTCCTAAATAGTAAAAATGGTAATTTTGAAAATGAAAACTGTCCTTTAAATAGTTACTGTTATCAAATGTGTAAACAGGATAGCAGATAAGAAGAAGATAGTTTTCTGAGAAACACAGAATATTATTCTTATAAAAACTGTTCTTTGTAGAGAGGTGTCTTCTAGCACAAGTGTCCTTTCATGGAGATTCTACTGTATTAATGAAGCGAAAGGCAGTTTTGATGTGGTGGCAGGTAGAGTGGGAGGTCCTCACTTGAAGGGATAGGCGTAGGTGTACTTCCTAGTTATGTCCCAATTGGGACAGGCCACCTTGAAGACAGAGGTGTTGGAGAACCCGGCAGTGCTGGCAAACCCCAGGATGGCCATCACCTGCACCAGAGGTACCACAATGTACTTGGTTAGCTGGCACAACAACCTACAATGCACAGGGTAATAATACCAAATCACAACGCTGTTACCGAAACCATAAATATAAGAACAATACTTTGATTATAAACACAAGGTAATAAGACCTAATCCAAATAAATAAATAGTGTGTGACATTTCAGTAACAGTGTTGTTACCATCTTCAGACAAAAGTACTGAATGAGAAATTTTACCACAGCATTCTTATCTGTGCTATCATGTTTACACACTTGATAACAGTAAGTATTTAAAACGGTAAAATGGTAAAATTTCTCATTAAGTACTTTTGTCTGAAGATGGTAACAACGCTGTTACCAAAACGTCACACACTATTTATTTATTTGGATTTGGTCTTATTACCTTGGGTTTATAATCTATAATTCAAATTGTGCCTTAACATAACCTACAATGCAATAGATGTGAATCTCCTGTATTTGAATTAAATAAGGCAAGAGGTTTCTGGAGATGTGTTTCTTCTCATTTTTTATTGCAATCTCAAGCTTTCAGGCATTACACCACCCTTTTACAGGAGTACAAAAATGAACAATAATGGAACACTATTTGATACTAACTTTCACAGTATTTAACAGCATTTTATTGTTCATTTTTGTACTCCTGTAGAAGGGTGGTGTAATGCCTGAAATCTTGAGATTGCAATAAAAAATGAAAAGAAGCTCATCTCCATAAACCTGTTGTCTTATTTAATACAACAACCTACAATATATTGGGCTTTTACAGAATGGTTTTGCATGCACTTCTAAAGAAAAAATAAATTCAAATCAATTAAGTGTGCATGAAATTGAAGCAAAAACTCAATAATATTGTAGCAAAGTATTTATTATATTTTATATACAGATTATTAATTTTGATATTGTTGCACCAGGTTGCGGCTTGGCAGACTCTTCAACCTTGATTCTCTCCTGTGCTGGGTCTTGCATCTTACCAGAGCGTGTTTCAACCATCCTACAAATTTATATAAGGGAATAATGAGATAACTCTACTTTAAGTAGCCTCCAGAATAATTTATTTATTTCTCACATCAAAGAGAGCAGTGAAGTCACACGTGACCTAAATACAAATGATGATTCTATAATACGAGGTGTGTTCAAAAAGTATTGCGAATTTTGAATTTTCGCGGGTTACGTATATTCGAATTTCGATCTTTTTGTGACTTTATGTTGGTACTCATGTCTCTCACTTATGCCGACAAGCTCGGCCATTTTGAATGTTCACTTAATTGTTGACAGCTGCTTTGCTTGCAGGTGTTTTGGATCGTCTTCGATTTTTACCTATTAAAAAAAAATGGTTCAAAGAACCTGTATCAAATTTTGTGAAAAACGAAATTAAGTGCGCGGATGCATTCCGAATGTTGACTGTGGCATACGGAGAAGCTATCTTGGACCGAAGCAACATTTATCGGTGGTACAAAATGTTCTCAGAAGGCCGAGAAGATGTGAACGATGAAGAGCGTGCCGGATGCCCGAGCACTTCAACAACAGACGAAAAAATTAATGAAGTGGAGAAAATGATATTGGCCAATCGTCGAATCACCGTTAGAGAAGTTGCTGAGGACCTGAGCATATTAATTGGCTCGTGCCATTCGATTTTTATCAATGATTTGGGCATGAGACGGGTCGCCGCGAAATTCGTACCAAAATTGCTCAATTGCGACCAAAAACAGCATCGCATGAACATTGCTAATGAGATGTTGGACTCTGTCCGCGACGACCCAAATTTGCTCCAGAGGGTCATAACTGGTGACGAAGCGTGGGTTTATGGTTATGACGTGGAAACCAAAGCTCAATCATCTCAATGGAAGCTGCCGCACGAACCAAGACTGAAAAAAGCGTGCCAAGTTCGGTCGAATGTGAAAGTTTTGCTGACAGTTTTCTTCGATTGCAGGGGTGTGGTGCATCATGAGTTCTTGCCACAGGGTAGAACGGTCAATAAGGAATATTACCTGCAAGTTAGGCGCAATTTGCGCGAAGCAATCCGCCAGAAACGCCCGGATTTGTGGAAGAACAAAAATTTGCTTTTGCACCACGATAACGCCCCTGCTCACACATCGTTGCTTGTGCGCAACTTTTTGGCCAAAAACAACACACTAATGATGCCGCAGCCACCGTATTCCCCAGATCTGGCCCCCTGTGACTTTTTCTTGTTCCCTAAACTGAAGAGGCCCATGAAAGGACGACATTACGCTATGCTTGACGAGATAAAGACGGCATCGAAGGAGGAGCTGAAAAAGATTTTAAAAAATGATTTTTTGAAGTGCTTCGAAGATTGGAAAAATCTTGGCACAAGTGTATAATATCTCATGGGGATTACTTTGAAGGGGACAAAATAGGTATTCATGAATAAATAAATAATTTTTGAAAAACACAAAGGTGGCGATACTTTTTGAACAAACCTCATACATATATTTTGTTTATTATACATATATTCTGTTTAATAAAATAAATAAATACAGTCAAACCTCTTTAATTCAACACCCCAAGGGATCAGAGCTTTCGGTTGAATTAAAGGAAGTGTTGAATTAAGGTTAGATGATTAGGTAATCATCTAACTAGCTAAAATAATATATATTTTTTTTGTAAATAGCTTTGTAATATAAATTAATGATATTAATTGAAACCATTGTGTGTGTACTTTTTTATATTTATTTTTTTATTTTCATGATTAACTTTTAGTATCTGGGACAAAATGGCAATAATACATATTTTCAAAACAAATAATATTTTATTCCAATTGAATAATAGTTTAAAGAAAATAAAAAGAAAATTAAAAAATATTATTTGAAAAGAATCAAGATTTAAAAAAAAATCTTTTATAGATGTCTGTTTTTTCTCTGAAATCCTATTCAGGATGTATTCCAGATAGTCTATTTTTAAAAGACATGCATGCCTTTCTTCCTCAGAAATGTCTTTTAAATAACAAAGAGTTTTTATTGTATTAAAGGCATCCACTGCTGCTGCAGGTGTTATTGATGTTTTGTTTAAATCTTTTTCTGTTGGCTCTACCTCTTCATATTCTATTTTTCCCATTACCTCCTTTACAATTTCTTCAATGGACTGTTCCCCAGCAACTTGCACATCTTTATCAACTTCCAAGAAGTCAATATAGTTGACCTGGATAAGGCAATACAAATATGTATGGCTGCAGAAAGGATAAACAAAGATTTTACACCATCAATGGCTTGATGTTTTTTTAATGCCTCAAAACATCTGTTCATTTCTTCTTCAACAACTTCTTCCATTGCTTCATCCATCACAAATCCTGAATGAGAAAAACATTTTTTTATTGTGGAAGAACTAACCCCAACCCATGCAGCCTCTAGCCAGCTAATTGCAAAGAGTAAATGTACTTGAGCATTTTTTTTTCTTCCATGCAAATGAGAAGATACGTTATCATTCGTTTCCTATATTGGTCTTTTAGGGCTTTAATGATACCCATATCACAGGGTTGTAATGCACTTGTAGTTAGGGCGGGCAAAAATCTTATTTCAATGTTCTGTAACCCTTCAGGTATTTGGTGGGCTGGGCAATTATCTAAAATTAATAAAATTTTTCTTTCTCTTCTTTTGAATATTTGGTCCAATTTTTTCAGCCAATCCGTAAAAATTGCCCCAGTCATCCAGGCTTTTTTATTAAAATGATAATTTGAGGGAATATTCATGCCATGGAAGCATCGTGGTCTTCTATATTTCCCAATATAAAGTAAAGGCAGTTTTTCACTTCCATCCATATTACAGCATACCAACACTGTAATTCTCTCTTTAGACTTCTTACCCCCTTCACATTTCTCACCTCTGATAGTCATTGTTTGATTAGGCAAAAGTTTATAAAATAACCCTGTTTCATCAGCATTGAAAATGTCCTGTGGGCTGTATTTAGCTAAAAGTGAAGGAATAATCCCACCTTTCCAAGTGGCTATACTATTGGCATCCACACTTCCAGCTTCTCCATGAAGTCGTTTAAAAGCAATATTCCTTCTGGCCTTAAACTTTTCTAGCCAGCCATTGCTAGCTTCAAAATTATCTTGACCCATTTTCAAGGCCAAGAGTATAGCCTTTTCTTTCAAGATATTGCCATTTATGACAAGTTTCATGGCATTTGCCTGCCTTATCCACCTAAACAGGGCTTCTTCAATCTCTGGGAATTCCCCGTCATGATCATGTTTCAAGGTAGAGCTAAAATTAGATTTTAAAAAGGCAGATTTTATGGCGAATTTATTTTTAAAAATTGTGCTAATGGTGGACCGTGGAATATTTCTCTCTCTGGAAACTTGACTATGTGATTTTCCTTGTTTTATTTCTTCTATAATTTTCATTTTTTCCACATAAGTGAGCTGGTGATACTGACTACGTTTCCAATTTTTTTTGGCAGAACCTGATATTCTTGCCCCACTCATTTATTCAAATTAACACAGAATATTGAATTAAAATGTTATCATAATCATTGTTGGATCATTTTATAAAGATTTATTTTTTTAAAAAGAAATTATTTATAAATTTAAAAATAGCTAAAATATTTCAATGTTAAAAATAAAAAAATAAAAATTATTATTAGTTAGCGCATGATGTCGAAATTCCCGCGTAAAAAACAACAACAATAACATCCGCGAAATTGCGCAACGGCACTGCAAAGTGAAACTTAAACTAACCAGAAACCAAAAGTGCGCAGGCGCGATCATATCGGCGCCCGCCGATGCTGATCGTCTCCGCCGTAATACCGTTTAGCGGTAAAGTTGCATGTAAAATAACGTTTGTTGCGTTCCCGGTTTGGATAGATGAAAAGGGAGGATACACGATGTGACTTATTAAAGTTTCCTTACTTAAGTATATATATATATAGCAATTTAGGCCAACAACCCCATGTATATAACCCGCAGCAAGACCTTAATGTTGTATAATAGAAGCACAGCTGTCAATGATACACTATCGACATATGTCTTTACATCATCACATGTAATGCAATTTGTGCAAACAGGATAAATAAAGAGAAAAAAAAAAAACGGGGGAAACTCTGTAATTGATTAAGAGTTTGAGTTAAAGCAGGGATCGAGCATATAATATTGTCAGGACAAAGGTCTAAAGATGGAATAACGCACTGAAACACATAAAAGTACAAACATCACTAAAACCTGACAGATAATTAGTCTCAAAGTAGCCCTAATAAAGTTGTAATTTTGCAACTGTTGCTGTGTCAATATATCACAGCAAAGATATAGTACACAACTCTATTTCAACAGAGTCGGTTGTTCTATAATTTGTACACTTTGTGAAATTAAGGTGTGGGGTGTAGTACCATAAAGCGAAAGGAATGAAATATGTATGAGAGGAAACAGGAAATTTTCTCTAGATATTTATTTAAATAAATTAAAATTTGGGAACATGTCTATACTGACGAGATATGCTATTTACATAGTAAAATTTAGATAGAGGTGACCTGAAGTTACTTTATAGCCCTTTAGGGCCCATGCGAAATCTAGGTTGGTTACTACACAAAAAGGGGGGGGGGGCGCTAAGTCATAATGACAAATGGCTTACCTTTTTCTCGAAAGTGCCGGCAAAGGTCTGATCTCCCGTCTGAAGACTGTCCTCTCACTGAGCGACTCCCATCGAATCCGCCTTTTGGCCAAGAAACCCTCTTTTATTCAAGTCTCTCCCCGTTTCCATTCGCTGCCGAGCCAAAGTTTCTATTGGCTGGCATTTTCATTCGCCGAAAGAAACACCAATCAAAATGGCCAACGGCTCCAGTATCAATTTCATAGACGCCCCAGGCCTCTCCCATCGAAATAGAACATATAGTATTACCAAAACAAAAAAATCTAAAGAGAGAAACAGCTACGGCGATAGTGTAAAATTTCAGACGCCAGGCCCCCCCTTCCACATGGATTGAAATACCATCCTCCCTTTTTCTCGGGACGGTATATATATATCGCCCCCCTCTGTCTTAGCTAAAAATCGACACAGGCCCCTTTTCACTTGAACTGTAATATAACGCTTTCCTTTCTCGGGAAGGATATTTTATAAGGTTCAGTCCTTTAGAGATCTTCCTTCTCCATTTTTTTTTTTTCTGGTCACCTTTACCTAAATTTTTGGTGAGGGGAATATATGTACATATGGAACAACAGCTTCCAGCGCGGATGTCCCTGGATGTCACTGGTGTTTCCTTCACCAGGCATCGGCATGGAAGTCTGGTGTCATCAATTGTCTAGGTTTCTGGGCAAAAAGATGGTCTGTAAGTCTATGTGGGAGGGAAGCCATGTATCCATTTGATTTGATTATACATACGCCTTCTGTTGGGGTATGGTTACAAAAACGTGCCCCAACACGTTCAACTGTCGAAATTCGAATTTTAAAATGGTCGAACTATCGGAACTGTCGTATTATCGATACTGTCGAATTACGGTTTGTTATTTGATAGGCCGGAGGTCGGGACATCGGAACATGGTCGAATTATCGCCGAGTGTCGAATTGGGGTGTGTCGAATTAACGAGGTTATACTGTATAAAATATAAATTCAAAATATATGAAAAATAATATTACAAATTAAAATAAAATAGGTTCATTAGCCATGATGCAACATGCCAGTAAAACCCCGCTAATATGAACCCTGGATATAACGAACCTTCCCTTATAACGAACCCACGCCGATTCCCAATTCCATTCCATTGAAAATACCATCATTATAACGAACTTTGCGATTTTTAGAATAACGAACTACCCCTATAACGAACCTATTTTCGGTCCCAAAATAATAAAATATATTTAAAATACTATGCTTATAATGAACTTAGAAATGTAATTTAAAAAATAATAATAATAAAACAAAATTTTGAGCATGTTTCAGCTCGCGGATCGCGAATTCAAAACAATCAATTTAGCGGCATTGTTAGTTTTGTTTTTTGCACTTTATTTTTGCTGTATGTTGTATAAATTTTTACACATTATACTTTTTATTAAATAGAATATCTTTGCATCCATTAAATTTGAAATATAAAAAATGCAAATGGCTTCCAAAATAAAGAAAACAAAGGCATTCTAAAAACAAAAACGTTATTTCTTTTTAAAAAAAGGCCATTTTCAGAACTTTTTAAAGTGAAACAACACAGGCAAAATGTTAAGAACATATAAAAATAAGAGAATATAACTTTTATATTATAAAAGATAAAATAAAAAGTTATTAAAAATTGTTACGAAGAGGAATCAACCTCAACTTTTGCCGCGATCGTGATCGTACGTCTTAGGGCTAAAAAAAAAAAGGTCCAAATAAACGGTCCCGTGATGAAACAAAAATTATTTTTATGCCATTAACTATGGTGCTTCTAAAATCAGCAATATTTTGCATAACAGGTTAAAGAAAAAAAAAACGAAATCAATACCTAGAATAATATGTGGAAACATGAAATGGAAGAAAACACTAACTTTATTTGAATGGTGCAATGCTTGAAGAGTGCTTTGAAGCAACAAGGTATTAGAGCCATTTTTTCAAGCAAAAATTGTATTATATAATGTGATAATGATGTTTTAAAATCATTTTATATCTTTGAATATATATTTAATAAAACTTTGCCTAGGATTTGTCTTGATTTTTAAATTAGACATATAGAGGTACATGTATGCTAATGATAAAAAGAACCTATCATCTAATGATTTCTATTATTATTCAGTATTAATGTAAGGAAATTGGTCAATTAAGGGAATTAAAACAAAGTGACCACTATTATAAGGCAGCCTCTTCTTGTGTGTATGACCGTCCTTTAATTATACGGTCTAAAAATTTTGAAAAGTATTAAAAAAATAATAATAAATAGCCAAACCATGGCTATAGTGAACCAAAAGCTCTGTCCCATTGGGGTTCACTATGGAGGGGTTTTACTGTATTTATATTTTGTTGCTCTGGAAACTTCCTACATTGCTTATCTCATATCTTATAAATGTTGATTTAGTCCTAAATAAATTGCCATGTTATTCGAATTTTGTCTTTCCTAATTTTCTATGTTACATTTGGAAGAGATTAAAAGAGAAAACGAAAATATAACGTGGTGAGTTTCTTTTTATTAAAAATACAAGCTTTCAAGCAAAACGCTTTTCATCAGGTAATCCAAGAAAATATGTGGAGATACCTGATTCTTGGATTACCCGATGAAAAGCGTTTTGCTTGAAAGCTTGTATTTTTAATAAAAAGAAACTCACCACGTTATATTTTCATTTTCTCTTTTAACTTTTAAAACGTGGCTAAAGTATGCCTGATTTGAAAGAGATGTTGGGTAGATTAGAGAAGACAAACTGAAGATCGCCGAGAAGACCTTGAGGCCATGGATGCTGTAAACTACATTTTCAGAGACTGGCTCCAGGATTCCACCGCCGTGTCAAAGTCAAGGCTTCCCTACAAGAAGACAATGTCCTTTTTGATGATATGACGCCGAATCCGCTCTTCACGCTGCAAGAGAAAAGATTCAAAGCTACTAGGGACAAAGTTTCAAGACAAAGGGAATCCTTGGCAGAAGCATGTTAGATCCATGTCAGTATCTACAATGTTTGCAAGCTGTGGGTCACAGCTTCCATAAGGAAGGAGCTATGTAACAAAGTATTTATTATATTTTATATACAGATTTTCAAATTTTTTGATATTTATATTATTTATATTTTTCTACTCTGGAAACTTCCTTCATTGCTTAACTTGTATCTTATAAATGTTGATTTTATTTTTACTTTAAATAAATTGCTGTGTCATCCTGAAGTTTGTCCTTTCCTTATTTTCTATGTTACAATATTGTCACTGAATAATTATTGTCGAAAAAACTCTGTTGTTAGTTTATCAACTAAAATATATTTGGCTACGTCACTACCCCTTACTATTCTTGTAGATTACCACTTGCAAAATTATTATCACATTTTGCATTCTATATATTTTTTGTTAATAAATTATTTTTAACTTAAACTTTTGGAATACTTGTCTTTTCTGCCGTGACAATACACAGTGATATTTGGCACAATTTGGATTATAGATTAGAACTAAAAGACAATAAGACCAAATCCAAATAAATAAATAGTATGCGATGTTTCAGTAACAGCGTTGTTACTATCATCAGACAAAAGTACTGAAAAATGTTGTTATTCATGTTGGAAACTGAATGCTACGGCTAGAGCCACACTGCCCTTATCATCATCAATACAGCTTGTTTACTTCTTCTCTATACTGTAAAAGTGTTCGCTACTATAACTCTCTTTTTACTAAATGGATAATAAAGGTTATTGTCATATAATCATCAACGTCCTCATGCCTTCATATAAGTTGTAAGTACCTAAATCTTACAACAATTCAGAACTTTTGTCTGATCATGGTAACACAAACACAAGCATGTGAAGCATCTAAAAAGATTCGGATGCCTTTGCCTATATTCCCAAGATAAAAAGAAACAAGTTGGATATCAAAGTTAACGAAGGGATCTTTATCAAAATAAAAACATAAAACTTCCAGGGAAAAGTTTCTTTTAATTAAAAGAAACTTTTCCCTGGAAGTTTTATGTTTTTATTTTGATATTGATTCAAGGGATTATTTTATCGAATTATGAAGGGATCTTTCTTGGATACGATGATCGAAGCAAAGGATACAGAATCCTGCACGACACAGACAACATCACAATCAGCATACCCGTAAAATTTCTAGAAAAAGAAAATGGGTTTCACCACGCTTCCACAAAAACAACTTCATCACAAGTACTAAGTACAGATCTAACTTCCTCTAATTATACTGGAAATGCAGAGGAAAGTCAGGAACCAGGAACACAATCCAAAAAACTTGAGGACTCAGAAACAGAGGATTACATTTAACCCAGTACAAGCACAGGAACACAAGTGGTCACACAAAGAAGATCCACGAGACCAACAAAGGGAATACCTCCCATAAGAAATGACTACATGCTGTACAAAACTGAAGCTCAAGACATTCAGACACCCACCAGCTACTCGGAAGTCCTACAATTACCAAAAGTAGAAAGAGAAAAATGGCTACAAGCAATGAACAAAGAACTAAATTCTCTTGAGAAGAACAATGTCTGGGAACTAACGCCTCTACCTAAGGACAAAAAGATCATAGGATGTAAATGGACCTACAAACAGAAACTCAATTCCAAAGGAGAAATAGAGCGGTACAAAGCCAGACTCGTAGCAAAAGGATTCAATCAGAAATTTGGCCGAGACTACGAAGAAACCTTTGCACCAATCGTGAAGCATTTTACAATTAGAGCTTTCCTAGTCGCATCAGTCTACAAAGGGATGCAAGTGAACCACCTCGATGTCAAGACAGCGTTCCTACATGGCGACCTAGATAAAGAACTCTACATGGAACTCCCAGAAGGACTCCATACAAAACAAACAAATGAAGTCTGCAAACTAAAAAGGCAATTTACGGTCTAAAACAAGCCGGAAGATCTTGGAACACAAAAATCGCAAGCACTCTAATTAAAAATAACTTCAAACAGAGCACTGCCCATGCCTATTCACCTAGAATGAAGAAAACCATTTCATCTACTTGATTCTATATGTGGATGACATGCTCCTTGCAAGCGATTCCGAAATAATCATCCAAAACACTGTAAAAACTCTCGAAAAAGAATTCGAAATAAAGAACCTTGGAGACTCCACTCAATTCATTGGTATAGAAATCTCAAGGAACAGAGAAGGTGAACTCCTTCTGAGCCAAAAGAATAAAATCCAAGAATTAGTTGAAAGGTACAACCTCCAAGAAGCGGAATCTACTTTCACTCCCAGGGAAAGCGGATACCCCGGTATATCTGATGTAAAACTTCTACCAAACAACGTCCAATACCAACAACTGATAGGCTCACTATTGTACCTAAGCGTAGTATCCAGACCAGATATCGCAGCTCCAGTCTGCATACTCAGCAGCAGAAACCAGAATCCCAGAAATTGTGACTGGAATACAGCCAAAAGAATCGTAAGATATCTAAAACTACCAAAGAACTCGAGCTACGCATATCCAACCAAAAACCTCCCACACTGGAAGTATACAGTGATGCCACATGGGCAAGCGACAACACCGACAGAAAATCACTAAGCGGACACTTGTTCCTACTGGGATCAAACCCCATCTCATGGATGACTGGGAAACAAGGTTGCGAATCTCTCTCATCCACCGAAGCGGAACTAATCTCCGCAGCTGAAGCCTCACAAGAACTGTTGTGGCTCCTCGACTTGTTAAAGGATCTCGAACTGGAACAGAAATCTACTTCCACCAAGACAATCAATCATGTCTCAAGATATGTGTTCATCCGAAAAAGTGTCTTCCAGGACCAAGCACATCGCCACCAAGATCCATCACCTGAAGGATCTTCAGAAGAAGACAATGATAATTATCTACTGCCTGACAGGCGAAATGAAGGCGGACATCCTGATTAAGCCGCTACCAAGGCCGACATTTGAGAAGTTACACAACAACCTTGTGACGCCTCCAAATTCATGCCGGGGATTGTTGGAAACTAAATGCTACGGCTAGGGCCACACTGCCCTTATCATCATCAATACAGCTTGTTTACTTCTTCTCTATACTGTAAATGTGTTCGCTACTATAACTCTCTTTTTACTAAATGGATAATAAAGGTTATTGTCATATAATCATCAACGTCCTCATGCCTTCATATAAGTTGTAAGTACCTAAATCTTACAACAATTCAGAACTTTTGTCAGATCATGGTAACACAAACACAAGGTAATAAGACCAAATCCAAATAAATAAATGTGTGACCTTTCTGTAACAGCGTTGTTACCATCTTCAGAAACGTCAAACACTATTTGGATTTAGTCTTATTACCTTGTGTTTATAATGTATAATCCAAATTGTGCCTTATAACATAAGGTAATAACAGCAAATCCAAAATATATAAATAGTGTACGACATTTTGGTAACAGTGTTATAACCAGTATCAGACAAAAGTACCAAAAAATTTTTTTTTAAGAAAAAAGGCATTTCCTGATTGTGCAACTGAAAGTTGCTGATAACTTTCGCCATCTATCAGAATAAATATCAATAACCATTGATTTTTAATTATTCCAGAATTGGCCAAATACTGTTTCTTGATTAATCAAGAAGAACTAACCACGTACATGTTTCGGGCTGTTGGCCCTCGTCAGTGTGGTGCAAGCAACTTTCAGTTGTACAAACAGGAAATGACTTTTTTCTTAATTTATCTCTACCTAATCCAAGTACGCATTCACTTTTGTACTATTTTTCACAAAAAAATTTTTGTTATTCAGAACTTTTGTCTGATGATGTTAACAATGCTGTTACCAAAACGTCACGCTATATATATATACAGTCGAACCTCTTTAATTCAACACCCCAAGGGATCAGATCTTTCGGTTGAATTAAAGGAAGTGTTGAATTAAAGTTATTCAGATGATTAGCTAATCATCTAACTTGCTAAAATAATATTTTTTTAAAATAGCTTTGTAATATAAATTGATCATATTAATTGAAACCATTGTGTGTGTCCTTTTTTGTATTATTTCTTATTTTCATGATTAACTTTAGTATATTAAATTTATTTGTGTTAAATTTTAACTTTAGTATCAGGGACAAAATGGCAATAATTATATAATTTTTTTGGAACATAAATAATTACAAATAATATTTTATTCTAATTGAAGAATATAGCAGTTGAAAAAAAAATAAATATGGAAAATAAAAAGAAAATTTAAAAATGATATTTTAAAATAATCATGAAGATCTTTTTAAAAATTCCTTTATAGATGTCTGTTTTTGCACTGAAATCCTATTCAGGATATATTCCAGATGGTCTATTTAAAAAAAAAAACATGCATGTCTTTCTTCCTCTGGAATGTGTTTTAAATAACAAAGTTTTTATTGTATTAAAGACATCCACTGCTGCTGCAGGTGTTATTGATTTTGTGTTTAAATCTTTTATAATAACATGGAAATGGAATATTGAAATATAATGTTATCAAAATCATTGTGGCTACATTTTACAAATATTTATTTATTTAAAAGGAAATTATTTGCAAATTTTAAAATAACTAAAATATTTCAATGATGAAAATTAAAAAGAAAATAATATAATTTATTAGCCCGCAATTCCTAAATTCCTACGTAAAAAATAAACAACACTCATGACATTGCGCAACGGCACTGCAAAGTGAAACTTAAACTAACAGAAACCAAACGTGCGCAGGCGCGATTCAATCGGCGCCCGCCGTCGTCGCCGCCGTAATACCTTTTTAGCGGTAAAGTTGTATGTAAAAAAACATTCAACTGTCGAAATTCGTATTTTAAAATGGTCGAACTATCGGAACCTGTCGTATTATCGATACTGTCTAATTACGGTTTGTTATTTGATAGGCCAGAGGTCGGGACATCAGAATATGGTTGAATTAAGGTAGGGTGTCGAATTTGCGTGTGTCAAATTAACGAGGTTATACTGCATGTCATAATATATACTCTTCCAGATATAATAAAGCAAACCTACAGTAAACCCAGAGAGAGACGGGAGGGTAAGGACCGGTCACTTTAGACATCAGCGACATTCCAAGGGGCGACTACTGGGGCCCATTACTTGGAACCTCGGGACTTTTAAGACAGTAGGGGGATTGTGTGCGACACGAACGGCCGGCTTTGCTGGGCCTGTCTCTCTCTCTCTCTCTGGTTGTCTGGGATTCCTCTTTCAAACTTGTGGTGTCCTTATTTCTCTTTCCCCACCTTATTATATTGCCACATACATGATAAGGCACAATTTGGATTATAGATTATAAACACAAGGTAAAAAGACCAAATCCAAATAAATAAATAGTGTGTGACGTTTCGGTAACAGCGTTGTTACCATCTTCAGACAAAAGTACTGAATGAATAATTAAATAATAAGTAATTCATTCAGTACTTTTGTCTGAAGATGGTAACAATGCTGTTACCGAAACGTCACACACCATTTATTTATTTGGATTTGGTCTTATTACCTTGTGTTTATAATCTATAATCCAAATTGTGCCACATACATGTATATGGATTTTGGTGTTATTACCTTGAGTGACTGAGGAGGTTAAACATCAGGTTACATACCTGCTGAATGATTCGGATGAGGCCACGAGGCTCCTTGAACACACGGAGGTTGAGATCCATTCTCCTCAGTCTGCAACAATTTTTTTTTTTTGCTTATCCCTAGTACACGTGGTACTAGTACACGTGGTACACGCGCGCGCGAGGGAGAAGAAGGTATTAGAACGCGCGAGGGAGAAAGTGTTAGATCGGCATAAGTTGTGTGGCGGAAAGTAGATCAAAGTAAGAAGTGGCGGAAGGTGGATCAAAGTAAGAAGTGGCGGAAGGTGGATCAAAGTAAGAATAGAAAAGGCATAGTAAGTAAGGCGGAAGAGAAGGTATAGATTCGAAGAAGAAGAACCCTGTCCAGACAGTTCAAAAGTGAAAGTAGATAAAGAACCCTGTCCAGACAGTTCCAAAGTGAGAGTAGATAAAGAAGAACCCTGTCCAGACAGTTACAAAGATAAAGTTGAAGTCAAAGTGAAAGAGGATCAAGTCAAAGAATATAAAGTTAGGGAAACATTGTGAACTGTACATATGTAAATAGAGCCGTTTGAGATTTCAGATTAGCATATTAGAAAATAAAGTTCAATATTATTAGAAAGGCTGAGAGTGATCTTTCTCTGGGATTCCAATGACTGGTAGTCATTCTTAGATACAACACGAAGACTTAACAAATTGGTGAGCACGGACTTGATCCTAGAGAAGATGGAAAACCTAAGGAAGATGAGATCTCCTCTCAGAGGATTAATGACGAAGAAGGTGGCCGAAATCAAAAGGATAATAGAGGATGATCCTTTGAATAGAAAGGAGATATTAGCTTTACACCAGCAGCTAAAAAGATTGGAGCAGAGAGTAGAGGTTTTGAATGGAAAGATCGAGACCTTACTTTTAGAAGAGGAGGCTTCGGAAGACCTATTCTCAGCAGAATTGGAAGGCTGCGATGTGTATGAGCGTATGCTGACCAGAATGGAAGTAGAGGTACAAAACGCGTTGGAATCCATTGCAACGATTCAGCGGGAAAGAAATGGCTCTACTTCTGCATTATCGGAAAAGAGGATATGCAAATTGCCCAAGTTGGAACTCTTGAAGTTCAGCGGAACCTTGAGGGAATGGTTGCCATGGTGGGGGCAGTTCGAGAGAATTCATAAGGACGACACCTTAAGCGATGTGGACAAGTTCCATTACCTCCACCAAGCAGTGACCAAAGGTTCCAGAGCTCAAAAATTTCTAGAAGGGTATACCGTCACCGAGGCCAATTATGCAAAGGCCATAGAAGCTCTACAAGAAAAATTTGGCGACAAAGTATTACTGACAGAAATGTACGTTAGACAACTACTTGGATTGATTGTCGAGAAAGCAAGTTCTCAAAGGAGAACATTGGCGGATTTGTATGACCCACTTATGGCTTCACTGAGATCGTTGGAGTCATTAGAAGTGACTACCGATCAGAATGCGGTGTTCCTATACCCAATGGTAGAATCCAGCCTGCCTGATGATGTACTGCAGATATGGCAGCGAAGACCAGAGGCAGGTTACTAGTCAGGGGATAACACCGGAGAACCTAACAAGTCACAGCGATTGAATAATCTTTTAAAATTTATAAAAGAAGAAATTAGAGGAGCTGAGCGGCTGGAATTTGTACGAGCTGGCTTCAAAAGACCAGAAAAGATGCAAGAAAAACAGGAGATCCAGAGAAGAACATCCCCGACAGAGGCACATCTCTTAAACCAGAGTAACAACGAGAGTTGTGCGTTTTGCGATATGACTAACCATACGTCGAGGAATTGTAACAGAGCCAAACAGATGATGCTGGAGCAACGCAGACAAAAGGCTGCGAAGGCAAAGGTCTGTTTCTGGTGCCTAGGGAGGAGACATATGGCAAGGGATTGCAGAAGTAGATTTAAATGTTTTGTATGTAGGGGCAGACACGTAGAACTGATGTGCTCAAGAAGAAGAGAAGAAATACACGAGAAGAAAGCAAATGTAAAAGAGGATAACCTGGAAGCTCCTTCAACATCAATGGCTGACCAAACATGCTCCAGTGAGGTACTGCTGATGATCGCCAGCGCTAGGGTAGCGAGTCCAAGAGGACAAAGAATAGTACGGATTTTATTCGATTCCGGGAGCCAGAGAAGCTATATCAGAAGAGCATTGATTGGACAGTTAAACCTAGAAAAGATTGGTCAGGGACAAATACAGAAGGCGTTATTTGGAGGAGGGATGACCGGAGTAGAGAAACACGGCATCTATAGAATCCAACTGGAAAACATCAGGAAAGGAAATAAGATCGGTATTGATGTCCTGGAAGAAAAGACCATTTGCAATAGGACCACCTTTATTCCCATGGGTCAGTGGGTGGAGGAGCTTATTTCTCACCACGTTGAATTTAATAGCGAAGACTTTCAAGAAAAAGAGATTGATATCTTAATAGGGAGTGATTATTTGGGTGAATGCCTGACAGGTAGAACATTAAAATTGAAATCAGGGCCAACAGCCATAGAGACTATTTTTGGCTGGATCTTGTGTGGACGCCCATCATACCAAGGGGAAGGCCTAGTTATGACCATGATCACAGCTCTATTGAATCAGGCCAGAATAGAGGAATTATGGGACTTGGAAGTCTTGGGGATAAAGGATGCGTGCTCAGACAAAAATAGAAAAGAACACGATGAAAGGGTAAGAGCAGAATTCAAGAAAACTGTGAAAAGATAAAAAAAAATGGACGTTATATGGTCGCCTTACCTTGGTGGGAAAATAAAGAAGAACTAAATGACAATCAGGCGATAGCTTATGGAGGATTAGTAGCGAGACCAATACAAGATTTACCCCTTAGAAGTGACCTCAGAAGAGGATAGGGCTCTTTGTGCTCACACAAAGAGGGTGGGGGTATGTTAAAAATGGTTAGGAAAATCGGCTCTAGATGGCGTGCGCCAGGGGATACGCCACAGAGTGCGCCCACGTGACTGTTTTCGAATATATAAAAGAAGGTAGATAGGAGGCGAGGCGCGCGCGCGAGGGAGAAAGTGTTAGATCGGCATAAGTTGTGTGGCGGAAAGTAGATCAAAGTAAGAAGTGGCGGAAGGTGGATCAAAGTAAGAAGTGGCGGAAGGTGGATCAAAGTAAGAATAGAAAAGGCATAGTAAGTAAGGCGGAAGAGAAGGTATAGATTCAAAGAAGAAGAAGAACCCTGTCCAGACAGTTCAAAAGTGAAAGTAGATAAAGAACCCTGTCCAGACAGTTCCAAAGTGAGAGTAGATAAAGAAGAACCCTGTCCAGACAGTTACAAAGATAAAGTTGAAGTCAAAGTGAAAGAGGATCAAGTCAAAGAATATAAAGTTAGGGAAACATTGTGAACTGTACATATGTAAATAGAGCCGTTTGAGATTTCGGATTAGCATATTAGAAAATAAAGTTCAATATTATTAGAAAGGCTGAGAGTGATCTTTCTCTGGGATTCCAATGACTGGTAGTCATTCTTAGATACAACACGAAGACTTAACACCCTGCTTAATGATAAAAAGAGCTCTCCAATATGTACGTTGATATTCGGGCTTTTTGAATAGTTCTGGTGATGGTCGAATCCCCATAACATTTAACAAATTAATGTGAAATTGCACTTGGATCAGGTAGATAAAATATGCTGTGATATTTTTTCTCATTCAACACTTTTGTCTGAAGATGGTAACAACGCTGAAACGTCACACACTATTTATTTATTTGGATTTGGTCTTATTACCTTGTGTTTAAAGAAGAAGATTGTTATAACTTAGGTGAGAGATAAACTCCCTGCTTAATGATAAAAAGGACTCTCCAATATGTACAGATATTCGGGTTTTTTGAATAGTTCTGATGATGGTCGAAAATCCCCATAACATTTAAATTAATGTGAAAAATAGAAAAAAGTGTGAAATTGCACTTGAATCAGGTGGATAAATTATGCTGTGATATTTTTTTTCATTCAACACTTTTGTCTGTAGATGGTAACAACGCTGTTACCGAAACATCACACACTATTTATTTGGATTAGGTCTTATTACCTTGTGTTAATAATCTATAATCCAAATTGTGCCTTATTGAAAAAGGCATTTCTTGATCATGCAACTAAAAGGTGCTGATAGCTTGCACTATCTATCAAGAAAATATCAACTAATCATTAATTTTTAATTATTCCAGAATTGGCCAAATACCTATTTCTTGATTAATCAAGAAAAGCTAACCATGTAGGTGTTTTAGGCTGTTGTCCTTCGTGAGTGTGGTGCAATTTATAACTCAACAACCAAAAATGCTTGTCTTTGGGGCATTTTGGAAAACCATGAAACAGGTATTTAGGCAGGAAGGGTTCGGTTCAAAATCACATTAATAGGTACTGCTCAACAAGAGCAACCTAGTTCATGATAATTGAAACAGTAAATAATATGTGATGGTTATTCACATATTAAACAAAATGTTAACACGGGATTCAATCCCGGTTCATGACTGTCGAGAATCGAGGGTGTTACCCACTCGTCCACTGACTTTGGCAGGAAGGGCATGAGAACGCCAATCAATGTAAAAAATAGTACAAAAATGAAATTTTACTTGGATCAGGTGGATAAATTGAGAAAAAAAAAAGCATCTCCTAAAAAGATGTGGCTAGTTAAAATTCAATATCATCCTACAACATGCGAAGATATTGCACAAACAAAATAATATTTATTCTCAGATGATTGGAATAAAATGGCAGATTTTGAACTGCAAGTCTTTCTTAGACCAAACAAAAAAGCAAGATGCCAAAAAGCATATATCAATGCAGCCCAAAGGAACACTAAAAATAAATGAAATATAAAAAAATATAATGTAACAAGGCGAAATCCAAATACAGTTAAACCTGTCTATAGCGCCCACTCTTGGGACTCACCAAAATAGGGTGCTATAGAGAGGGGTTGCTATAGACAGGTCACTTTTAATGTAAATCGCATCGTACTACGTATTTAAAATCGGGCGCTATAGAGAGGAAGGCGCTATTTAGAGGGGGCCCTATAGACAGGTTTAACTGTAAATAAATAGTGTGTGAAGTTTCAAAATAGAGGAGAGCTTCAGATCCTAAATTCACTTTGAAATAGAATCTTCAAATGATGGCATCAACATTGATATTCACTTTGGAATTCTTCAGCTCATAGGAAGAATAACTTCTTAGATACATTGAATTCTAAATTCAAAGTCTTCTTCTTTCTTATTTCCACTCAATCATATCAGGGTATCTAGCTTATAGAGCTTGTTGATGGTGTCTGCTGGGGATGAGTAGGGCTCATTAATGGATGAGTCAATACAGTTAATGATGTGGTTCGAGGTTGAGAATGGTGTCACTAATTGTACACTCTCTAGGCCTACTGGTGAAAATATTACCTTCTTCTTCTTTCTTATCTCCACTCAAACACATTAGGGTATCAAATTGTGACCCTTGATGGTGTCTGTTTGACAACCATCATGACTGGGTGAAGTAGAATGCGTTTGCCTTTGTCATTTAAGACTGGGAGCACTACTCAGTGGCAGGCCGACTTAGCTCCAAAAGAAATGGCCACTTCTGACATGAGGAACAGACGCCATGTGCAGCTGCTCCTAACATGGAGTACAAACGCTGCTCATCCTGTATCCCTGGATTAGGAGCCCTTACAGGGAGGGTACTATTAGCTGGGCCGCTGAACCCAGGTTTTTTAGCGAGCTTGTTACTGCTCCCCCTCCTCCTTTTTCATCCGGGCAAAAAAATATTACTTAAATATAAACAACCTAACCTTGCAGGTTGACACACTTAATAACACATTGTCTCTATGGCTGGTATAGAGAGTATCTCACCAATATTTATTAAAATAAATTCATATGAATAAAATAGCAATTTTTATTTTTTCTGGATATGCTTCAAATGTATATTCAACTTATTTGGAAATATAAACACAAGGTAATAAGAACAAAATCCAAATAAATAAATAGTGTGTGACGTTTCGGTAACAGCATTGTTACCGAAAGTCACACACTATTTATTTATTTGTATTTGGTCTTATTACCTTATGTTTATAATCTATAATCCAAATTGTGCCTTATTATTTGAATATAAAATTGTATAAGCAGATATGGAGTTAAATATCTTGGAATCTGAAAGTATGACTGTCATTATTCTATGTGATTAGAATATAGCATTTTATTGACGGGGGTGCTCTACCTGGTAGGTTTTGTTTCATGATATCTCATATCTCAGTGAGGGCACAATATAATCATACTAAATAACATTCCTTAAAATAAGAGACACTTTGCTTTAACTCCGCCTTTGCTGGTCCCAAGCCCGGAAGAAAAAGGAGGAGGGGGAACAGTAACAAGCTCACTAAAAAACCTGGGCTCAGCTGGCCATGCTGATAGTACCCTGTAAGATCTCCTAATCCAGGGATACAGGATGAGAGCAGCGCCTGTACTGCATGTTAGGAGAGGCTGCACATGGCAACTGTTCCTCATGTCAGAGGCGACCATTTCTTTTGGAGCTAAGTCGGCCTGCCACTGAGTAGTGCTCCCAGTCTTAATGACAAAGGCAGATGCATTCTACTTCACCCAGTCATGATGGTTGTTGTTTGATACCCTGATATGATTGAGAGAAGATAAGAAAGAAGAAGAGAGACACTTTGACCAAAAAAATTTTATTTTCTCAACATTTTGACAAAAATCTGTTGTCCTCTTCAAGAAAAATAAAAATTAGGATTAGGAAAGGCGTTTATAAATGTTTCTGAGTTGTAAGGGCATTCTCACATGATCTTTAAGTAAAATTTATAAATAATACAGACAATTTATATAGATGGAGGGTTGCAGGGTTTTCCCACTATGTACTAAGTGCAATTCTCAGCCTGCAACCCCAAGACATATTATTGACTGTATTGACTCGTCCATTGATGAGCTCTACTCTTCCCCGGCAGACACCATCAAAAATCTCAAGCTTTACAAGCTTGATACCTTAGTGTGATTGAGTGGAGATAAGAAAGAAGAAGATATAGATGAAAATCTTACTGGGTAGAAACAGATCTATAAAGGGATATAGCACCTCTCCCGACATTTATTTTGACGGAAGAGGCACCCTATGCTTTCATAGATCAATATCCTAACAGCAAAATTTCCATTTTGGCCATAGATTTGGCTTAGCCACTTTGAAAGCTAAACACCTCTTTGGCGGATTATGAAGATTCCATTAGATCCCTTGTGGATCTCATGGAATAAAGTTCACCCTAGACTGACAAGGGTCATTAGCCCAAAACCATGGTCTCTAAGGTGGATGCTTCTCAGTTTGCCAGAGCTGGTGTTGTGGCTTTGTCCCCACCCCGTGGTTACTAGTTTACAGCGATGGTCAATAGATGCCGTTTAGTTTTGACATTCATTTTTACGGGAGAGGTGCCCTATAGATACAATCTATATATACAGTAGAACCTCCATGAGAGGACACCTCTCTACAAAGGACAGTTTTCATTTTCAAAATGATCATTTTTATTATTTAGAAACTCTTCGGTAAGAGGACACCTCTCCCTAAAGAACACTTTGGCTCTGCAATTAGGTGTTGTCCTTTACAGGAAGGTAGTTCTACTGAACTACAAAATACAATAAATACAGACAAAAAGACGGCACTGCTATGGGTTGTCCTACAAGTATGATCATAGCTGACATTGTATTGCCATTAGTAGATAAAAAGGCAATCTTGATTGAGGGAATAAAGATATGGGGTCTGTATATTGATGATATTTTCACAGTAATCCAAGAAGAAAAACTTAACAAAATCATGGTCATGTTGAATAATTTAGAAATAGGAATTGAATTCACTGTTGAGATAGAGAAAAAGATGGATTTTTACCATTCTTAGATGCAGGACTAACACACAAAGAAGAAGGTTCTATTATAACCAGTGTTTTCAGAAAGCCAACAGACTGTGGGATACATCTAAATTTTAATTCTAACAAGCCTATAATAAATTTAAAAAATATAAAAATTCAAAATTATTATAGACTCGTATGATTCTTTTTAAAAATTAAACAATTTCTACTGCCCTTACTGCATCAAAATATAATTGTTCACACAAAAAATAGGAAATAAAATCTCTTGAACAAAATTTTTAAAATTGTACTAAAATTTGAGAGATCATGTGAGAATGCTCTCAAAACCTCAGAAACAATTATAACACCTTTCTAAATTATGAAAAAGGCATCTCTCCTTATCGTGCAACTGAAAGCTTGCACCACGCTGATGAGGGCCAACAGCCCGAAACGCATCCGTAGTTAGCTTTTCTTGATTAATCAAGAATGGGTATTTGGCCAATTCTGGAATAATTGAAAATCAACGAGAATAGTTGATATTTATTCCGATAGATGGTGCAAGCTGGGGAATAATGGCGTCCAGACGGCTTGGGTGACTGTAAACAAACATGCCCGGCGGCGCCAGCCGCCGACAAAGGACTAGAACACGGCTTGGTCTGCTACCGACCAGTTGGGTGTTTTCCTCTGTCCTCTTAATATGTATTAAATAAAGTTAGTTAGAAGGAGATTTTTACCCTCTCCTTTCTGCTATTTAGTGATCTTATTTAAATCCTTGCAACAGCCCACAGAGAATCATCACAGCGAATTCTTCTACTGAATCTCGCTTCAGTGTTTTGTGAAACTATTACCCGACATTTCTACAAAAAGTGGCGTCCCCGGGTGGGCTTCTGACAAGGCAAGATCAAGTGGATTAACGGCGGAGTACAAGTCAAGACTCAAGCTAAGTACCTTTTGTTTTACCTTCTGTTTATAGTGTTTTTTGAAAAATGGAAATTTTAAAAAGACATAGAAATTTACTTAAAAAGCGACTATCTCGTAGCTTGAAGACGACAGAAGAGTTTCTGTCAGGTATTCTACCGATACCTGTAGAGGACATTGAATATAATAGAGAGATCATTGAAGAAACTCATAGTGAGCTTCTTGTGATCCAAAGCAAGATAAGAGACTTCATGCTAACTTCAGACGTTAGCGAAGAGGAACTAGAGCAAGACGATGAGGAAGCCTTGCAATATACCCAGAGATATAAGAGGATATATAAAAAATGTCTCGCTCTTGTTGAACCCAGGATCACTGCATCCAGTCCCACGACCAGTGAAGTGAGCTTCGCTTCTAGCTCACACCATAGAACTGTAAAACTACCCAAGATAGAATTAAAGAAGTTTACAGGAGAAATAAAAGATTGGTTGGGATGGTGGGCACAGTTCAACAAGATACATGTCGATCCCACTTTAGAAGACACCGACAAGTTTCAATATCTTGTGCAATCTATGTCGCCGGGAACCAGAGCTAGTAAACTGGTTGATAGTTACCCCCTGACTGCCGAGAATTACCCCAAAGTTATAGAAACTTTGACAGAAAGATTTGGAAGGCCTGAACTGTTGCAACAAGTCTATGTCAGGGACCTTATCCGCCTTATGATCGATTGCTCCTCCAAACAACAGTTGAAGGTGACTTCATTTTATGATGAGTTGGTGACTCATTTGAGAGCATTGGAATCCTTAAAGATTGAGGCCAGACAGATGTCTGTATTTATATTTCCAATGATTGAGGCATGTCTCTCAGAGGAACTCATGAAGGCTTGGCAAAGAAGCCCCCTCCATGATGTCAAGATTGATGCTAATGATTCGACTCAAACTAGAGTTGACCTAATTATGGAGTTTCTTCAAAAGGAAGCTGCAGCTGAACAAGACAGAGCCTTAGCTGGATCCAAGTTTGGACTTAAATCTCTGAAACAGGATAGAAACGTGGGCAGACAATCACATCCTGCTAAGATACCTACGGCCTCTGGACTATTTGCTGGACGTGCCCAGAATTGCATCTTTTGTAATAAAGATCATAAAAACACAGAATGTCTTGCTGCGCACAGAATGAGCATTAAAGAAAGAAGAGAGCGTATTAAAAACGTTAAATGTTGTTTCTCCTGCCTCCAACCAGGTCATATCTCTTCTAATTGTAGAAGGCGCATAACTGAATGTATTCGATGTAAGAAGAAGCACCTTGATATTTTATGCCCTCTTAATGCTCCTGGACGAGAGTCAGCGGATGAAGACAAGGAACAGGTGGAAGACTGTGTCGTTTCTTCTACAGTTGAAAACGGAGTTTCATTCTCCGGTCTTAGCACTTCGTCTCTGATTTTGCTAGAGACTCTGAAGATTAAGGTCGAAGGTGCGACTTCGGCGAAAGTAGTGCGTGCCCTCCTTGACACTGGTTCCCAACGATCCTATATTTTGTCTAAAACTGCCCAGGATCTCGGACTATCTCCCATTGGCCAGGAATCCCTTAAACATGTGGTGTTTGGAGGTCATACTAGTGAAAGTGTCCACCAAGAATACAGAGTCAATTTGGGTCATGCATCGGGGAATTTTAAGATGGTAGCGAAGCTTCTTGACCAACAAAAAATCTGTGGTAACCTACCAAGATTGAGCCGCGGGCCATGGTTGAAAGAACTCAAAGCCCGCAGAATCTAGGTTCCTGATATTGGAAAGGATGACATGGAAATTGAAATACTTCTAGGATGCGATGTGTTGGGAACATGATGAAATCTTGTGTGTTGTCAAATGGCTTGACTGCGTCGCAGACGCGTTTTAGATGGACTTTAATGGGAGAATGTCAGCAAGGTAGTGACGTTTCACTCGCTAATCATGTTACAACGATGACAATTTCGGAGAGCAATATAACCAATCTGTGGAATCTCGATGTTCTTGGCATTATGGATCCTATTGAGGTAAACAGAGAGATCAGAGAGACGCACTGGCGCGTCGACATTTTCTAAAAACAGTCCATCATTCTGTTTCTGGAAGATATGTTGTTTCCCTTCCGTGGACTGTAGAGAAAGCTAAAATCGAGGACAACAGGAAGGTTGCTATGAAGAGATTATAGAACAGACGACTAAGAAATTAATCTCTTTGAATCTTTATGAGGACTATGATGATATTTTCCGAGGCTGGTTGGATGATGGGATAATTGAGAAAGTCCCAGCTGAACAACACGACGCTGAGGCCTTCTACCTGCCTCACCGTCCTGTGGTGAAACTCTCCAGTGGGACTACGCCTATCAGGCCTGTCTTTGATGCTTCTAGCAAGGTCTATAGATCCCCATCTTTAAATGACTGTCTTGAAAAGGGACCTAACCTCATAGAGATGATTCCCAACCTTATGCTAAGGTTTAGAAATGGCAAGTTTGGTGTCGTGGCAGACATTAAGAAAGCGTTTCTTCAGATTGAGGTGAATGAAAGGGACAGAGATTACCTGCGTTTTCTGTGGTATTCCCAAAATGGAGAAAAGACAGAAGTATTCAGGCATAGACGTGTCGTTTTCGGTGTTAACTGTAGTCCTTTCATTTTGGGGGCAGTAATCGAATACCACCTGTCTAATGTTCGACCTGAACATAAACCGTTAGCTCAGAGGTTGCAGAAATCCTTTTATGTGGACAATTTAGTCACAAGCGTGAACTCTTTTGAAGAGTTACAATATCTCAAATTGACCGCAACGTCCATCATGGATAATGTTCGGATGGAGCTAAGCCGTTGGGAGCATAGCCTGGACGTGGCCTCCGATACTTACCCCTTTGAAAGAGCAGAGATATCTAAAGTGCTTGGTATATTTTGCGATAAAGGGGAAGATTGTCATGTGAAATTTCCGTAGCCATACCCCCCAAGATAACCAAAAGGAGTATCCTGTCCTGCTTAGCTCAGATATATGACCCTATTGGATTTCTGAACCCAATATTAATAAAGCCTAAAATTCTATTGCAAAAAGCTTGGATAAAGCGCGATGATCAGTGGGGTACCTTTGTCGGGAATCGCGTGAAAGAGATATGCAGACTTAGTGATCCTGGAGATTGGAGATATGTTCCTAGCGAGTGCAATCCAGCTGATTTACCCTCCAGAGGATGCAGCCTCTCCCGACTGATACAGTCTAGATGGTGGGAGGGCCCTTCCTGGTTAAAACTCTCCGAAGAATTTTGGCCTTCCAGGTATAAAGACCTGAATGAAGAAGAAATCTGTGCAGAAAGAAAGAAAATTGCTGTTGTGACAACAGTTAAGAGTACCGATCATTGGTACATGAAATATTTCTCCTCGTTCATAAAAAATGTGCGGATGATGGCGTGGATTAGAAGATTCATCAACAACCTCCGATCTTCAACGAAAGTAAAGGGCGAACTTTCTGTGAAGGAGATCGATGAAGCGGAGCTGGCGCTTTTGAAATTAGTTCAGGCCGAGTGTTTCCCTAGCCACTCTATACCTGGTCTGAAGGTATGTGAAGTAGAAGGAATCCTGCGTGTGAAAACAAAATTAATTTATAGCAGCGACGAATTTGGCTTCCGTTTGCCAGTACTATTACATGGGACTCATCCGTTGATTGAACAAATGATATGTGATTCACGCGTTGAGAATTGCCACGCTGGTGTACAATTTTTGATGAACAAACTTCGGGAAAAATATTGGATAGTAAAGGCGAGACAGACCATTAAGAAAATAGTGAGAAGATGTGTCACATGTCGCCGCTTGCTCAGAACATCAACATTGACATATCAACAATTGATGACCCTGCTGTGTCATGCAGAGGCAGTGATGAATGGAAGGCCCATGACTTATGTCAGCGACGATCCGAATGATCTTGTGACAAAATCACCTTCCGTGTTTCTACAAGAACAGACAGATGTCGAGTTTCCCGAGTGCCAGAATATGGGATCTAATCCAACGACACAGAAACTGCGCTATTTGAGCAAGCTGAGGGAGGTGTTGAAATCACGATTCAGGAAGGAATACTTGTCCCTCCTGGTCCAGAGAAACAGACGCATTTACAATCCAAAACTCCAGGCTGGGGATGTTGTCCTTGTTGGTATGGACAATAAAAAGCGTAACTTCTGGCCATTAGCAGTGATCGAGGAGATATTATTTGGAAGAGATGGAGTGAATAGATTAGTGAAGGTGAAAACCGCAGTAGGAACCTTCCTAAGACCTATTCAGAAAATATATCCCTTGGAAATATCATCAACAGCAGCTTCTTCGCGTTTGCTGAACGATAAAGAGAAAACTGCAAAAATACAGACTAGATCGGGAAGAACCGTTTGTATACCCAACCGATTGGACGATTATTATTGTTTTTCTGTGTGCCTAGATAAAAACAGGTGGGAGTATGTGGAATAATGGCGTCCAGACGGCTTGGGTGACAGTAAACAAACATGCCCGGCGGCACCAGCCGCCGACAAAGGACTAGAACACGGCTTGGTCTGCTACCGACCAGTTGGGTGTTTTCCTCTGTCCTCTTAATATGTATTAAATAAAGTTAGTTAGAAGGAGATTTTTACCCTCTCCTTTCTGCTATTTAGTGATCTTATTTAAATCCTTGCAACAGCCCACAGAGAATCATCACAGCGAATTCTTCTACCGAATCTCGCTTCAGTGTTTTGTGAAACTATTACCCAACATTTCTACACACAAGCCATCAGCAACTTTTAGTTGCACAATAAGGAGATGCCTTTTTCATAATTTATGCACCTTATCCCAGTACAATATCACATTTGTACTATTTTTTTCACCTTTCCAAATGCTTTATTTTTATTTTTTCTGAAGACAAAATATTTTTATCAAAATGTCAAGAAAATAAAACTCAACTGGCTTAAGTATCTCTAATTTAAAGAAATATAAATGCTGGCAATGCAACCTCATCTTCAAGAAAGCATTTGTCAAGACAATATTCTTTTGACAAAGCATTTACTCTGGAAGAACCTGGCAATTCTGCATTATTGACTACTTATTTTAGTGTCAACTGATTGCATTGTATCAAGCACTCAATGACAATTTCTAAATAGTGGCTCTTGATTATATGGGAAAGTAAGTACAATATTAGCAGGATATACAATTTTAAATAGCCTTAGAATGTATAAGCATTTAATCAACTATGAAAAAGACGATTTTAAAAACCATCTTTTTTTACGCATACATATACATCTAAAAATTATTCATATTCGTCTGTTTCCATATTACTTTTATTCATATTTATTTTATATTTTATTATTAATTTATTTTTAAATGTTAAAAATTGTTCAATAGATGCAATTTTAAGATTTTACATATATCATATTTGTTTTCAAAAATTATGTTTATATATTTTTAAATGCTACTTCTTATTATTTAATGTAAAATACTTGATAGTTTTTTTTAAATGTCATATGAAAAGAAAATATATTACCAACCTTGAAATATAAATCGTGATTGCGATATCCCCGGGGGCCAATTAAACTTTAACCAGGTATAGCAAAGTCAAGCAATTCAACGACCGCGCAAAGCAGCAGATTGTTGATTGTGTTTATGCTTCCAGTGTTACCCAGTTGTTTAGAAAATATCACTAATTATATACTTGATAAATTCTAAATTAGCTACATTAACCCTTAATTACTCGCGTCGAGACACAGGTCTCACCTAAAATTTTAATCGAAAAAATAAATACGATTTTCGAGTCCAAATAATTTGTAAGTTTTTGTAGCTTAAGATAGCATCGAAATAAATATTTTAGACCATTTGTTCTATCGCTTGGCCCCTAGAAGGAAGAAAAATAAAACAAAAAAGCCACCGCCGAGACAAACGTCTCGACGCGAGTACTTGCGTAATAATTTTGGTTTAGGTTTCATTTTCCGGCTGGCTTTATCTTCGTAAAACAGTAAGTTATTGTTCTTCTTCTAAGTATATTTTTTGTTCCAAAATATCCTAAATTCTCTCTCTCTGTCTCTCTTAGGTATTTATAGAATTTATTTATTTTTATTCAATATTTTAATACTAAATATTTCCTAAAATATATATTATATTATAAAAAATGGCTAGTACTTCTGAGAGGAATCAGAGTGAATCTGACATGGATTGCGATGAAATAATTTGTGATTTATCCGATACTTCTGATACCGAAATTTATAGTTATCATGACACAGACTCTGAACAGAATTCAGAGGCGGATGAAGAATTACCAAATGATGATTCTGAATTTTATTTTGGAAAAGATGGTGTCACAAATTGGAAAAAGACAATGTGGCAGAAAACCCAGATTCATACAAGAAGTGTAAATATAATTTCTCAATTGCCAGGGCTTAAATCTGAAGCAAAATCGATAGAGTCTGAATCGGATGCATTTACAAAAATAATTGATAATGATATGGTACAAAAAATTGTAGATTGTTCAAATGCTTATATAAGCAATATCAAAGAACATTTCTCTAGAGAAAGAGATGCCAAATTAACTACTGTAACAGAAATCCCAGCTTTATTTGGACTTTTGATAATGTCAGGTGTCAAAAGAGCTGCTCATTTAACTTATAAAGAGCTATGGGCGGTGGATGGCTCAGGAGTAGAAATTGTGAGAGCAAATATGTCACAAGAACGTTTTTTATTTCTTCTACGTTGCCTGAGATTTGATGATATTGCAACAAGGAAAGAACGAAAAAAGTTGGACAAACTTGCTTCAATTAGAGAATTTGTAGAAGCCTTTGTATATAACTGTAAAAAGCTCTATACTCCAGGTGAATATAATACAATTGATGAGAAGCTCATTCCATTTCGTGACAGGTGTGGCTTTAGACAGTATACGCCCAACAATCCTGCAAAATATGGGTTCAAAATTTATACCATTAGTGATGCAAGAACATTTTATACCTTTAAATTTGAAATATATTGTGGAAAACAACCCGATGGTCCATATAAAAAAAGTAATTCACCCGATGATATGTAAAAAGATTGATCACTCCAATATCTGGGACAAGCCGAAACATAACAACAGACAATTGGTACACTAGTTATAAATTATACCAATATCTTCTTACAGAACATAAACTCACTTTAGTTGGCACTTTGAAAAAAAAATAAAAATAAAAAGGAAATCCCTAAAATATTTCTGCCCAATAGGAATAGATCAAAATATAATAGTATATTTGGCTTCACTCAGAATACCACCCTTGTATCTTATGTCCCAAAAAAGAGCAAGGCTGTTCTATTGCTCTCAACAATGCACTCAACTCCCACAATTGACGAAGAAAGTGGATTCAAATTAAAACCTGAAATTGTAACATTTTATAATTTGAATAAAGGCGGGGTTGACATGGTGAACCAAATGTGTGGAACTTATTCTGTTGGCCATTGAACCAACAGATGGCCTCTATGCCTATTTTTCGACCTAATAAATGTTGCAGGCACATAAATTCAGAAATAATTTTCAAATCTTTGAATATAAATTCACCTCGAGTTCCAAGAAGAATCTTTTTGAAAAATATTTCCCTACAATTATTCCAGGATCATTTAAAAATTCGATCCCAATTGAAAAACTTGCCAAGAAGTCTCCATGACCTGATAATATTGCATTGCAAGAAAGCTGAAAGTCCAGAGGTAAGTTATATATATTTCATAAAATTATTTAAAATGATAAACATAACAATTTTTTGTTTACCACATATCGAAATGAGTGTAGAGTCAGAAGCTAAGAAGCGAAAACGGTGCTATGTTTGCCCAAGTACCAAAGGTATTATGACACAAATTATTTGCTACAAATGCAGGAGACACATCTGTCAACGTCATTCTTCGAATATTTGCAAAGATTGCGAATAATATCCGTCTGCAACTTTTAATAGTAGCCTATTTGTAAAACTATGTCAAACATTCATTGTTTTTACTATAGTCATTGTTTCAATAAAATAAATAAATATAAAAATATTTTTTTGCCTTAATTCACATGTGTCATAAACTACACACAATTACGAATATAATGCAGCCTAATTTTCAATCCAAATATTAAAATTTAACATATATTTCGGTTTTTTAAAAGTGAGACCTGGATCTCAACGCGAGTACTCATATATAGGCGTAACAAATATAGGCGTGAGTAATTAAGGGTTAACGTAAAAAATTTACCTTTTAAATATATTAATTAAAAATTCAAATTCTTAATTTTACCCGTTAATACTTTTCAGTTCTATAATATTAGTTGGTGTTTAAATATTAGTGAAAAGATATGTTTATAAATATCCAATTGACGATGTTAGGATATCTCGTGACCTTATTGAAATAGTATGCCACGATTCACCCAGAATCCCACCTAACCTAACCATGCCCCCCCCCTTACCTCTCTAAGCTTTAAGGCTCTGGTTGTTGTGAAGGCGTAGATGGATCCTTTAGCTTTGGCAGCACTGAGACAGAGTCGGAGATGGACCCAGACACCTCTTCCCTGTGGTAAAGTAACATGACCTATGATAGCTGACTTGACCCCACCAGCATCAAGTCAGACTCCAACATGTCCTATCCCTATGGGTAAGCCACATACACATGGTGAATGATAACATTATCTTCAGATGGAACACCAGCTCCACCACAAGCTCTAAACTTCCCCAAACTGACCCCAAGATGTCCAGGTCCTACAATGTTTATTTTATTTTTAAAATATTTTAAAATTAGATGCTGGTATCCATATTTATTTTTATTGGTTATTTTTCCCCAATATATATTCAAATTATTATTTTAATTATAGAGCTGACAATTCTTGAACTATTCCAAACTTTCTGCAAATATATTTGTAAAATATTTATTATATTGGTTCGGATCAATTCAATATTATTGCCTGTTTAATTATATTTGAATCTAGAAAATATATCGGATTTATGCCTAATTAAATGTATATGACAAAAGCCATTTAATAATTCTTGAATAAGATTAAATAAAGTGATCCCCTTCTATTGATTGTTTTGGTATAGGGCCGCAGATATGACATAGAATGAATTCGCCAGGCTTGTACTTTTTTGTCTCAGACATATTACTAGGGTTTCTGTGAGCTTTCCTTCTTGGTAGCCATGACAGAAGAAGTAGTCTTCTTTTATATATCCTCGGGTTGCAGTCCAGTCGTCAATCTGTCGTCAAACTTTCTTGGTCATTTATCAAATAGTAGTGAGTAAGACACATTTCGTGACAAGGTTAGAGATTATTGATCTTTGAGGAATATTCTTGGGAAGATGAAGTAACTTGGAAGAGTATCTTGTAGAGCCTGGTCTTGGCTTTGGCTTCGTCCAACTGGTTTCAGAGTTTTTTCTTGGGTAGATGCTCAGCTCTTTCTTGTCGATGTATATTCTGCATCATTTTCTGTTCACACTCCTAGGCTGAACAAAAAAATGTCAAGCTTTATGAGTAAAGTTATTTCTCGAGCTTTCAGGCTAACATGCCCTTCAACACGAAACACCAGAAGTACCACTTCTATCTAATTATGTTAGCTCAGTTATTATGATGTCGAAATATGTTATACCTTCGAATAATATATATTCTATTTCAATGCATTTCAAAGGATTTATCGATTGTATTAAATTACTGGTAAACTGACAAAAACACACTAAGGCAAACACTCAAAAACAATATATGATTAATATATTTATAAACGCTTATAAATAAAAAAAATAAAGAATTTCATTTAAACCATATGTAAACATATTTTCAATTTTAGAAATTTGTATAATACACTAACGTTCATTCATGTGAATTATAACTCCCCATGTTAGCTCAGTTATTATGATGTCGAAGTATGTTACACTTTCAAATAATATATATTCTAATTCAATGTGTGCACTTCAAATGATTTATCGATTATATTAAATTACTGGTAAACTAACAAAAATACACACCATGGCAAACACACTAAACACTATATGATTAATATATTTATAAACGCTTAAATAAAAATAATGAAGAATTTCATTCAAACCATATATAAACATATTTTTAAGTTTAGAAATTTGTATAATACACTAACGTTCATTCATGTGAATTATAACTCCCCATATTACAATATAGCATGGAAGACAAAACCCAAAGCGGATTAAGAGAAAAAAAAAAAGTTTTTAATACAATAATATCGTTAGGACGATTTCTATCGTGATGAAGTATGCATTTACTACTTATATGATTTTTGAACGATATACACCTCATTCCAATACGTTTTTATGGGATTTATAATTATATTAAATTATCAAAGAATAACAAAACACATTCAATGACAAGTACACGATAACACAAACGTTGGTTCAGTTTCCAATATGACGAGGTATAAAACCACTACACATATAAATTTGAACAATATATGCATACACAATAATAAAAAAAAAGGCTGAACCTGATTTATGTATTAACGCTATGTTTATATATGTAGGCATGTGTAATTGTTTATGAGTAGGGCTATCTATGGAAGTACCATTGGATGAATAAATTTCTTTTGGTGATTATCAGAATATTCAACTCCTTTTTCTTTTTGTATAAAATAGAATTTCCATTCATATGTGTATGTCTAGCCTGGTATAAAATACAATGGATACAAACTGATGAAAAACATATGTGAGATTTTATTATATCAAAATATTTCTATATCATGAGACAAAAGGAGATAGAATAAGAGTGAAAGGTTTCATTCTATGCTACCTTTCACTATATATATAAGGGAAGGGAATGAGTTATTGTACATATAAATTTATTTAGTGTACATATTTACATTATGTACATCATTACTGCTGTGGGCCTCGGAGTATAAGAAGTCCAGAGCTCGTCCAGGTTCTCCATCCATTATTACAACAACTCCCAGTTGCAAAAGGCAGTTTACCATCTATTCCTGTGCCCTCTGACAGGATCTGTCATGGCTCCATCGCTGGAAACAAACTGGGAGCAACGGTGATAATGGCAAATCCGAGCCTGAAGTTCATCCATTTGTCCCATTTGTCCTGTGTAAACGCTGTGTTTGTCCTGTGTGAAATTAACAACTTGTCCATCCTTCTATGTTGTGTTTATCTTTCGCCATCATGTTGTGTTAGCGATCTTTTGAATAGGATAGACCTCTCTCTCAAATCTATTAATTATCACGAGGTAGTTTTCTGCGGCGACTTTAATATTGAATCTTACAGATGGTCAGATAAAGCGCGGTTGCTTAGCTCCACTTGCCTTAAAAGAGACGATGTAGAGAATTTCCTGGATGCCAACCTGCTTCATGTGGTCAACGAGCATGGTACCATCACGTGGGAGGAACGCGAATCGTCCTCTTCCATCGATGTGACCTGCTGCTCTGCTGGCCTCGTGGACAGGATCGCTGATTGGAACGCGATCAACCAGGCTTTATCTGACCATAAACGCCTCGTGTTTAGCATCAACTTCGATCCCCCATCCAATAGCAATAACAGCAATGTTATTCTGAATAACTTTAGCGAAGTACACTTCAGCTTTGGCCGCGCCGACTAGGAATTTTTTTTTTCACACTTAAAAAAAAAATTTTCGAATCTTGAGTTCCTGATAGAAAGCGTGAATGACACATCTCAACTAGATAATATTATTACATTACTTAGTGACGAGGTGTTTCATTCATGCATACAGACCATTCCTTCCAAGCCAAATAAACCTGGCAAAATTAAAAATGCATCTTGGTGGAAACCGGAATTAAATCCACTCCAAAGGGCCACTCTGAAGGCAGAGCGTGCGTGGAGACGCGCTCGCGGGGCCGTCAGAAGTGTGTTAAAAGTCTTTCACAAAAAACTTTATAACAGATTTCGTGCTGCGATCAGAAAAGCTAAACAGGAGGAGTGGAGTAGAGTCTGCTTGCAGTGCGAAGTCAACCCTTGGGGCGGCGTTTATCAATTCATCAGAGGAAAGCATAAGAAAAAACCTCTCTTCTCCCTCGCGGTCGGCGCCGGCTTCACTGTTAGTCAGCGGGACACCTTAGACCACGTATTACAGCATTATTTCGGCCGCGTCCCGCCCGATTCCATGGTAGGGCATAATAATTTACATAGAGCCATGCAGTCTACTTCTGATAACGATCCTCTGTTCTCAGAAGCTGAGCTGCAGCTGGCCGCGGATAAGGTTCGCTTATCTTCTTCCCCTGGTAGTGATGGCATGCCACCTGTTGTTTGTGTTAAACTGATAAGAAAATTCCGGACGTTTTTCTGAAAATTTTTAACAGGTGTCTTGAAACTGGAAACTTTCCAACTCCCTGGAAATTGGGCGATGTAGCTTTGATCCCCAAAAAAAGTGGTGAGGACTTTCTCGCGTCTCATAGGCCCATCACGATGTTGCCTAGTCTAGGTAAAATTCTCGAGCGTCTAATCCTGACTAGGTTATCGTGGAGGGCTGAGAGAATTTGTAAAGCCCAGGCAAACCAGTTCGGTTTCAGGCCCTGTAAATCAACCATCGCCGCACTCTTAAAATTAAAAAAATTCCCTCTCCCGGTCGCTAAACTTACATAAAACTGCTATTCTTCTCTCTTTTGATGTCAAAGGTGCCTTAGATAACGTGCTACACTCTAGCATATTGCGGGCCCTGCGTAAAAGCGATTGTCCTAAGAACGTCCACGATTTAATTCGCTCGTTCCTGGACCATCGCTCTGTCAGACTGTCTGTAAATGGATGCACTGTCACTAGACGCGTTTCCAAAGGATGTCCACAAGGTTCAGTTCTCTGGCCCTTCCTTTGGAATATCGTCTTTGATGAATTACTCACACTGGGGTACAAGAATTGTGTATATCCACAGGCCTACGCAGATGACCTGGTTGTTGTGATCTCGGGATTGAGGCATGGTCAACTGTCTAAGGCACAACACGCCATTGATCTGATCACCAATTGGTGTGGATTATATAAACTTGAGCTCAGTGTGAATAAATGCCAGGCTATGTTTGTTCAAAAACCCCGCGGGCGCATTAGGATGCTGCGACGCGATCTGTTCAGCAATGGCCAGGTCGTCCAATGGAGCGACTCCATTAGGGTGCTTGGTGTGAGGTTCGACAGCCGTTTGACTTTCCACCAACACGTTACTGAAGTGTGCTCCGCGGCATGCTACCGCGCCTGTCAGCAGCCGCTAGATTCAACTTTGGTTTTGGATTCCGAGCCTTGAGAATGCTGTACTTGCAGGTTGTTATTCCCGTGGTGGCTTACGCCTCCCCAGTATGGTTACCCAATCTTTCTGAACGCTCCAAAAAACTCTTACTAAGCACGCAACGTCCTTTCCTTGTCTTAGCTTGCCGTGCTTTTAAAACAACTAACAACTCCTCCCTTATCTCCTTATCTCGTGTTCTCCCCCTTGATCTGGAAATTGGTGTCAAAACGGAACTGTATATTTAAAAATATGGTTACGTGGATGCTGCATTTCCGGTTGAACCTCCTCCCACTCCTCAACCTCGCCGTATCCACCTTTCTTTTTCCTTCCCAGTAATATTCCTGAACTACCACCCGAGGTCACTTACTATACAGACGGCTCCAAGACCAATGATGGAGTTGGCGCAGGTTTATATAGAGTGTGTGTGAATGACAACCTGCATGAATTGTGTGTCTGTTATGTTTTGTCACGTTACTGTTCTGTCTTCCAAGCCGAAGCATCTGGTTTGATCAAAGCACTTAAGAACGCTTCAGAGCTCCCCATTAATACCACTATTGAGGTTCTCCTGGACAATCTTTCGGTTGTGAACTCAGTCCTCAACTGCAGGACAGGCAACTTCCTGATTAACAGGGCCTTGTTGTTGATTTCACAACTGAACCGCAATAGGAATAGATGCTCCATATGTTGGGCCAGATTTTCACAAAACAGACCCAACAATGAAGTAAACAATTTACATCATATATGCACAATGTCTCGCCAAAGTGTTTGTTGCCCAGGTGGAGAATCCCCCAACGATGGCCGACGATGCTCTAAAGGCCCAAAGCCGGGGAAGATAACCAGTCGGAGGTGACACTGGCCCTGTCCATACCGATCAACCCTCCACAGAAGGACACCGACGAGGTCGATTAAGAGATGAAGAACTGGAATTAGCTCTGGGCGTGTATCCCAAAGCCCGCTGCAGAAAGGCCGAGATGAAGAATGTACAAAGAGCACATGTACATATGTATATAAATTATCCCTTCCTTTATATGCAAGAAGAGGGGTCTAAAATCTTAGTACCAGTTCGAAAAATTATAAATTTAATTTTAATCAAAAAGAATAAAATTAATTATATATAATTTAGATAAATTAGGTATATATTTTTTGATAACAATATAAAAATACCAGTTCGAAAAATTCTAAATTTAATTTTATTCAAAAAAGAATAAAATTAATTATATACATAATTTAGATAAATTAGTTTTTTTTTAGATAACAATATAAAAAATTAAACTTTTTAAAGAAGAATTTACTAAATAAAATTTTCAAGGAATAAACCTATTATACTTTATTGTTTTATCATTAATTCAAATTTTCTTTTACTAAAAAAAGAATAATATTTTACTTTTTATTTTTTTAAAAAATAATCTGCGAAATTAAATTAACTTTCTTCTTACTCTGTAAGATGATGATAAATTTTCCGGGAGGGACACGGTTTTTTGAAAATTGACAGTTACGAGAAAACAGGCGAACTGACGGGAGGTCCTGGGGGATGGTGCGTGGAGAGAGATAATGGTAGGTTAAGATTTTTAAATCTTTAGGTATGGGCCTAAAAGGGCTCGTTTATATGTCAGAAGACATATACATAGTTTTTAATAGGTAAAATTTTTTTTATGGTAAACCCTACTATATAATATATATAGTGAATAGAAATCTTCATTTTTTTAAATTTCAACAGTATAATAAATTGAAGAAATGTTCTTTAATGAAAAACAACTCGTCTTGCATATAATTTCTATCTTTATTTTATATTACATGCAGTATTTTAATCGTAATAAATTTCATATGTATTTTAATTTTATCATTTTGCATTTTTTTTTTACTTCACACCAAACCAAACAGTCAAAATTTTATCATTCTTTTGTTGGCAAATTTTCTTGGTTAGCCCATTTTGAGGCTTGCCCCTTTGGTACTATGTCATAATAACGAGGTTGAAACTTGTGTAGATCAGTGTTTGAGTAATAGCCGTGGCGAAATTTTCTAAAAGAAAATTTCTTTTTATGAGTTTAGGATATTGCCTAATGTTCAACATTAGATGCATCCATTAGAACAAACACCCAATCTAACACATACGCTGGATCAAAGGGCATGGATCAAAGGGCATAGCGGAATCGTCGGCAACGACGTTGCAGACGCGCTCGCGAAGGATGGAGCTGGGTCTGATCTCCCGAGCTGCTACCGCCTCGCGCCGCTGTCGAAACTTGAATCCACAGCGCGCAAACAGGCGTGGGCGGCTTGGCAGAGCAGATTCGACTCCACCTCTCGCCCCATCTGCACCCCTTTGGCCTCACTCCAATGAGTCTCTTAGACAAAAAGTTTGCGTTCATCATTCCCAGCGTGCACGTCGTTGTAGGTCTGCTGTCCGGACACACTTGGAAAGCCAGCTTTTCCCACAAAAGGGGTTTTATTGATGATCCCACCTGCCTCTACTGCGACTCTGGGGCGGAGGAAACTCTTGAACATATTTTGCTCGAGTGTGACAGTCTCGACACCCTTAGAACTCGCCTGTTATTTATTGTTGGAAAGGAACTTGGTCATACGCCAAGATCGCTCCGCGACTTCATCCGCAGTAAATTAACCTGGCAGGCCTGTGTTGATTTTCTCCTGGCTAGTGACAGATTGAAACCGCGGATCCGCGAGGGGGAATCAGAGGAAGTATCTGACTCTGGTTCCTCTTAATTGCATGATAGTGCTGTTACCAGTTTCTGCGTGTATGCACTTGGTGCGTGTGAGGTCAAACACTTTGGTCTGCCATTTTCGAGCGGACGGATTTCGACAGGGCTGTCTCTAGATACCCAAGAACTAGAGAGCATGGTCGAAATTGGACGCCGCTCTCTGATTGGTCGATTAATCGCGCGACGTCACCGCTGGGTCATGTGGCTTGACGGCCGCTCATTTTCATTGGCTGGCCGCCGTGATTTTTAAAATTTTGCTCTAAAATTTCCCATTTATTTCGAATTGGTTCTTTTATTTGCTATAATTTTAATCTTGGGCTTTACCATCAGTTACAGGATTTTTTTTCTGTTCCCTATAGACCATCATTTGTTTCACATGCGTATTTAATATATATTTTTAAATATTTATTTTCCCCTTGTTAAACTTCTTAGAACTTAACTCTTTATCTCTTGCTACACCTTTTTTTTTATGATTTTTTTTTCTCTCTCTCTTCTTCATCTTTCCCCTCTTCCAGTGTTACTACACCTTCTTCTCTCCCTCCCTTACCCAAGGACACTCACCGGCTTTGCAGCTCTGGTGGTTCCTCGCTGGCTTGGCTCATTGCCGCGGTGCATCTCGATCGTTCTGCTCGGTGCAGCCATGTTGGGGCTAGAAGACCTTACCATAAAGGCCAATTAGCCCGGAATTCAAGAATTCCAGGTTCTCCATCTGGACAACAAAGACTTCGGCGAGGCACTGTAAATATATGATGTAATGTTTACATCATTGTTGGGTTCATTTGGTGAAAAATGGCCCAACAATTATAGCACGCCAATTTCGGCTAGATTCAGCTAGATTCCTTTTTGATTTAGTTAAAATGTAAAAGCAGGGAAGAACCTTTATTATATATCAAAAGCCTACTTAAAAAGTGTTGATTTTGCTTAAAATTTTTAATGAAACTGATTCCAAGAATATTAATCAAATTTTATATTTATTGATTTACAAAAGAGAGAACAAATATAAAAAAAGAAACTAATATTAAACACAAAACCTTTTTCTGTTATTCTGTATTCTAGCCAGAAGACTTGAAAATATTATTTATTTTGAATGCAAACAACAAACATAGTTAACACGATTCCACACTAAAATACAACAACAAACGTCTATATACACAAACACTATATATATATACATATACACACAATTATCATCATTAAATCTGTGCAAAACAATTAAATAAAAACAAATATTAAACTAATTAGCTAATATATTACAGTTAGCACCTATTTGCCTGTGAGCTTACACACATACTCTGTGGTAACAATTAAAATATATACAACAAAAAAAAACGACTTGAAACAATTGTTTATATGATCAGAAAAAGTATTTAACAGCATATACTGATGGATCGTTAAATCAATAGTCAAAGAAGGAGCAGGAAAGATTTCATTAAACTTTGCTTGTGAACTGATAGCTATCTGTAAAGCCCTTGATGTATGCCTTAACTAATCATCCCTGCATCAAGCAGAAGGAATTTTAATATACAATGACTCTAGACCCGCACTAAAGGCAATTCAGAAGGGCAATACTAAAATCACGCAGAAAATACACTCGTTACTAACCCAAATGGAACAATTGGGAAAGAACTACATTCTACAATCAATTCCTGTTGGAATCAGGTAATAAGATGGCGGATGAATTAGCAAAGAAAGTGTTAAATCTGCTTAGAATTATTAATGAAACTGATTCCAATATTTATTTATTAAACATTATATTTATTGATTTACAAGAGAGAGAACAAAATATAAACGGGAAACTAATATTGAACAAAGGAAGCCCTAATCAGCAAGTCCAAGGCTATCTGCACATTTCCGTAGTTTGTCCTTAGGTAGACTCTTCATTAGTATATCCGCCTCCATTTCTTCACTTTTAGTATATTCCAGCTTGATTCCATTTTGAATTTCCTCTTTCACAAAATAATACTTTCGGTTTATGTGCTTTGTTTGTGAAGTAATTTTGTCAGATTGTATCCACTTTAGTGCAGCCTGGCTGTCACTTTTCAAGGTATTTGGGAAAGTTAAATTTTCACAAAGTTCTTCTAGTAATCCCTTTAACCATAATACTTCTGAAATGCCTTCACATATTGAAATAAGTTCTGCTTCACATGTAGACAAGGCTACTAAATTTTGCTTTCTACTTCTCCAGTTTATTAAGTTGTCGCCAAGTTTGACTGTATAGCCTGAATAAGATTTTGCGTCTCGGGTTGTGCACCAGCTCGCATCAGTACTTATTGTGATATTGTTGTCTTTTGACTTATATGCCAACATTTTATTTCTTGTTCCCTTCAGATATCTATAAATCCTTTTAACTCCAGTTAAGTGTATTTCTCTTGGTTCATTACTATACTGTGATAAATTGCTGACATTGAAGGATATGTCCGGTCGAGTACCCGTAGAAAGGTACATTAGTGATCCAATCATTTCCTGGTATACAGTTTTATCTACTGGCTTAGAGTCCAAATATTCATTCAAATTTTGATTTTGATCTCCAGGTGTCTGCACACTGTTGCATTCTTCCAGTCCAAATCTGTGAAGAATTGTATCAATATAATGAGTCTGAGATAGATAAAATCCATCTTCTGCCCTTTTTATTTCAATTCCAATAAATGGTTCGCTATCTTTCTTTTCTGTTAGAGTAACATATTTTTCTATTTCTGAGGCTAGGTTGTCATCAATTTCCTTACTGGTTCCAGCAATGATGAGATCATCTACATATAGACCCAGTATTGCATACTCTTCTCCTCTCTGGAGTTTATAGACACATGGATCACATTTGGTTCTAATCATTCCCAACTGGTATAAAATTTCATTGATCTTTTTGTTCCAACATTTTCCTGATTGTGGTAGACCATACAGGCTTTTTTCCAATTTACACACTTTATTTTCTTCTCCTTTTTGCATAAAACCATCTGGTTGTCTCATGTATACTGTCTCTTCTAACTCTCCATAGAGATAAGCTGTCTTCACATCATAAGTCTTTATGATTAAATTCTGTTGTGTTGCAAGAGCTACTATTGTTCGCAAGCTTTCCTTTTTGAGTACAGGTGAAAAAGATTCCTTATAATCTACACCATATCTTTGATTGCATCCAACAGCCTTCCCAGTGATGTCTCCAATTGGCTCAATATCATAATGAATTTCACACCCCCATTTGAGTATAAATAACTTGAATTACACTGCGTGACACCCTGAATTTACAACACCAAGAATTACACTGGGCAGAAAAATATGCAAATTTCAGGGTAAAGTTAGCTTATCAAATTAAGTAATTGATGCAAATTGCGCCTATTAAGATTTCCATTGACCTACATCTCTCTTTGTAATTTTGTTGGGATATAGAATCTCATGGACAGCGGAGTAACATAGGGTAATGTTTTCAGAATGAATATAGCTTCTGTTTTAGCAATGCCAGTCACATTTCGTCTTGGTGACAGGTCCAATCCAGCCGGATCTGTGAAAGGCCTCATGACAATGTGGCATTAAGGTTTGGGGAACCCTCGCCTATGATAAATAACCTCTGATTGGTATTAAGGGCATTATATGATGGTCCAATGATACATGGAAGACTGGAAGATGAGGCCAGTTACACTACACTTCCTTCAGGGAATACCAAATGTCATTTTCCAGCAGTATAAAACCGGACTTCTCACAGCACACATCAGCTAACATGCCCATCAGGAAACCCCTGTGCATCCATGGCCACCAGTCTCACCTATAGAACAAGACTGGGACTTAATTGGACGTCGTTTGCGAGCATTGCCACAGCCACATTTGTAAGATGGATGAACTGTGGCTGATGGTTGACAGGGAAATCTCAAGACACCATCTGCATGATCATTGAATCAGTATCAAGACCTGCCTACCTTGCCGTTAGCGGCGGTCTTCCGACATATTGAGTGGACAGCGATGTCGCTCAGTGTATAGCTGTATTCTGTTCTAATAAATATCATTTATTGTTTGTTACTGGTACTCTATTCAGATTTTCACAACTTTTCAACTACTAATTCTTGTTGTTGCAAAATTGTATATACAGACTGATATGTTTCTATTATAGGTTGAAGATTAATAGTGAAAGTTATTTCATAAGAAATTGTACTTTATATATTGTTGTGTGTCAACAAGCAACCGACCGGAAATACACGTGACCGTTACAAAATTATTTTAAATTTTGTTTATTTATTATTTATCAGTGAAACGGCACCACAGAGATAACAGGTACAAGTTGTATTTGACCACTGACCACCTTTTTCGCGGAAGGCTAGAAAAGATATAACGTGATAGTTATCACTAGGAGCTTCGTCACATTTTTTAAATATATAAATATATTTTTTATTTTTTATCTCTCCTTCCTTGACCCGCGACCGCAAGATGTCTGGTATCAGAAACAACAATGCCTACGACTGCATCGACCCCGAACCCAGCCTTGGAACGGACCCTGGTGACCATAGCCCACCAGGACAACGCCCTACCACCATCAAATAAACTGAGATTTACATCCCCACTTCAGCCTCATCACATGGTGGAGAGCAGTGTCGGCCCAGCACCTCAAGCCGCAAACATAAGTATCGGCTACGGAGAGACGCCTTGTTTCAACCCGGAGGAGGAAGATATCGAAGACTACGTGGAGGAGTTCAAAACGTGGCTGACGGCGAGCAAGGTACCGAAGGGAGACTGGACGAAGGCCCTAGTACGGCGGCTTCCACTTGACGGCCGCGAATTTATCAAGTGCAGGTTTGAACCTTCAGCCGCACTTGAAGACGTGTTGGAAGCACTGAAACTTTGCTACCCAAGGAATGACGGCCAGGCACGTAGTAGGGGTAACGAACTGAAGAAAATGAGACGACCCCAGTCCACGGATACTACGGGGAAATACTTAATGAACCTCATTACGGCCCACGCGACGGCAGGTGAGTTTTCGCCGTTCGATTCAAACAAGGAGGCATTGTGGGCATTGGCCCCAAAAGACTGCCTACTACTGGCAGCCTCATGGAGTACCACGCGGAACCCAGAAGAGGCCGACTTCCTACAGGCGGCGAAATTCCTCGACGAGGCGGACAAATGGAACAAGGGACGGAAGGAAGCAGGGACAACGACGAGTTCGGAAACAACTACGAGGACGGCGGAAGAGTGGGAACAAAAACGAGGACAAAACCCAAGGACCGAAACGCCCACGGAGAAAGCAAGAAGATTCATGCTGCCGGACGGGACGCCTAGATGCTTCGCCTGTTTCCAGACGAAGCACAAACACTGGGATTGCCCGAAAAGGAGGCCACGTGGTGAGTACAATTTTACCTCTAATCCTGTGGTTGAAGTTTCAAACAGTATAGAGAGCGTACCACGTGTATTTTCCGAGGTTACTTGTAACACCAATCACATAATTTTCAAGGTAAAAGGACAACCAGGGGTTAACAAGAGACAGACAGTAAATAAGGTACCACTAGAAAAATCCACTTTAGAAATAGGGGGTACAACAATGGAAAAATTCCGTTGGACAGGTATGACTAACTTCTGCTTAATCACGCATATCAATGAGACACATGTAGGCAAACTGATTTTCGATTCAGGGGCAAATGTTAGCTGCATAGACGAAGGAATAGCCAACGCACTAGGATGTGCTAGAATGCCTTCAAAATTACTTATACGGGGAATAAGAGGGTCAGTAGTCTCGAACACGTGCACATACGTGGTAGAACTAAACGAAGAACGGGAGCTCGAGAGATTAGGCACAATTACGAACGATCGGAAAAACCCCAAACAAAAGTACTGCATACTGGATGACCTTGAAATTGCACCACGCTGTAAAACGAGGGTTAAGTTAAAAGGGCCAACAGTAATGGCGGGCATTTTAGAACCCCACCCGACTGCGTAAGAAGAACAGGGCTACTAATAACATCAGTACACATTTCTGAACCGGTACTCATTGATGTCATTAATACTAGGAACGAACCGGTGCGATTGGTAGCAAACTCGTGCTCGTTACGATCCGGCGGGGAAATAGCGAATGTTTCTTTCCTAAGTGAACAGGTGGGATACAGTATGACGGCCACGTGCAAATACGAACCACATAAGTTCGATATAAATCCGGAGCTGTCGGACGGCGAAAAAATCGATGTACTGGACGTATTATACAGGTATCGGGAACTTTTCTCAGAAGAGTGGAATAAGGCGGCAGATATCGAACCGTACCACATTAAACTTATATCAAACACGGAACCAATTCGACAAAAAGCCTATCGCCGCAGTCCTAAGGAACGTGACATTATAGAGGAACAGGTTAAAGAAATGTGTGAAAAAGGAGTTATTAGGGAATCAACATCTCCATGGGCGAGCCCGGTCGTTTTGGTTAAAAAATCAGACGGATCCTATAGATTTTGTGTGGACTATAGAAAAGTTAACAACGTAACCGAAAAATTTTCATATCCATTACCGGATATCACCGACTGCCTGGACCGTTTAGCGGGAATGAAGTATTTCTCTCACACGGATTTTGTTAGCGGTTATTGGCAGTGTCCACTTGACAAAACAAGCAAGCCAATTACAGCGTTCACGACGGGTAACGGGCTGTATGAGTTTCAAGTGTTACCGTTTGGTTTAACCGGGGCACCTGGGCATTTCGAAAGAATCACGGAAACACTTTTAGCTGAATTGAAATGGTCCGAGTGTATGGTTTATCTAGATGACGTCATCGTGTACAGAAGAGACATACGTGAACACAACGAGCGGTTAAAAAATGTTCTAGAATGTTTCCGCAGGGCAGGCTTATCCCTAAAGCCATAAAAATGTAGATTCGCCTACCAAAAGTTACCAATTTTGGGACACGTGGTATCGGAAAACGGCGTAGAACCGGCTACTGATAAGATCGAGGCGGTTAAGGAATTTCCGATTCCGAAAAATGTCAAGCAGGTTCGTTCGTTTCTGGGACTTTGCGGCTATTATCGCCGTTTTATAAAAAACTTTTCAAAGATAAGCAAACCGCTGACGTGTTTAACGGAAAAAGATAAGAGATTCGTAATAGGTCCGGCCAAAATAGAAGCTTTCGAAACCTTAAAAAAAAAATTGACTGAGGAGCCAATTCTAGCACACTTCAACCCAGACGCTAGAATAGAAATACACACGGACGCATCAATCGTAGGATTAGGCGCGGTGCTAATGCAACCGGACAATGACGGGTTTTTGCACCCGATCCACTACTTGTCGAGAACGACATCGAAACACGAGAGTATGATGGGTTCCCCGGTTTGGATAGTTGAAAAGGGAGGATACACAATGTGACTTATTAAAAGTTTCCTTACTTAAGTATATATATATAGCAAATTAGGCCAACAACCCCATGTATATAACCCGCAGGAAGACCTTAATGTTGTATAATAGCAGCACAGCTGTCAGTGATGCACTATCGGCATATGTCTTTACATCATCACATTCACAGGGAAAAAAAAAAAAAACTCAGGAAACAAGAAAATTTCTCTAGATATTTATTTAAAATATCTTAAATTTGGGAACATGTCTATACTGACGAGATATGCTATTTACATAGTAAAATTTAGATAGAGGTGACCTGAAGTTACTTTATAGCCCTTTAAGGCCCATGCGAAATCTAGGTTGGCTACTACACAAAAGGGGGGGAAACCTAGATCTCCATCTATTCTAGCGGGACAAAATATACGAACCCTAACACTCCTTTTAAGTCACTTAAAGCCCTTTAGGGCCCATTCAGAATCTAAATAGATTAGCTTCTGTTCGAAAAATAAAAAAAAAGGGGGGGGGCTAAGCCATAATGGCAAGGGGCTTACCTTCTCTCGAAAGCGGCGGCAAGGTCTGGTCTCCTCTACGTCTCAGGCCCGTCTAAAAATCGTCCTTCTCACTGAGCGACTCCGATCGAATCTCCCCTTTTGGCAGAGAACCTTCTTTTATATCATCTCTCTCTCCATTTTCATTCGCCGAAAGAAACACCAATCAAAATGGCCAACGGCTCCAGTATCAATTTCATAGACGCCCCAGGCCTCATCAAAATAGAACGCACTAGTGTAAGATTTCAGACTCCAGGCCTCTTCCATCAAAATAGAATATATAGTATTACCAAAACAAGAAAATCTAAAGAGAACAACAGCTACGACGATAGTGTAAAATTTCAGACGCCAGCCCCCCCTCTCTTTCCACATGGGTTGAAATATAATCCTCCCTTTTTCTCGGGATGGTATATATATCGCCCCCCCCCCGTCTTGGCTAAAATTGACCCAGGCCCTTTTTACCTGGACTGTAATGTGATGCTTTCCTTTCTCTGGAAGGATATTTTATAAGTTTCAGTCTTTAGAGATCTTCCTTCTCCATTTTTCTCTTTTTTTTTTTTTTTTTCTGGTCACCTTTACCTAAATTTTTGGTGAGGGGAATATATGTACATATGAAACAACAGTTTCCAGCTCGGATGTCTCTGGATGTCTTCTTCTTTACCAGGCATCAGCTTTCGGCATGGAAGTCTGGTGTCATCTGTTGTCTAGGTTTCTGGGCAAAAAGAATGGTCTGTAAGTCTATGTGGGAGGGAAGCCATGTATCCATTTGATTTGATTATACATACGCCTTCTGTTGGGGTATGGTTACAAAAACGTGCCCCAACAATCCTCCCCCTGCCAAGTAATGGACAAATGCGTTTGTGCTATTCATTATTCATCTGCCTTTCATCAGTTACTATGAAAGCAGGCCCATTTCTAGCAAAATGCATTTTCCATTACTAGGTGAAGCCAGGTGTACCGAAACCTATAGGGAAGGTAAGGCTAGTCAAAATGATGGTATGCCATTCTAGATGTTTATTATTCCGAACACTAGTGGGCATTGCGCATCCTGGCAAAGGGGTTTTTATGTGCTATTATTCTGTCAGAACACTGTTATCAAAATAGGTTATTGGGGACAGTCATATCATATGTATGGAAGTAAGCAAGGTCATCTGTCTTACCATTCATGGGTATATATACCACCCTTCCACTTTCTTCTTTGGTCTTGAGGAGTAGGCCTTCCTAGTGGTAAGTCCTCTCAACCCCATCCTTGCCTCTTGGGGTACTGGATTCATTGCTACCTTCTTTCTGCTAACAATACAGTTAGGACATTTCCCTATTACATATTATATATAAAAAAAATTGGGCGCCAAGAAGTCGTTTAGAAATAACTGACTAGTCCAACTCCTAAAACATGCCAGCATCTTTATTTTCGTACCAATCAAGACATTCGTGTGGTATAGTTATATATATATACAATCAAAGGAAAGGATAATTATAGTTAGCTGAAAGAAATATCTTGGTATATAATGATTAGCCTATGACATGGTGACTTTTGCTAAATAAAATTACAGAAAACAAATTATGTAAGTAATCATTAAATAAAGCACGAAATATGTAATGATAAAATGAATCCTTCCATGTTATATGATGAGTATAACATATATATTGAAGTAAAAACATATCATGTAGATAGTGATTAAATATGTTAAGATATAAGTGGTAAAAATCATCCCATGATAGATGACAAAAGAAAACTACTACAAGATTATATATGGTGACAAAATATATATAATTAAATATTTAATATAAATATTAATATCATGAATGTCAAAATAAAATTGTTGAAATGAATAGTATATGACTATAATATAATATATATGATATAAAAATAATAACATATTGAAAAAGAAAATGTAAACATAATGTATATTTGTGCGCTGAAGGTTCAAGGTTTAGTATCTCAGTTAAGTTTCAATCTTATCCAGTCTGGAATCACGAGTTGGTCACTGGGTAATATTCGTCTATCCCGATCCTACTGGAGGGTGGGTTCTCTCTTGTGTGTTAGATTCCTCAAATACCAATACTCTCTCAACCCAGATGGGAACGTCATTTAGAATCTTGGTCAAATGGAGCATAGCCCAGACCTCTATTAAACTACACAGTCCATTTAAATCTAGGGTGACAACCGTATGAAGAGAATTTTTCTGTTTTGGCAGAGCGACTAATCAATTTCTACTATTTTGTTTGTGACTCCGTTTACCTTGTCTCTGGGGTGTGTACAGTTCAGCTACCTCCCCCTTCCAAGAAATTCATATTACTTTCATCTACTACTATACCCTCTATTCATTGACCTGAATCCTACAAATCTACATCTTATAAATTTGAATTTTATCAATCTGAAATTTTGGTTCTTTTACAAATTCCTTCAGAATTCTACTCCCTGTATAACTGCTCTTAATTCTACTGTCCTCAATACAACACTTCTAAAACTTTTACTCATTGGCTCGTTCTGGCGTCTCGTTCGCGGTCCTTATAGTTAACTAATACTTTAAAATCTTATCCTATCATGAAACGAGTTTAAACTCGTTGAAGGTCCTAATAATTACTTATTCTGCCTCTCGAATCGGTCTTATGCTCGAATTCATTCCAACAAAACGTATGGCAGGGCGAATCCTTTATTAGAAGAAACTTCCGCTAGCTATGGGGGATCAAACTGGTACCAAAAAAAAAAATTCAATAGACGGAAACTACTTCGTCTAGAATAACTGGGCAATCTCTGCCTACATGCCAATCTTACAGGACCTCCCGTCTAGAACACCCTCACTCCAGCCACGCTAAAAGCGTCGAAACTACGGTGTCAGATCGGTTACCCAAGGTCGCGCCGTTATACCCCAGGTTATACGGCATGGCTAAAACAAATCCCCCATCCTGCATAAAATTCAATCTATACCTCTTCGTTTCCTCTAGTGAGGAGAAGTTTTGTGGGTTTCCTGGTCTGATCATAACCTCCCACAACCTTCCAGCCTGAGAATCAAGATATGATCATTATCTACGACTCTTAAAATTCAAGTTGATATAATGAAATAGAGTAACTGATTACCCTAATAAAAGAAATCAATATTTGCACTCCTCTAAAAGGAGACCTAACAAAGTGGAGCGAATATTTTCCTAACAATAGATAGAGTTGTAGTTGTCCTGTTTGAGGCTTCTCGGTCCTAACAAAATTCGAAATAAAAAATAAAATAAAATAAAAATCGATCCTATTGAAGTCCTTAACCCTATTCTAATGTATTTTGGGCTCACAATATAATAGTTTTTAACCTTCTTACACATTCATTACACCAATTCATTCATACACCCTCCCCCCTATCATTCACGGTGTGCATACAAACTAAAGTTAAAAGCTGCTACAAAGGCCAAAATACTCATTTATCAATATCAATAGATCCTAACAAATAATAACATATTTCAGGACACAATGTGAAATCAAATAAAGTTTTCTAATTAAAACAAATTGGGAACTAAAGCCCTAGGTTACTCAAAGAAAATGCCTCTGTACAAGCTCTATATATACTAACACTTTATACTCGATAAATGATTGTTAACAATAATTGTTAACAATTCTAAATAATCTGGAAGCTAACCTACCAAAAAAAAAAAGAATCAGTGTAACTTCAAAACTGCCCTTGCCTTGACACTAAGCGACTTTTCACGACAATTCTATAAAGACATACACAAATTATAATGGTGAATAAAGGACCATTAAACGTGACACCTCATAATAGCGGAATTGAGTCATTCCCCTAGCCACCGTGGGTGAAGTCACTTTCTTCTTACTTCCTCGTGCGTCTGCCCCCTTTGCAGTAGTCCGACCTCAACACTCTATTGAAAGATGGATTTATAGGGTTTACGATTCACTACCCAACACTAACATTCTCAAGTGCTTTCCGAGGATCGACTACGGTCTGGGCCTACTTAACTTCTACCCCTGGCTTAGGGTCCCTATACTTCGCAACTTTACTCTGAAAGATTGACCTTTCATGTCTTCATTAGAAACCTATTTCAAAGCTACTACCTGAAGGCCAGGGATTATAGGGTTTCTGAATTACCCAACACAAGCCATAGGATGCCTATTAGGTTTGTTGTTTTAGACATAGCCCCCCTCTAAGTTGTGATTTCCTACACCTTCCTTCACCTATTACTCCTGATAATAACTAAAATTTCAGATTTACCCTAAATAGTTAATTCACAATGGTATACATTATTCTCATTGGTCTTCGAAACTCTGGTTTTAACAAGAAATAGTTTGTAAAAAAAAAAAAAAGGAATCCTAATGAAGTTCTATTTAAAAAAAAAAAAAAAGGTTTAAAAAAAAAAAAGGTTGAAATCTCTAAACTTCTCATTCTATCGAGCTGATTCTCCGTACACACTCCAAAATCCTAGTTAGAGGCGACAGTCTAAGCAGAATTTACACTGTGTGGGCCTTTTCACCCTTGTAGACCTGCGTAAAGTTAAACTGTTCACACTAACTCTGTCAACTTCCCCTCGTCTCATTACTTCTGAGTTCGCTCTGGTTGTATTGTTGGATAAAATTGTAACATAACAATAAAAAGAAACTAAAATTTTCCTAAATCATATCCTGACAGGTTGTACAAGCTCTTCAAAACGGTGTGTCATATTAAAACAAGGTTGTGAGACGGTATTCTGCACAAAGACAAGGTTGAGACAAATAACACACAAACCCTGAAACATGGTGTTAAAGCTCCTTCCAACACTTAGCACTAGAACACATGAAAAAAAAAAAACTGCAAACTGTTTAAAGTTCACCATGACACTAAGACAAAATTGTTAACAAAAAAATAAAGTAGGAAAAACTGGAAGTTTAGAACACACGTTATAGTTTAAAATAAAAGAAAAACTGCAAGTTCTTCAAAGTTCACCATAACACTAAGACATATTTGCTATTCAATATATAACCTAATATTGTAATTAATAAAGACCTATCTATATTAAATAGTGTATATTGTTGCCGAAACTTATGTAAATCAGCTTACACAAACCCCCAGTGCATAATATGTCTTATTTTAAAAGAAATAGTTCTATCGAGGCGATATTGCGGTCGACAGCTACGCTTTATACATTAAATGTACTTTCTTCCATCAATCTTTATCTACTATTTACAAAACCCTTTATCCAACTTTTTCAATTCTTTCTCTTTCAACATCTTTCTGCTTCTTTCTATCTCTTCCTCATCAACATTCAACGCTTTCTCACTCTTTCATCATCCTTCATCATCCTCAACGCCTTTCAACTTACTTCCATTGCATCTCTCTTCAACGCCTTCAACACATTTCATCTCTTATTCATCACCTTATAACACAGTTCAACGCCTTTTTCATCATATTTCATCGCCCTTCCATCACTTTCAACACCTCTTTCATCCCTCTGAAGTCTCTTCGAAACCCGTCATCGGGATCTGGATCCCGATCTATTATCACTCTTAATTTTGAACTACTCTATTCCAACAGCCTATGACCCTTAAGCTTTATAACTCCATATACACTCGGCGGGGTAGTTACCTTGTTAAGAAAACCTATAATGTCATAGATCATTTAGAGAGAGAACATAACAAATTTGTGCGAATAGTTTGCTTCAACTATTGATTGTAAGCCTATTAAACTCGTTCTCTTTAGGTTGGCTCGCTCATTCATCTTCAATCTACTTTCAATAGTCATATTGAGTTCACATGGATGCTAGATGTAAACTGTATCAAAATAGTGTAGTTTTCTAGTTTCCGAATTATATGACAGTTAGAGAAAGAAACAAACATTCTGGAAATATCTCGCACTGGCTACTATTAAAAAAATTGAATGGGGTACAGCTCTGATCTTACAGGATACCTCATGGCTCATAGAATTGAATCGCTCATTTCTCACTAAAATATTCACACAGGGTATGGAGGTCTCCAGCGGTTCTATAGCTATTGGTCAACTAAATTAATTAATGGCAGGAATTGAAGCTAGTTTAAATGCTCATGTGCTGTTTTGTCATGCGTCTTTATGTCATCTGCACAGGAAAGTGTCGCCTCAAGGACCTAATTCTGGGACTAACATCCGCTGCACATTTCAGGAAGGAGTGGTCGTCCATACAATAGCAAGATATCATTTTGCTGCCAATGTACAATGTTGAGCATTTTCCATGTCGTCATTTTGTCGATCCCCAATCTTCTAGGGTGTTTCTTTAAGCATTTCACGATGTCATTTAATGCTTCATGCGATCCCGCCCGGCATTCAATAAGTAAGTATTTGATCGTACCACCTCCAGGAGACCATCCCATTGCGGCCGAATCATTTCCACCCAACTTATAACGCCGTCCATATCGCGTAATTGAAATTAGTGTAAAACTCAAAGAATAAGACCTTAATCTCTTAATTCTTTACTAATTTCAGTTGGCTCAACATAAATCTTCTCAATTATTAATTTAGTACAGTGGCGTGACATGTCACACTTCTTCTAGTTCTTTCGCAAGCTCGATTAATCCCAGTGGAAACCCGTCCAGGCGTCAATCCCGTGCTAACCCGTCATGCATGACTTCAAATTTGGAAATTATTAGACCTGAATATTTGCAGTGGCATCTGCTTCCACTGAAAGTATTTAAGACACAAGGCTGCCTCTTTAAATCACTGTCTTTACTCCCACATGCCTGTGTAAACTTTAACCATGACTTTATCAATTCTCAAAATTCTGCCTATCGAGTATCCTGAGAATCAATGTTCTTCTTGTCTACGGCGGATTATCACAGTAATTGTTCCCTAGAGTTATCTGCGTCGAGTGGTCAGTCTGTACTACTAATTCTCCACTCTAACTCTAGGACTCTTCTATCTACTCGGGCTGTTCAAAAATTTTCAAGACAGTTGTTCAAATCCCCAATGATAATCTGCTAAATTTCGATAATTATTGGAATTCTCATTAAACAGAATAACTACACCTTTCTGACACAGAAATATCCAGCATCAAGATATAGCGCACCGTCCAATTTCTTTATTTCAAGACGGTGTCAAATTACAACTGAAGGAACATACTAAACATATAACTGGTTTAAATTTCATGTAATCTCATCATGCCTTCTGCTGGCAAATATTTACTGTAAAAATTCAATACTATCAAGATGGTTTTATTTGTCTTCATCTAAAAAAAAAAATGTTTCAGCAATAGAGTCTTGGAAATCTCTACTAAAGACAAAAATTATACATTTGTCAATTCAGGATAACCTTCCCTTGTCAGAGTGTATACAGCTGCCAAGCCAAAATACGCAGGGGAGACAGGAAGGAGAGTCAGCAATAGAATATATGAACATAGATGCAACGTTATTAATCAAGACAATAGGTCTCTAATTTTCCAATACTGCAAAGGAACAGGTCACACTTTCGCATTAGGAGAACCTAGAATACATTACAATAACATAAACAGCAAATATCAAAGGCTTATAATTGATTTTCTATTATTCAGAAAACACAATAGCATTAATAGAAAATAGATTTGCCCGAAACATATAACACAATATATCCTAGTACCAGCTAATAATATCAACAATAATATAAGTAACTTATATGTAATAGCCAATAACTATTATAAAACTACTTAAATAATAGAATTTCTAACCTATAAGATAATTCATAGAATATAGCAAACAATAGTAGAATATGTGTAATACCTTAATCAAAAAAATATGTCTTAAGAAAACAAATAATAAGCAAAACTTCCTAATGTATATATATATATGTACATAGAATCATAATAGTTTTAGCATCAGGCGACGTTATATTTTCTTGATATATTGTATATGTTTCTCCTGTAGAAGGGCGGACAAGCTCGAAAGCTCGAGAAGACCAGAATACAAGATACTCATCCCCATAGACGTTTTACTTTGATATCAGAAATCAATGATAATATTAAGGTTTTTGCCACAAACAATGTGAATCGTAAAAGACAGCGGCGAGAGATGCGGTATACACCGCCTCAACATAACTTTCATTGCCTGATAAAATGCCAGTGAAACGGAAAGCGTAAATTAAAATTCACGATTTATAATAGACTGTTAATCTCAGGATGCGTGGACTACTTCACCAATACTTAAAAATAGTATGGCTTTTCATTAGGTATATATTTCTAAAGTATAGGGGAAGAAACATATACTAAATTCGAGCCCCACGTTGGGCGCCATTGATGGGTTCCCCGGTTTGGATAGTTGAAAAGGGAGGATACACAATGTGACTTATTAAAAGTTTCCTTACTTAAGTATATATATATAGCAAATTAGGCCAACAACCCCATGTATATAACCCGCAGGAAGACCTTAATGTTGTATAATAGCAGCACAGCTGTCAGTGATGCACTATCGGCATATGTCTTTACATCATCACATTCACAGGGAAAAAAAAAAAAAAAACTCAGGAAACAAGAAAATTTCTCTAGATATTTATTTAAAATATCTTAAATTTGGGAACATGTCTATACTGACGAGATATGCTATTTACATAGTAAAATTTAGATAGAGGTGACCTGAAGTTACTTTATAGCCCTTTAAGGCCCATGCGAAATCTAGGTTGGCTACTACACAAAAGGGGGGGAAACCTAGATCTCCATCTATTCTAGCGGGACAAAATATACGAACCCTAACACTCCTTTTAAGTCACTTAAAGCCCTTTAGGGCCCATTCAGAATCTAAATAGATTAGCTTCTGTTCGAAAAAAAAAAAAAAAAGGGGGGGCTAAGCCATAATGGCAAGGGGCTTACCTTCTCTCGAAAGCGGCGGCAAGGTCTGGTCTCCTCTACGTCTCAGGCCCGTCTAAAAATCGTCCTTCTCACTGAGCGACTCCGATCGAATCTCCCCTTTTGGCAGAGAACCTTCTTTTATATCATCTCTCTCTCCATTTTCATTCGCCGAAAGAAACACCAATCAAAATGGCCAACGGCTCCAGTATCAATTTCATAGACGCCCCAGGCCTCATCAAAATAGAACGCACTAGTGTAAGATTTCAGACTCCAGGCCTCTTCCATCAAAATAGAATATATAGTATTACCAAAACAAGAAAATCTAAAGAGAACAACAGCTACGACGATAGTGTAAAATTTCAGACGCCAGCCCCCCCTCTCTTTCCACATGGGTTGAAATATAATCCTCCCTTTTTCTCGGGATGGTATATATATCGCCCCCCCCGTCTTGGCTAAAATTGACCCAGGCCCTTTTTACCTGGACTGTAATGTGATGCTTTCCTTTCTCTGGAAGGATATTTTATAAGTTTCAGTCTTTAGAGATCTTCCTTCTCCATTTTTCTCTTTTTTTTTTTTCTGGTCACCTTTACCTAAATTTTTGGTGAGGGGAATATATGTACATATGAAACAACAGTTTCCAGCTCGGATGTCTCTGGATGTCTTCTTCTTTACCAGGCATCAGCTTTCGGCATGGAAGTCTGGTGTCATCTGTTGTCTAGGTTTCTGGGCAAAAAGAATGGTCTGTAAGTCTATGTGGGAGGGAAGCCATGTATCCATTTGATTTGATTATACATACGCCTTCTGTTGGGGTATGGTTACAAAAACGTGCCCCAACAAGTAAATATGGTATCTCAGAACTAGAGTGCTTAGCAATAGTCTGGGCACTACAAAAGTTACGGCCGTACATCTTTGGGAGAGAATTCAATGTCGTAACCGACCATAGCGCGTTAACGTGGCTAGCTAACGTACGTGACCCATGCTCAAGACTTACTAGATGGGGGTTAAAACTCATGGAGCACGACTTTAAAATAGTCCACCGCGCAGGGAGGAAGAACGTTGCACCGGACGCACTCTCACGCAACCCATTCCACAAAAACGATACGAACGTCGAAGACAACTTCAACGATTTAACGGCATGCACAGTACGGATCGACGAAAGCGGACAAAAGGAAGACACATTTTGCCGCGATATTACCGGAAAACTACCAGACGCTAAAACACGGGACGAATATAAAAAAAATAAACGAGATCCTTTATAAAAAGAACCATGCAACACAAGGTAACCAATGGTTGGTCGTAGCACCAAAGCAAAGCGTACTCGAAATAATGAAAACAGCGCACGATATACCCGAGGCAGGACACATGGGGGTAGCGAAGACGGTCCACCGTATTAAGCAACGTTTCTACTGGAAAGGTCTTGAAGAAGACGTGCGGAAATACGTTCGGTCGTGCAAAGTATGCCAGGCCTTCAAACCACAGAGGCTCAAACCCGCAGCCCCGCTAGAATCGTTACCACCGGCAACAGACATTTGGGAACGAGTGGGAATAGACCACCAAGGTCCCTTCAAAAAATCGGTAGAAGGCTACAAACACATCCTAACGATCGTAGACCATTTTAGTAAATACGCACTCGCAATCCCGGTAAAAGACACAAAGGCGGAAACCACATGCAACGCACTCTTAGACAATCTGCTCTACGTTTTTGGTACTCCGAAATGCATAATATCCGATAAAGGCAAATCTTTCGATTCGAGTACTTTTAGAGACTTTACACGGTTGTACGGTATTAAACATGTTATGGCTTCCGTGGCACACCCGCAAACAAATGGCTTATGCGAAAAACTCAACGGCGTCATAAAAAACGGCATCAGAGTTTATATCGAGGACGATCACGCTGAATGGCCGAGATTCGTAAAAACGGCGACTTTTGCGTATAACTCGTCCATTCAGTCGTCGACGCAGGTGACACCGCATAAGTTGATATTTGGCGTAGAACCGAGGACGTCCCTAGACGTAGGACTACCAACCGTCGACGAGCCAGTAAAAACTTACGACGAATACGTGACCAACCGCATCTTAGAAAACGAGAGATTAAAGAAAATTGCCGACGAAAACTACCGAGACCGGACAATGATGCCAAAATGTCAGTATGACCTGGCGAACCGTGACCGCTTCCGGAAGTTTGAAGTCGGCGACCTGGTACTACTGGAGTCGTCTCGCAGGAAACCAGGGAAAACGGAAAAATTTCTGCCGAAATACGTAGGACCGTACGTAATAACAGATAGAATCAAGGAAACGACATATAGGTTACGACCACGGGACGGACGCAACGAAAATAGTAGGCGCCAAAGCACGTTAGCACACGTGTCTAGACTTAAGGAATTTTTAGAGAGATAACGGCGACTCGAGGGACCGAGTCTAAGATAAGAGGGGGGGTGGTGTTGTGTGTCAACAAGCAACCGAGCGGAAATACACGTGACCGTTACAAAATAATTTTAAATTTTGTTTATTTATTATTTATCAGTGAAACGGCACCACAGAGATAACAGGTACAAGTTGTATTTGACCACTGACCACCTTTTTCGCGGAAGGCTAGAAAAGATACAATGTGGTAGTTATCACTAGGAGCTTCGTCACATTTTTAAAATATATTTTTTATTTTTATTTTTTATCTCTCCTGTTGTAAGATTTAGGTACTTACAGCTTGTAGGAAGGCATGAGGACGTTGAGGATCATATGATAATAATCTTTATTATCCATTTAGCAAGAAAGACAAAGTTATGGTAGCGAACAGTTATTGAAGTATAGAGAAGAAGGTAAACAAACCAGTTGTGATGATGATAGGTCCAGTGTGGCGCTAGCTGTCGTAGCATTCAGTTATCCAACAAATCCCCGGCATGAATGTGGAGACATCACGAGGTTGTAGCGTAACTTCTCAAATGTCGGCCTTGGTAGCGGCTTGGTCAGAATGTCCGCCTTCATGTCGCCAGTTGGGCAGTAGACCATTTTTATCACTGTCTTCTTCTGAAGATCCTTCAGGTGATGGATCTTGGTTGCGATGTGCTTGGTTCTAGAAGACACTTTTTCGGATGAACATATCTTGAGACATGATTGATTGTCTTGGTGGAAGTAGATTGGAGCTTTCTGTTCCAGTTCGAGATCCTTTAGCAAGTCGAGAAGCCATAACAGTTCTTGTGAGGCTTCAGCTGTGGAGATTAGTTCCGCTTCGGTGGATGAGAGAGATACGCAACCTTGTTTCCCAGTCATCCATGAGATGGGGTTTGATCCCAGTAGGAACAAGTTTCCGCTTAGTGATTTTCTGTCGGTGTTGTCGCTTGCCCATGTGGCATCACTGTATGCTTCCAGCGTGGGAGGTTTTTGGTTAGATATGCGTAGCTCGAGTTCTTTAGTAGTTTTTAGATATCTTACGATTCTTTTTGCTGCATTCCAGTCACAATTTCTAGGATTCTGGTTTCTGCTGCTAAGTATGCAGACTGGAGCTGCGATATCTGGTCTGGATACTACGCTTAGGTACAATAGTGAGCCTATCAGTTGTTGGTATTGGACGTTGTTTGGTAGAAGTTTTTCATCAGATATACCGGGGTATCCGCTTTCCATGGGAGTGAAAGTAGGTTTCGCTTCTTGAAGATTGTACCTTTCAACTAATTCTTGGATTTTACTCTTTTGGCTCAGTAGGAGTTCACCTTCTCTGTTCCTGGAGATTCCTATACCAATGAATTGAGTGGGGTCTCCAAGGTTCTTTATTTCGAATTCTTTTTCGAGAGTTTTTACAGTGTTTTGGATGATTATTTCGGAATCGCTTGCAAGGAGCATGTCATCCACATATAGAATCAAGTAGATGGAATGGTTTTCTTCATTCTTGGTGAATAGGCATGGGTCTACAATGCTCTGTTTGAAGTTATTTTTAATTAGAGTGCTTGCAATTTTTGTGTTCCAAGATCTTCCAGCTTGTTTTAGACCGTAAATTGCCTTCTTTAGTTTGCAGACTTTGTTTGTTTGTTTTGTATGGAGTCCTTCTGGGAGTTCCATGTAGAGTTCTTTATCTAGGTCGCCGTGTAGGAACGCTGTCTTCACATCGAGGTGGATCACTTGCATCCCTTTGTAGACTGATGCAGCTAGGAAGGCTCTAATTGTAGAATGCTTCACAATTGGTGCAAAGGTTTCTTCGTTCATTGCTTGTAGCCATTTTTCTCTTTCTATTTTTGGTAATTGTAGGACTTCCGAGTAGCTGGTGGGTGTCTGAATGTCTTGAGCTTCAGTTTTGTACAGCATGTAGTCATTTCTTATGGGAGGTATTCCCTTTGTTGGTCTCGTGGATCTTCTTTGTGTGACCACTTGTGTTCCTGTGCTTGTACCGGGTTGAAGGTAATCCTCGGTTTCTGAGTCCTCAAGGTTTTCGGGTTGTGTTCCTGGTTCCTGACTTTCCTCTGCATTACCAATATGATTGGAGGAAGTTAGATCTGTACTTAGTACTTGTGGTGAAGTTGTTTTTGTGGAAGCGTGGTGAAAACCATTTTCTTTTTCTATAAATTTTACGGATCTGCTGATTGTGATGTTGTCTGTATCGTGCAGGATTCTGTATCCTTTGCTTCGATCATCGTATCCAAGAAAGATCCCTTCGATAACTTTGCTATCCAACTTGTTTCTTTTTATCTTGGGAATATAGGCGAAGGCTTTACATCCGAATCTTTTTAGATGCTTCAGACTGGGCTTCCTGTTGGTCCATAGTTCAAATGGAGTCTTGTCTGTAGCTTTCGAGGGTATACGGTTGTGTAGGTAATTAGCTGTGGTAACCGCTTCCGCCCATAGAGATTGTGGGAGTCCTGAGTCAAACAGCATGCATCTTGTCATCTCCATTAGTGATCGATTTTTCCTTTCGGCTACTCCGTTCTGGGCTGGTGAGTAGGGGACTGTTAGCTGATGTTTGATTCCGCTTTGGTTCAGGAAATCTTCGACTTGTCGGTTTACGTACTCACGACCGTTGTCTGTCCGTATGGTTTGGATATTTTTTCCAAATTCCGTGTGTGCTGAGATGACGTAGTCTTTTATTTTTTCATAGGCTTCGTCTTTTCCTTTCAGGAGGTAGGTCTTCGTGTATCTGCTGTAGTCATCAGTGAAGGTGATGAAGTATCTCTTACCGCTGAGAGAGTTAGTTGGTAATGGACCGCAGATATCACTGTGGACAAGTTGAAGCGTTTCAGTTGCTCTGTACTCTGTCTTCTTTGGAAATGGGGTTTCGGTGAGTTTTCCTTGAATGCACTGAACGCAGTCTGTGCTGTGCGAACAGTTATTTAGACTTAGTCCTCTTGCTAGGTTCTCATTTCGAATCTTCTTAATTGATTCTATATTTCTGTGTCCTAGTCTGTCGTGCCAGAGCATGAGGCAATTTTTGTTCTTGCAGTGGTTTTGTTTTGCAACATTTGCTTTGAATGTGCGAGTTTGGGGGTTGTCATCCAGGTGGAGTCGGTACATTCCATTGTCAAGTATACCGTTCGCGAGGGCTGTGTTGTCTCTTTCGATGGTACACCAATCTCTGTTGAACGTTACTTTACATCCGTTGGAGGTGGCCGCACTCACTGACAGAAGGTTGTCTGTTAGTTCCGGGATGTAGAGAACTTTTGTGAGAAGTAAGGTGTCAGTCTTTCCTTGGGGTGTGATGACTTTGATTTCTCCTTGTCCTATCCCTTTGACCTGCAGCTTATTGCCATTAGCAACCACAACATTTTGTGTTTGTTCTCTGTTAAGTTCAGTGAAGAAGCTTTCGTCGTACGCCATATGAGATGTGGCTCCAGAGTCGATGAACCAGTTGTGTACACTTGCTTCTCGTTGAGTGCAATTGAGAGCTTTTGGGTTAGGTCCTTTTGTTGTTCTCTGATTTGTTGATTGTTCTTGGGTGACACTCGACTGATTTGTGTACTTTGGTACGTTTCCTCTTCTGAAGTTTTCATATTTGTACTCTTTGTTGCTGTTGTTTCGCTTTTGATAGTGCCAACATTCTTCTTTGGAGTGGTTTGGTTTGTGGCAGAAAGAACAGAATTTCTTCTCTTTTTCTCTTCTTTGGCTTGAAGCTCCGTGGAGGCTTTTTAAGGCTTTTGATGCGGTGCTTTCGTCTTTCGAGCTTTCTACTCTGCGTGTGTGTTCATCAAGGAGTTTGTTCTTGGTAAATTCAAGCGTTAGCTCGTCATCAGGCCTTGATTCCAACATCGTGATGAGATTGGAGTAGCTCTTTGGAAGCGAGCAAAGCAGTATAGCCGTGATGTGAGAGTCCTTTAGTGTTTCGCCAATGGTTCGCAGTTTGTCAACAAGTTCCATCATGGTAGTGATGTGCTGCTGCATGTCTTTGTCTTCTTCGAGTTTTAAGCTGTATAGCTTCCTTAGCAAATAAATTTTTCCTGAGAGTGTTTTTCTTTCATAGATATTTTTAAGAGTGTCCCAGGTAGCTTTGGCTGTTAGTAGGTTTTTGACATGCACTATTTGTGAGTCGGCGATGCTTAGATTAATGATAGCTCTAGCTTTTGAGTCTTTCTTTTTCCATTCGATTTTAGGTTCATCTGGAATATTTTCGGTGACAACTTCCCAAAGATCTTCCTTTTGCAAGAGCATTTCAATTTTGAAAGACCATAGTGAGTAGTTATAGCCGTCGAGCTTATTTAGGGTTACATCGTGGCTCGGGAGTGACGCCATTTTTGCTAAGCCTTTTTTCTTTGTCTTAACTCGTTAGTTGAATTTCATGCAATATTCAGTCTCATAATCTAATTGTTGTAAGATTTAGGTACTTACAGCTTGTAGGAAGGCATGAGGACGTTGAGGATCATATGATAATAATCTTTATTATCCATTTAGCAAGAAAGACAAAGTTATGGTAGCGAACAGTTATTGAAGTATAGAGAAGAAGGTAAACAAACCAGTTGTGATGATGATAGGTCCAGTGTGGCGCTAGCTGTCGTAGCATTCAGTTATCCAACATCTCCTTCCTTGGCCCGCGACCGCAAGATGTCTGGTATCAGAAACAACAACGCCTACGACTGCACCGACGAGCACCGGAGAACGACCCTCCGCAACCGGGCCCCGAACCCAGCCTTGGAACGGACCCTGGTGACCATAGCCCACCAGGACAACGCCCTACCACCATCAAATAAACTGAGATTTACATCCCCACTTCAGCCTCATCAATATATTTAGATATCTTTAAAGATAAATGAACACCATTTTTATGTTACTATAATTATTTTATTCTTTTACAATTCTTGCACACGTGCACATTATATCACAAGCCTTTTTTTCTGCAAGATGATGATAAAAACATTCGATTCGTTTCAAATCAAAACAGAGTAAAGTAATAATATATCACTGATATATTATCTTTAAACAAAACAGATTAGATCACAGACGACCCACAATAACCTACAAAACAGACAATAAAGCATTATCACAAGGGCATGACACATAAAACTAACATCACAACTCAAGTTTTAACAAACTCAATCTTCCCAACCTACACATCACTGACTAGCACACTTTACCACAAGTGACAACAATAGCAAACAACAAGTGCTCAATAATGAGCAAACATTTGTATATATATTTCATATGCATCTTTTTTTAATTATCAATTTTTTCAACCATTTTAATCTTTAAATTTTATATTACGATATATTCAACCATATTTTTAAATAAATGTTCATTTTTATTCTTATATATTTAATCATTTTTTAAATTTAATTTTTGCCTCTACACAATTTTTATCCTTATATACAATATCCTTGTTTATACAAATATTTCTAAATTATAAGCCTCCACCACAAAAAAAAAAAAGAACTTTCCAAAGGCTTAATGATGTAAATATACTTTTATTTTGACAAATTCATTCTTTCACTCTTCAGTTATTTTTAAAAATATTTTCTTTCTTTTCCTCATCAGTGTCATAAAAGAACCACATCGACCTTCCTTGCTCTCATTCCTATTTTTGAACCTCACCACACCATCAAACCTCTCAAACTCCGCCTTTGCCGGTCCCAAGCCCAGATGAAAAAGGAGGAGGGGAAGCAGTAACAAGCTCACTAAAAAGCCTGGGTTCAGCTGGCCCGGCTGATAGTACCCTGTAAGGGCTCCTAATACAGGGATACAGGATGAGCAGCATTTGTACTCCATGTTAGGAGCAGCTGCACATGACGTCTGTTCCTCATATCAGAGGCGGCCATTTCTTTTGAAGCTAAGTCGCCCTGCACCGAGTAGTGCTCCCAGTCTTAATGACAAAGGAAGACGCATTCTACTTCACCCAGTCATGATGGTTATCTAACAAACACCATCAAGGGTCACAACTTTATACCCTAATATGTTTGAGTGGAGATAATCTTACACCAGCATACCACTACTAATAATTTTTTTCTCAAATATATACCTTGAAACTAACTGAATCCTACAGTCTATCATTACCCGAAATTTTAGTAGATTAGAATTATATATAGCTGGGTCTAGTTTTTTCAAGAGAATACAGATGGAATGTGTAACGGCAGCTGGCATGCCTATATAGTAAATTATCAGTGAGCACATTATTATCACTGATGGTACTCTGTGCAGTTGACTTTTGACTTATTGGAATATATATAAAATGAAATAGATGGCGCGTTATTGCTTTGTGTTAATTGTAATATATATCACATGTAAACTTATGTCTTACAGCGGAGGGGGCGGAATTTATACTTATGTCTGATATAATTTATATTATGTCTGATGTTCGCCAAAAAGAAATAAAGACTTTTCTTTTTTTAAACTTTCAAATACTCTTCTTGCTGATTAACGTCAACCAACAGACACAAGGACATTACAGAATGCTACCAATCCCATCCGCCCAAAGCAAATATATTATTAACACATATGAGGTTAGCTCTTCTCGATTAATTAAAAATCGGTATTTAGCCAATTCTGAAATAAGAATGTAGAATGACATTTGAAATTATCCTGCATGTGTTCCTATCCCTGGATACTTTTATTTTTCCGTTTATCATTAATCTTCACAATTCATCCTTTCATACTTCATCCCTAAGGTTAGAAATAATCAATATTTCTCCTTAAAATAAAATTTAGATTTTTCATTCAAAAGAAACACATGCGGGATAGTTGATATTTATTCAGACAGATGGTGCAAGGGCAACAATTAGTTGCATGATTTTCTTAATTTATTCACCTGATCCCAGTACATTTTCCTAGTAGATAGTAGAAGTTACATACAACACTTGAGTCACACGGGGGAACTTAGAGACAAAGTAAGCAGAAACATAATTGGTTATCTCCAAAAACTCTCAAAAACTCAAAAATTCACCTTCAATGGATACCCTCACACGTTGGCATTGAAGCTGCTGATGTGCTAGCGAAAAAAGACACAAAAGAACCCTTGCCACAAAAAATAAACTTACTTTTAAAGAAATAGAAAAGCCAAAACGAAAATAAACAAGAACTGGAGGATCCCACCTAAGCACAGTTGGTACAGTGGAGTGGACCCAGGAGGAGCTCTGAACATCAGAAATAGACAGTATCAAACAACACTAACAAGATTTACAACAGACCATCTCAAGCCATTGAAGATAGAAAATAATAACAAAATTTATCCCACTTGTCCAAAATGTAGTTTGGTACCTGCAGCTCCAGAACACATTTTGGCTTGCATTAGATGCACTAAACAGGACCTTTGGGAGAGGCCACTGCTTATCATAAAACAGCGCGAGGAGCATGAACTCATGGAATTTGTGTAATCTTTACATAAGGGGATAAGAAATAACAACAACAACATTTTCCTATGTATCACCTAGCTCAAAACATCCCATTTCAACCATCTTTCTGTTTGTAAATAATTATTAAATGTGTTCCTACCTCATAAGTAACTCCCTTTCATACCTCTGATGTATTGTAAATAATCTAAATTTTGATCTGTAACAAAAGTTAAACTACAGTTCTCTGATAAATACAGGAAGTCTTCTTCTTTCTTATCTCTTCTTCCTTATCTCCACTCAATCATATTAGGGTCTGGGTCAAGTAGATGCACCTGCCTTTGTCATTAAGACTGGGAGCACTACTCAGTGGCAGGCCGACTTAGCTCCAAAAGAAATGGCCGCCTCTGACATGAGGAACAGACGTCATGTGCAGCTGCTCCTAACATGGAGTACAAACGCTGCTCATCCTGTATCCCTGGATTAGGAGCTCTTACAGGGTACTATCAGCCGGGCCAGCTGAGCCCAGGTTTTTAGTGAGCTTGTTACTGCTCCCCCTCCTCCTTTTTCATCCGGGCTTGGGACCAGCAAAGGCGGAGTTAATACAGGAAGTAAAACTGATCAATAGCAGGTGACAAGTAGGAAGTGTGTAACCAACTCTAGTTCCTTCTTCCCAATATAAATATCATGTTAGCATTTTGATATGAGCTTTCACTCACCTGAGACCTCTCATGGTGGGAATACATGTCAGTTGTCATGCTTCCTCGGTCTTGGAGAATAAAATGTCCAGTGGGGTCTCGGCTTCATGCCTATGTACAAGGAAAAATAATGCTCCAATGGCCCCCGATTCTTGCAGAAGTCCAACACCACCAGCGAGTGCAAGTAACCAAACGGGGCTCTGGCACATTTGTAAGTGCAAAGTCGAACTGCTTTTCACATGTGTAGACATGTGGTGCGCTTACAGTAAAAGCAGTTTCCTACTACCCACCATGATTACCATGTACCACGTATACCAGGGATAAGCAAAAAAAAAACAAAAAAAAAAAAAAGGAAAAATTGTGTGAACTTAGTAGATCCTTGCTTTGCTGTATTGTATGCAAATGTAATACATGGGAGGATCTCTCATTTCAGTCTTTATGTTTGTCGTCTACATACATAGACAGCATGTCTGCAATGGTCTTGTTTAACCTCTCTGTGAGTCTATTTGTCTGAGGATGATAGGCTTTGGTTCTACAATGGTTGTTGGAATCCCTATTCACTGAAAATGTGAAGTTGTTCCTCTATTTGTGATTGAGTCCCTCGACGTTCCGTGCCTTAGAACAACAACATCCATAAAGAATTTAGCAACTTCCATGGATTCACTTGTAGGAAGAGCCTTAGTGATCGCAAATAGTCGGTGCATACAATAATCCAATGGTTGTCACATTTTGATGTTAGAAGGTTACTTTACTATTATTGAGTTTTGAGGCACAAGCCATGATAATCATGGTGGGTAGTTAGCAACTGCTTTTACTGTAAGTGCACCACATGTCTACACATGTGAAAAGCAGTTTGACTTTGCACTTACAAATGTGCCACAGAGCCCCGTTTGGTTACTTGCACTTGCTGGTGGAGTTAGACCAGTGATTCTCAACCAATGTGCCGCGGTAATTTTGTGTGCCGCGAAATTCTAAAAATGTGCCGCCGAATTTTAGTCATATGATTATGTTCACGTTTGTATTGGTTTTTCTTTTTTTCTTTTTCATTTTTTTACTTTTTAAAATAACGAAATTAGCAAATTGAATGTTAGAGATGTATATTACTTATATTTTGCATAGAAATATTGATACATAATTTGAATTTTCTTGCATTCAAGTTAGCAAAAGTGTGCCGCGAAATTCTAAAATTGTGCCGCCAAATTTTCAAATCTTTAAAATAATGCCGCAACAAAAAAAAGGTTGAGAATCACTGAGTTAGACTTTTGCAAGAATCAGGGGCCATTGGAGCATTTTTTTTTTTTTAAATCAGAAAAAGTGTCCAATGCGGGAATCGAACCCGGGTCGTAGCGGTCGAAAACCAACGGTTTAACCAGCCTTCCAGCAACCCCCCCAGAGGAGAGATAAGAAGAAGAAGAGTTTTGTTTGCATCTCTGACAATCTTAATAGTGAGCCACATACCTTCTAACATTTCTATACATTCCGGAACAGAAAATTTTCTTATTCAGTCATGGATTTTGGTGAAACAGTGATGGCCAGCAGTGGGTATGTCGTGGAAATTTTTTCAACATTTCCTGTCTTAAATGGGAAGGAACCACAAAAAGTAATGGTTTTCCCATTGGATCATAATTTTTTTGATAGATCATGTCTTCATTTTTTGAAAAGGAATTTTTAGAAGGATAATGTCATTAATTGGTCAATGATTTTTCTAGGACTATGAAATTTCATCCTTGCCAAAATTTGGCAAAGTCACTATGCTTTGAATATATTCTTCGATGGGGTCGGTGGAAGAATGGTCTAAACCATTGGTTTTCGATCGCTACAACCCGGGTTTGATTCCCGCATTGGACACATTTTCTGATTTAAAAAAAAAAATGCTTCAATGGCCCCCGATTTTTGCAAATGTCCAACCCCCACCCCCGAGTGCAAGTAACCAAACGGGGCTCTGGCATATTTGTAAGTGAAAAGTCGAGCTGCTTTTTACATGTGTTGACATATGGAGCACTTACAGTAAAAAGCAGTCGTCTACTTCTACCCACCATGATTATCGTGGCTTGTACCACGTATACTAGGGATAAGCAAAAATATATATATATATTCTTCGATATCTTCAATGTAATTTAACAGAGTTTTTGATAAGCATCCAGCATCCTGATTTTTTTTTTTCCATTCTCATGCATGACAGAGTTTATTTCAATCATCCGCAGAGCACAATCACCAACGTATTCACAAAGTGTTCAATTTTTCAACTTCAGCTCTAGCGGACCACAATCAACCTTTGATTTCAAATCAAGTCAGACCACCTACTGTGGCTACAACAATTCTACTTATCGCATGGCTCTATTTTCTTTCATGACATCAAGTCCTTGCAGCCAAAGTCCACATTTTGCTAACCTCCCACATGGGTTTTGAAGTAGGCCAGCCAGCACAAAGTGAGGTGGTCTATAATGATGGTGAATGGACGTATATATGGTTGGAATTTATTGATAAACCAAATAATGACATGGCATTCCCTTCCAGTAGTTGAATCATTTTTCTCCGCATTATTAAGTGTTCTAGAAACTCCACCTTTGCCGGTCCCAAGCCCAAATGAAAAAGGAGGAGGGGAAGCAGTAACAAGCTCACTAAAAAACCTGCGCTCAGCTGGCCCGGCTGATAGTATCCTGTAAGGACTCCTGATCCAGGGATACAGGATGAGCAGTGTTTGTACTCCATGTTAGGAGCGGCTGTACATGGCGTCTGTTCCTCATGTCAGAGGCGGCCATTTCTTTTCGAGCTAAGTCGGACTGCCACTGAGTAGTGCTCCCAGTCTTAATGGCAAAGGCAGACGCATTCTACTTCACCCAGTCATGATGATTGTCAAACAGACACCATCGAGGGTCACAAATTGATACCCTAATATGATTGAGTGGAGAAAAGAAAGAAGAAGTGTTCTAAATACATAAGCAATGACTACTTTTTATTATGGATCTGAACTAAGACTGCTCCTATTCCATAATTGCTTTCACAAATATGTATCTCTGTTAGGGATGAGTAATCAAAATGTCCTAAAACAGGTTTGCGGAAATTTACGCTGACTTGAGAACTCCAAATGCATGCTGATCTTCTCAGTTCCAATAAATTGCAAAGTCTCTTCAAAAGGTCATTCAAGAGTTGGGCTATGTGGGCATAATTGGACATGAGGTGGAGGTAGTAGGATGAGAGACCAAGAAAACTCCTCAAATATCAAATATCCTTAGAGTTGCAAAATCGTAGACTGCTTGAAAATTATCAAGTTTGGGATAAATTCCACTTTCAATCACTTTATGTCCAAGGACGGTAAAATTTTAAAAAGAACCTTGCATTTCTTGGAATAAAGACAAATCTGTTTATAAACACAAGGTAATATGACCAAATCCAAATAAATAAATAGTGTGTGACGTTTCGGTAAAGTTTCACACACTATTTATTTATTTATTTGGATGTGGTCTTATTACCTTGTGTTTATAATCTATGATCCAAATTGTGCCGTAACACAAATCAGTTTTCTTAAGACAATTTTAAATATGTTGAAAACATCTTATACGTTCTTCAAAATCATATGGAAAAGGAGGTCATCAAGGTAACACAGACAAATGGTCCATTTGAAGCCCTTCTGATTATCCATTATTTGTTCAAAGGAAGCTGGAGCATAACTAACATCCAAATGGCATTACCTTTAATTCATAGAGTCATCTGGGGTTATAAAGGCTGTCATCTCATGGTCTGACTTTTCTACGTCGATCTTCCAGTAACCTGATTGAAGGTCCATGGAAGAATAAAATCTAGCTCCCCGTAAGCAGTCTAGAGTGTTGTCAATCCTTGGGAAAGGGTAGACATCTTTCTTTGTTATTTTGTTAAGGCGGCGGTAATCGACGAACAATCTCCAGCTTCCATCCTTTTTCCTGATCAAGGCAACAGGTGAGGCCCACCAACTTTCAGAAGGCTGAATAATGTCAAGTTTTTTCCATTTTGTTTACCTCATCTTGAATAACTTTATTCTTCTGGTGTTACTCTGTAAGGTCGTTGTTTGGTCGGCAGGTGATGCCCTTCTACAGGACTACATAAAACAAATAATAATAAACACTGTTTTATGTTGTGGCGACCACACTTTGCTTCAGCGAGCGCGAACTGGGACAAAGCTCCACTACACACACGGGCAGTGGACGGCCTCAGCAACCGCGAGCGTCAACCTGACTACGCATGCGCGAACATCCAGACTCTGGCCACTCACGCGGTAAACAAGAAGGCTTGATCCCAACGGCCGTTACTTCTTTTCTCTTTATATATTTCTGGCTTTAAATAAATTAATTTTAATTATAATTTTATCAGCGGCCTTTCCACAAGCCACACCAACACATCACGCAACCATCCCACAATGTACTCCTGTAGAAGGGTAGGGGAAGGCCCAAAAGCTTAGATTATATTAAATAAAAATTAAAAGAAACTCATCTCCAAAAATCTGTTGTATTATTTTAGATTCAATCTATATTGATAAAATTGTGTACTCACTAATAACCCATTAACAGATAATGATTTTATTATGATCACAAAAATGAAGAAAAAGAATAAATAGAGAAACTCTATTAAATCTAAGAAGAGAATCAATCACATTATAATCTGTATATATTTATCATGTTTATATAATCTATATATATTTATCATTTTTACCCCTTTGTATATTTCCCACTTTCATAGGTTTCTCCGTCTTGTAACCCCAAGGAGAATCCTCTGTAAGACCAGTATGTCTTAATAAAGGTTTTTGTGTGTGTTGTGTGTGTGAATCAATCACATCCATATTAAAATATATTTATTTATAAAAAACGATACAAAACTTGAGAGAGAGAGAGGAAAGGAGACTTATTTTAGATAACAGTAATATCTGAATACATTTTCTTTGCAAGCCAGCAATGAGAGAGGAGAATCTGTATAAGACTGGTGTCTTAATAAATGCTCTATGTTTGTATATACATTTCCTTTGTCATCCTATTATGTGAACTATACTTTTAAAAGAGAAAATTGCTATAAAATATAAACAGTAGTAATATGTTTTTTATTCTTCTTCTGTGAACTTGCAAATAGATCGTGTTTATACAGATACAATTAATTGACATGCTCAATGAGGATAGACTCATGGAATTCATGTAATCTTTGCACAAAGGAATAAAAAAAAAAACAACATTAATAAACATACAATGATAAAAAAAACGTATCATTTAGATTATAGATACAAGGTAATAAGACCTAATCCAAATAAATTAATAATGTGTGATGTTTCGGTAACAGCATTGTTACCATCATAATACAAAAGAATGAAACAACTTATTCTTTTGTCTGATGATGGTAACAATGCTGTTACTGAAAAAGTAACTGAACTCTGAAAATAATAACAAAATCTACCCCACTTGCCCAAAATGTAGCTTGGCACCTGCAGCTCCAGAACACATTTTGGCTTGCATTAGATGCACTAAACAGTACCTTTGGAAGAGGCTGCTGCTCATCATAAAACAGCTCGAGGAGCATGAACTCATGGAATTCGTGTAATCTTTACACAAGGGGATAAGAAACAACAACAACGCTGTTACTAAAACGTCTCACACTATTAATTTATTTGGAATGGGTCTTATTCTCTTGTTGCGAATGACTTACAGGGAATGTGAATGGTACAAGTAATGTCCAATTAAGAACAAATACAGTAGAACCTCCCTGTAAAGGACAACACCTAATTGCAGAGCCAAAGTGTCTTTTAGGGAGAGGTATCCTCTTACCGGAGAGTTTCAAAAAGGTAAAAAAGGTAATTTTGCAAATAAAAACTGTCCTTTATAGAGAGGTGTCCTCTAGCATGAATGTCCTCTCCTGGATGTTCTACTGTAATAGACTAGATATCTCAACATAAATGTGATATGGGGTGTAAGAAATAGGTTCTAAGAAAGAAGGTGTCTCTTCTTGCTGAAGCTTTCCTCCTGGAAACAAAGGGGTCAGCTCTTAGCTGTCAGATACCAAGTAATAGATACATTGTGGAAGAGCATTGCTCGATGCAAATATTTATATGTTATTCTACTGTCCTAAAAGAACTTATGTCCATTGTTTTTTTTAATACCATTTCTGAGATTCTGCACTTTAGTGCTGCGTATATAAGCAGAATCGTCCAATACAGTATTAGAGCTTTAAGAAGCGGTCTGGTAGATTAAATTGGCGAAACAGCTGGTAGGGTTCACCACTGATGAGCCAAGCCCTCCCGATATATTTGTCCATCGCAGTAAGAACAGTAGAAGTTTGTATTGTTTATAAAAGAAACATTCATGCTTAAATACTTTCATTTTATGTGTATAGGGGTCGGTGGAAGGATGGTTTAAACCGTTGGTTTTTGACCGCTACAACCCAGGTTCGATTCCTGCATTGGGCACTTTTTTTCTAATAAAAAAAAAAATGCTCCAATGGCCCTCGATTCTTGTAAAAGCCCAACCCCACCAGCGAGTACAAGTAACCAAACGGGGCTCTGGCACATTTGTAAGTGTAAAGTCAAACTGCTTTTTACATGTGTAGACATGTGGTGCACTTACAGTAAAAGCAGTTGCCTACTTCTACCCACCATGATTATCATGGTCTGTACCACATGTACTAGGGATAAGCAAAAAAAATATATATATATATATGTTAAGAGAAAGGCATCTCCTTATCGTGCAACTGAAAGTTGCAGATGGCTGGCGCCATCTATCGGAATAAATATCAACTATTCTCGTTGATTTTTAATTATTCCAGAATTGGCCAAATACCCATTCTTGATTAATCAAGAAAAGCTAACCACGGACGCGTTTCGGGCTGTTGGCCCTCATCAGCGTGGTGCAAGCTGTACCTCAACGACCAAAAAATTCGTCATTAAGGCATTTCAGGATGCCTTAATGACGAATTTTTTGGTCGTTGAGGTACAGCTTGCACCACGCTGATGAGGGCCAACAGCCCGAAACGCGTCCGTGGTTAGCTTTTCTTGATTAATCAAGAATGGGTATTTGGCCAATTCTGGAATAATTAAAAATCAACGAGAATAGTTGATATTTATTCCGATAGATGGCGCCAGCCATCTGCAACTTTCAGTTGCACGATAAGGAGATGCCTTTCTCTTAATTTATGCACCTTATCCCAGTACAATGTTACATTTGTACTATTTTTTCATATATATATGTGTATAGATGACGCGTCATGCTTTGTGTAAATTTATACAACCCATGGCTACAAAAAGTGCTGTTATATATAAACACTTCATTCTCATTTAACAAGATATTGTAAAGGTGTCCTTATCTAGCCTTTTTTAAACACAGGGTAATAAGACCAAATCTAAATAAATAAATTGTAGTGTGTTAAATTCATTTTCTTCAGCTCATAGGAAGAATAACTTCATAGGTCCATTGAAGTCTATCAAAAATGATAAAGCACAATTTGGATTATATATTATTACCTTGTGTTTGTAATCTATAAATCCAAATTGTGCCTTATCACAAGAGAGAGAGACTTTTTAAATATCCAAGATAAAGATTCCAAAAAAGCCTTTAATTTGAATTTTATAATGTTAAATATAGAAATAAATATACAGTTAAACCTGTCAATAGCGCCCCCTCTTGGGACTCACTAAAATAGGGTGCTATAGAGAGGGGGAGCTATAGACAGGTCACTTTTAATGTAAATCGCATCGTACTATGTATTTAAAATAGAGCCCGGGGGTTGGTGGAAGGCTGGTTAAACCGTTTGGTTTTCGACCACTAAGACCCGGGTTCAATTCCCGCATTGGACACTTTTTCTGTTTAAAAATAAATGCTCCAATGGCCCCCCGATTCTTGCAAAAGTCCAACCCCACCAGTGAGTGCAAGTAACCAAACGGGGCTCTAGCACATTTGTAAGTGCAAAGTCGAACTGCTTTCACATGTGTAGACATGTGGTGCGCTTATAGTAAAAAAAGCAGTCGCTAACTACCCACCATGATTATCATGGCCTGTACCACGTGTACTAGGGATAAGCAAAAAAAAAAAAAAAATAGGGCCCAACAACAGTCTTTGATTTCCAGACTTAAGTCTGGTCATCTATGGAAAATGTCTTTCCAGAATGGTTGCAAGGTTTTCCCACTATGTACTAAGTGCAATTCTCAGCCTGCAACCCCAAGACATATTATTGACTGTATTGACTCATCCATTGATGAGCTCTACTCTTCCCTGGCAGACACCATCAACAAGCTTTACAAGCTTGATACCTTAGTGTGATTGAGTGGAGATAAGAAAGAAGAAGAAGAAGAAAATAGGGCCCTATAGAGAGGGAAGTGCTATTTAGAGGGGGCACTATAGACAGGTTTAACTGTATAAACTGTGTGTAAGACAAATAGAGTTCTTTTTAATTCCTAGACAAATGATTTTCAGTGCTAAATTTGAGAAAACATACTTACATCTAGCCCGTATGTAGCCTAATCCTGTAGTTAGCTGGGGTCCGTTCTCTGAGATTGTACCGGCGCTGGAACAAAGCAGCATGCTTAAAGTGGGAAATAGAAAGTAATGAGAACATTTTAATAAAATTTGCATGTTTACTGGAAAAGAAAAGGAAAGAATTTTTAGAATGTTGTTTAAAATTAGGAGTTTTTTTTTGCTTATCTCTAGTACATGTGGTACAGGCCATGATAATCATGGTGGATAGAAGGCGACTGCTTTTATTGTAAGTGCACCACATGTCTACACATGTGAAAAGCAGTTCGACATTGCACTTACAAATATTCCAGAGCTCTGTTTGGTTACTTGTACTCACTGTTGGGGTTGGACTTTTGCAAGAAACGAAGGCCATTGGAACATTCTTTTTTTTTAATCAGAAAAAAAGTGTCCAATGCGGGAATCGAACCCAAGTCGTAGCGGTCGAAAACCAATGGTTTAGACCATCCTTCCACCGACCCCCAAAAAATTAGTAGTGATTTTATTCACTCTGCCTTTGTCGGTCCCAAACCCGGATGGAGGAGGGGGAGCAGTAACAAGCTTACTTAAAAACCTGGGCTCAGCTGGCCCGGATGATGATACCCTGTAAGATCTCCAGGGATACAGGATGAGTCTGTACTGCATGTTAGGAGCAGCTGCACATGGCATCTGTTCCTCATGTCAGAGGTGGTCATTTCATTTTGGAGCCAAGTCGGCCTGCTACTGAGTAGTGCTCCCACTCTTAATGACAAAAGGAGATGCATTCTACTTCCATCCAATCATTTTGGTTGTCAAATCTCATTTGATTAGCTCTACTCATCTTCAGAAGACACCATCAAAAATTTCAAGTTCTACAGGCTTGATACCCTAATATGATTGAGTGGAGATAAGCAGTGATTATAACCAAGGGAATTAGAAATACACTCCAATATGTGCACACTGTGGGCACAACTTGCTGAGATGTGTTTATATCTTAACACTTTCCAAAAGTTTGACGGCAAGATGTTAAATTTTTTTGAACTGAAAAAATGCCATCCTGAACAAAAAATGAATACTGGGCAATTCTGCGCTTAAACTTAGCTGATGATTTGAAAAAAACATTGGAGGCTGTTTTCAGAAAAAAATATTTTTTGTCCTTATTGTAATACAGTAGAACCTCCCTGTAAAGGACACCTAATTGCAGAGCCAAAGTGTCCATTAGGGAGAGGTGTCTTTTTACCGGAGAGTTGCTAAATAGTAAAAATGGTAATTTTGCAAATGAAAACTGACCTTTGTGGAGAGGTACCAGAGAGTTGCTAAATTGTAAAAATGGTAATTTCGCAAATGAAAACTGTTTTTTGTGGAGAGGTTTACTCTTACCGGAGAGTTGCAAAATAGTAAAAATGGTAATTTTGAAAATGAAAACTGTCCTTTGTAGATAGGTGTCCTCTTACCAGAGAGTTGCTAAATAGTAAAAATGGTAATTTTGCAAATGAAAACTGTCCTTTGTAGAGAGGTGTCTGCTAGTGGGGTGTCTGCTAAAGGGAGGTTCTACTGTATAATATTCAGATCGTTTTGGGGAGTTTCAGAGAAGAGTGGTTTGGTTAATCAAAGATTCCAGAGTCAGGCTTCAGTCAATGGAGGAAACATCATTACAGTCAGGAATGGGCTGAAGACTGGTGGAACCTATTGTGGGATTGAAGATTCCAACTCCACAGTCATTTAAACCATTCTGCATCACTATTTGAGTGAAGTAGGTGCCCCATGTCTTAACAGATGAGTATATCGACATTTGAAAATTATCCCGCATGTGTTTCTTTTAAACGAAAAATTGAAATTTATTTTTTAAGGTGAAATAACGATTATTTCTAACCTTAGGGATGAAGTATGAAAGGATGAATTGTAAAGATAAACGGAAAAATAAAAGTGTCCAGGGATGGGAACCACAGCGTTCTGCTTACCGGGCAGATGCCATGTCCACTAGGCTACCCTGGACATATTTTTCCGCTCATCCAGGGTAGACTAGTGGACATGGCATCTGCCCGGTAAGCGGAACACTGTGGGTTCCATTCCCATCCCTGGACACTTTTATTTTTCCGTTTATCATTACTCTTCACAATTCATCCTTTCATACTTCATCCCTAAGGTTAGAAATAATCGTTATTTCTCCTTAAAAATAAATTTCGATTTTTTGTTTAAAAGAAACACATGCAGGATAATTTTCAAATGTCGTTTTACAATCATAAGCCGCATTATTTTGTATTATAAATGAGTATATGACTAGAAGTTCTGAATATAGAGAAATCTATGTATTTAGTTAGTAAAAAGATATTGGATTTAATAAAAGATTTATTTTTCAATATTTTGGTTGGCTTAACGCCAACCTTTGTCAAGGCATTACATTTTTGTATAAACAAACTCTTTATAGAAAAATGCTTTGACAAAGGTTAGGGGATCAGTCAACCCAAATATTGACAAATTAATCTTTTATTCAATCCAATATATTCCTTTTTTATTATCAAATGACTAGAAGTGTGCCTAAATATGGTAAAAAAAAAGTTTGATGATGGATCATCTCTGTATGTTAAAGACACCATAACAGTTGATGGCTTTAAAATTTTACACAAATAAATTTATTTTTATTAAATATATTTATTAAATTTTTATATAATTTGGCGAAACCGCTGAGAGGGTTCACTACTGATGAGCCAAGCCCTCTCATTCAATAACTCATATCATTTCAGTAAGGTCTGTAGAGATAATAATTGATGATATTGAAAAGAAGCGCATTGCCAGTAAGTTTATATGTGTGTAATATTTTAATGATAGAGAGATGGCAATTAAACTTGATTTACTAGTTGATGGCTTTATTATTCTGATGTAACCCACCACTAAAGCCCAGAACAAATTGTAATTTTGTTATAATAAAGGGGAAAAATATGGGCGATTCTGGAAACAATATCTAGGACAAACAAAAAGATATATTCCCCATGTAGCAGTGCTGAGTACAGCAATCAATGATAGCAGCTGTACAAGAAAGCTGCCTGTGGGACTAAATGAAACATTTCCATTAACTTCCCACCACCATTCACATCACCACAAATTTTATCTATTGACAATTCTATATACAGTTACGAGCGTCATGCGTTCTTCATCTCTGTCACCGTTTGCTTTTTTTTTTTGGAATGGCGCTCTCCTATTGGTTCGCTACGATGGCGCCGCCACTGCGCGAGACACTTTGCCCCCCCCCCCCACTCGCTTTTTGGTTTTTGTAACTATTGTGTTGGAGCGGGTCGCTCCTTAAATAAATGCATATATTAGTTAATAACTAAATGGAATCCTCTCTTTCTTTTTCCCAGTAAGAGACGCCTACGGAAGCCAACAGTACATAGACAGATAAAGCACATAGGCTATAGTTATTAACTAATATATGCATTTATTTAAGGCGCCAATTTATAATTGTAACAAATAGTATTTGAATAAAAACATTCAATTGAGTAAAACACGGGCGTTAATGATCCAACAGGTCCACATGTCTAAATTAAAACACGGGCGTTGCCCGGGTCATTCGGCTAGTATATATATAAATTAAGAAAAAAGGCATCTCCTTATCGTGCAACTAAAATTTGCTGATGGCTTGCCCCATCTATCAGAATAAATATCAAATAATCGTTGATTTTTAATTATTCCAGAATTGGCCAAATACCATTTCTTGATTAATCAAGAAAAGCTAACCACGGACGCGTTTCGGGCTGTTGGCCCTCGTCAGCGTGGTGTAAGCTGTACCTCAACGACCAAAAAGGCAGGTCTTTGGGGCATCCTGAAAAACCATGAAACAGGTATTTAGGCCGGAAGGGAGTCAGAACACCAATCAAGGTGAAAAATAGTACAAAAGAGAATTTGTACTTGGATCAGGTGGATAAATTAAGAAAAAAGACATTTCCTGATTAATCAAGAAATGGTATTAGTTGATATTTATTCTGATAGATGGCGCAAGCCATCATCAACTTTCAGTTGCACGATAAGGAAATGTATTTTTTCTTAATTTATCTACCTGATCCAAGTACAAATTCACTTTTGTACTATTTTTCACATATAAATATATAAAAAAACAATTTAAAAAAAATAAATATAAAGTGGGTCAGGTTTTGATATTAAAAACAAAGTAGGCATATCTTGACCAGGAGCACATGTGCTTTTTAGAAGGCAGAGCGCCATCTGGCGGAACAGAAATTTATTATTCATTGATTTAACCTGTTCTACCAGATGGCGCTCTGCCTTCTGAAAAGCACATGTGCTCTTGGTCAGGATATGCCTACTTTATTTTTAATATATATATATTTGTTTATCCCTAGTACACGTGGTACAGGCCATGATAATCATGGTGGGTAGAAGCTTAGATTGAGCACGCTGCCACTCACTCTCTCTCCAACTGCAGGAGTGTTGATTGGCTTGTTGCTCCGGAGGTCAGCGAGGGGAGGTATGGGTGAAGGGAGCTGGGGACTGGATGTATCCTCCACTCCTGCAATAGTTCCTTTTGGTTCCAACACACTCTGGATTCAAATTATAGTACAGTTAAACCTGTCTATAGCGCCCCCTCTATAGTGCCTTCCTCTCTATAGCGCCCGATTTTAAACATTAAAATGTAAACATTTTACATTAAAAGTGATCTGTTTATAGCACCCCACCCCTCTCTATAGCACCCTATTTTGGTGAGTCCCAAGAGGGGGGGCTATAGATAGGTTTAACTGTATACAGTAGAGTCTCCCATGAAAGACCGCCCAAAAAACACTGTGAAACCGGTCTCTCATCGGGGACTCAGTCATGATAAGTCAATGCTGATAAGTAATGGTAGATTCTTTCAACACAAAAATTGGTGTTTCACATTATCATTTATGTAACCAAACTCCGCCTTTGCCGGTCCCAAGCCCGGATGAAAAAGGAGGAGGGGGAGCAGTAACTAGCTCACTAAAAAACCTGGGTTCAGCTGGCCCGGCTGATAGTACCCTGTAAGGGCTCCTAATCCAGGGATACAGGATGAGCAGCGTTTGTACTCCATGTTAGGAGCGGCTGCACATGGCATCTGTTCCTCATGTCAGAGGTGGCCATTTCTTTTGGAGCTAAGTCGGCCTGCTACTGAGTAGTGCTCCCAGTCTTAATGACAAAGGCAGACGCATTCTACTTCACCCAGTCATGATGGTTGTCAAATCTCTTTTTCAAAAGTCTCAAGCTTTACAAGCTTCACACCCTAATATGATTGAGTGGAGATAAGAAATAAGAAGAGAAGATTTATGTAACCTACATAGGTTTAATAAGTAAATCTCCTATGGAAAACACCATTTCAGAAGTTTTTTTTTTTTGCCTTTCCCTGCATCCTAAGGTAGTCATCCTTTTCTTAGAACAAATTTGTATACATAGATAAAGAGAAAAGAATTTTGTATAATAATCATTTATTTCACTAATAAAAGTTCTAATTATGTAAATATTTACCTGTATATACATATTATCGTTCAGTTTCTTGGAAAGTTGCCTGTCGAAGGACGTCATAGTCAGAAAACTTGCCGAATTTACAGCATTAATATAATAAACACCTCGCCGTTAAACTTTTGTTCCTTCTTCAAGATGATGTCAGGCAATTCCTTCTCTTGTAAAAATGATTTATTTCAACTTTTTTATATTGTATTCCAAGCTCATTGCAAGTGTCAAATTATCCTTTAATGAATGATAAGGTACAATTTGGATTATAGATTATAAACACAAGGTAATAAGACCGAATCCAAATAAATAATTTGTGTGTAACTTTTTGGTAACATCGTTGTTACCATCTTCAGACAAAAGTACGGAATGAGAAATTTTGCCACAGCATGTTTTAAATAGTTACTGTTATCAATGATAAAGCATAATTTGGATTATAGATTATAATACAAGAAAATAAGACCTAATCCAAATAATTTATTAGTGTGTGACGTTTCAGCAACAACATTGTCACCATCATCAGACAAAAGAATTATTTTATCTGATGATGGTGACTGTTGTTGCCAAAATGTCACACACTAATAAATTATTTGGATTAGGTTTTATTTTCTTGTATTAATGTTATCAAGTGTGTAAACAAGATAGCATACAGAGCATAATAATTTCAATCTAAAAGAAACAAAGATACTAGATTATATGAAAAATTACTATAAGAGACAATTTAAAGAAGTTTTTTTCATTCAAAAGAAATGTGCTACAATTAACAAAATGGAAGAAAGAGGAAATATCAATGGTATTTCTAGATATGCCTTTAATTATATCTAAAAAAAACGTGGGTTTTTTTTTCCACTTCTAATTCTAAGAATAATATTTTAGGGTTCTTAGAAAACTATCTTTTTCTTAACTGCTATCTTGTTTACACACCTGAGAACAGTAACTATTTAAAACATGCTGTAGTAAAATTTCTCATTCAGTACTTTTGTCTGAAGATGGTAACAACACTATTACCGAAACGTCACACACTAATTATTTATTTGAATTGGGTCTTATTACCTTTTTTTTTTTTGCTTATCCCTAGTACACGTGGTACAGGCCATGATAATCATGGTGGGTAGAAGAAGGCGACCTCTTTTACTGTAAGTGCACCACATGTCTACACACGTGAAAAACAGTTCAACTTTGCACTTACAAATGAATATGCCAGAGCCCTGTTTGGTTACTTATACTCGCTAGTGGGGTTGGACTTTTGCAAGAATAGAGGGACATTGGAGCATTTTTTTTTTTTAAATAAGAAAAATAGTACTCAATGCGGGAATTGAACCCGGTTCGTAGCGGTAGTAAACCAACAGTTTATACCAGCCTTCCACCAACCCCCCTCTTATTACCTTGTATTATTTAATGAATCAACAAGGTTATACAAGGGGGTCGGTGGAAGGCTGGTTAAACCGTTTGGTTTTTGACCACTAGGACCAGGGTTCGATTCCCGCATTGGACACTTTTTTCTGTTTAAAAAAAAAAAATGCTCCAATGGCCCTCGATTTTTGCAAAAGTCCAACCCCACCAGCGAGTGCAAGTAACCAAACGGGGCTCTGGCACATTTGTAAGTGCAAAGTCGAACTGCTTTTCACATGTGTAGACATGTGGTGCACTTACAGTAAAAGCAGTCGCTAACTACCTTCCTTGATTATTAAGGCCTGTACCACGTGTACTAGGGATAAGCAAAAAAATATATATATCCTTTTCTGACTCCAAAATATATGAACTATAATGTGTGTGTGTGGGCTACCAGTAGTTTAAATATAAAGTAGCTCTTCTAGTTGCAGAGCTAAAGTGTCCTTTAGGGAGAGTTACTAAATAGTGAATGTGTGACAATTTTGGTGATTAAAACCGTCCCTTGTAGAGAGGTGTCCTCTAACAAGAATATCCACACATCAAGGTTGTTCTCACAGGTCACCATATCTTGAAAAATGTCACAATTTTTTGTCCAGCACAGGAGGTTATTATTGTACCAGAGCATAAAAAAAATGTAATTTTCAAAAGAATCATACGCGTCTATAATAGTTTCAAATATTCATAACAGATGGTGCGCTGATGCATCATAAAACTGTAAACATTTTTTTTTTTATGGAGATATTGGATAACCGTGCTATTGTCTCTTTCAATGCTACTCCTGTTTATAGGTAGAGCCGTCAAATTACCATTCTGATGTGAACACAGTATGTCTCTTAATGTACTTTTTTTTTTTTGCTTATCCCTAGTACACGTGGTACAGGCCATGATAATCATGGTGGGTATAAGAATGCGACTGCTTTTACTGTAAGTGCACCACATGTCTATACATGTGAAAAGCAGTTCGACTTTGCACTTAGAAATGTGCCAGAGCCGCGTTTGGTTACTTGCACTCGCTGGTAGGGTTGGACTTTTGCAAGAATCGGGGGCAATTGGAGCATTTTTTTTTAAACAGAAAAAAGTGTCCAATGCGGGAATCGAACCCGGATCGTAGTGGTCGAAAACCAAACGGTTTAGACCATCCTTCCACCGACCCCCTAAATGTACATTGTAAAGGTGTTTGAAAACTTACCGTTACTATAGGCTTGGGCAGCTACCGACTGATTAACTGGTTTAGGTGTCCTTTCTGCACAACAAATGTTATGAAATTTAGTGATTAACCTTTTAAAGAAAAATTTAACAGACAAAAAGAGCAGTGATTTATAAATAAAGATGACATTTTTTTGTTTTAAACACTATTTAGTGTGCCTGGATCACGGTGCCATGATCAATGAAAGCTGCACCCCTACACCCCATTCCATTGGAATTTGTGTAATCTTTGCACAGGGGGATAAGAAACAATGAAATAACAACAGAACCTCCATGAGAGGACACTTAGGCTAGAGGACACCTCTCTACAAAGGAAATTTTTCATTTGCAAAATTACCATTTTTACTATTTAGCAACTCTCCGGTAAGAGGACAGCTCTCCCTAAAGGACACTTTGTCCCTAAAATTAGGTATCCTTTACAGGGAGGTTCTACTATATTTTTTAAGATAATGACAATGAGAAAAACGTATACAGCCATACTTCCACCATTCAACAAGTTGTGGAGAGTTCAAAGTAGATAATTTGGTTGAGATTTTAGAGGTAAAATACTAAATGGTTCTGACCTGGCTTGGGGGACAATTTGCGGCTGTATGGAACAATGTTGAGCTGACCTGCACATTATGAACAAATGAGTTTGGATTGTTACAAAAAAAAAAAGACCTGAGATATACTGATGTTGAATAAATATTGAAAAAATATTATAGACAAAATGATAAATAGGAACCTCTTGCTGCTAAGGATTCTACCAGTCACTTGACAAGACTAATGATTAGACTATTTTAAAATTATAATGAATACTCTCTTAGAAGCCATTCCTTTGTTTGTTGTTGTTGTTGTTTCTTATCTCCTTGGGTAAAGATTTAACGAATTCCATGAGTTCATGCTCCTCGAGCTGTTTTATGATAAGCATCGGCCTCTTCCAAAGGTCCTGTTTAGTGCATCTAATGCAAGCCATGAGATTCCTTTGTTTACTCGTGATATAAAGGGCTTTTCTCTATCAAAGGCAGATACAATTTCAAGTATTACTTTAAAATTTATTGGACACAATATATATATAAAACTATAAAAATTATCTACTGAATAAAAAATATAAACTTATAACAAAAAAAAAAAAGATTTGAAAAATAAAAAATAATTATTATATTTGAGTTTTGGAAAAGAAATTTTTCCCTGAAAAACTGATATTTTCACCTTAAGCTTGTTGATTGCCTTAACAACCTTGCTGTGTACAAGCATCTCGTTCTACTGCTAGGAGAGCTTTTCAAGCTCTGTGTGAACCAAGCTGCTTAACCAATGGGCTGCGAGGAGTTACTTCAAGTTCAGGCAATGGAGCAAATCAGAGAGGTGAGATGGCAGATGAATAGGAAGCCAGAAAGTTGAGACAATGGAAAGAACAAATGTCAGTATTTAACGCTGATTCTCTGACAAAATACAAGATACAGTTAAACCTGCCTATAGCGCCCCCTCTAAATAGCGCCTTCCTCTATATAGCGCCCGATTTTAAATACGTAGTACGATGCGATTTACATTAAAAGTGACCTGCCTATAGCACCCTATTTTGGTGAGTCCCAAGAGGGAGCGCTATAGACAGGTTTAACTGTAATTCAACAAAAAATGAGGAAATATCAAATATGTGAAATAAACTCTGAGAGAGAAGAATTACAAAAACACAATAACAAGACTCAGAACAAAACACTACAAAGAAATGACAATACATCCAGATGGCACAAGAACCTATAGGACATGTTACAATTGTCCTGGTGTGGAACTAACACCTACCCACATATTCTCATGCCCAGCAATGGCCATAACCTTGCAGAAAATTGACATGGACCAAGAGCAGCAGCTTTACACACCCAAGATAGAGAACATTACGACTGCTGTGATAGAGATGTATGGGGACATCTGAGGCTCTTCATTGGACACAACAACAACAACAGAAAATTGACATGGACCCAGAGCAGCAGCTTTACACACCCAAGATAGAGAACATTGCTGTGATAGAGATGTATGGGGACATCTGAGGCTCTTCATTGGACACAACAACAACAACAGAAAATTGACATGGACCCAGAGCAGCAGCTTTACACACCCAAGATAGTGGACATTGCGACTGCTGTGATAGAGATGTATGGGGACATCTGAGGCTCTTCATTGGACACGACAACAACAGAAAATTGACATGGACCCAGAGCAGCAGCTTTACACACCCAAGATAGTGGACATTGCGACTGCTGTGATAAAGATGCACGGGGACATCTGAGGCTCTTTATTGGACACGACAACAACAACAGAGAGGTGAGAACATACCATCTTTGTTTCTTATTCTTGAGCCTCAAGGTTCAGTTTGTTCACCTCAGGTCACCATATCTTGAAAATATCTCAATTTTTGGGTAACACAGGAGGTATTGCTTGTACCAGAGCATAAAATAAACAGTAAACTTTTTAAAAATGAAGATATTGGATAACCCTGCTATTGCCTTTCATTGCTACTCCTGCCTTCTTCTTCTTTCTTATCTCAAAGCCATGATAATCATGGTGGGTAGTTAGCGACTGCTTTTATTATAAGCGCCCCACATGTCTACACATGAGAAAAGCAGTTCAACTTTGCACTTACAAATGTGCCAGAGCCCCATTTGGTTACTTGCACTCGCTGGTGGGGTTGGACTTTTGCAAGAATTGGGGGCCATTGGAGCATTTTTTTTTTTTAAACAGAAAAAAAGTGTCCAATGCGGGAATCGAACCTGGGTCATAGTGGTCGAAAACCAAACGGTTTAACCAGCCTTCCACCGACCCCCGCTACTATAACCAGTCAAATTACAATGCTGATGTGAACATGTATATCTCTTAATGTACATTGTAAAAGGTGTTTGAAAACTCACTTTTGCCATAGGGTTGAGAAGCCACCGACGAAAAATCACTGTTACTATAGGCTTGGGTAGCTACTGACTGGTTAACTGGTTTAGGTGTCCTTTCTGCACAACAAAGGAAGGATCTTGGTGATTAATATTTTAAGAAAATTCAACAGGCAAGCATACTATAATTTAAGATAATGATATTGAGAAAAAACTTATACAGCCATACTTCTTTAATTGAACAAGTTGTGTTGAATCAGTTCAAAGTAGGTAAGTTGGTTGAGATTTGAAAAATGGATGAATCATAGTTGGTTGAATTAAAGAAACTATCCTGTGAGTAAAAATAATATTTCCTGTAAAATATAGTTTTTTTTTTTTTAATTATCCCTAGTACACGTAGTACAGGCAATGATAATCATGGTGGGTAGTTAGCGACTGGTTTTACTCTAAGCGCATCACATGTCTACACATGTGAAACGCAGTTCGACTTTGCACTTACAAATGTGCCAGAGCCCCATTTGGTTACTTGCACTCGCTGGTGGGGCTAGACTTTTGCAAGAATCGGGGGCCATTGGAGCATTTTTTTTTTTTTAATCAGAAAAAAGTGTCCAATGCGGGAATCGAACCCAGGTCGTAGCGGTCAAAAACCAAACGGTTTAACCAGCCTTCCACCGACCCCCATAAAAATTTGAAATTTGAAAGATTGAAATGAAGCTGTCCACTTTTTAGAAAACATCCTTCTTTAAAAGACAAACTAAACTAAGTTATAGGTAAATTATCATAAACTAGGTTGCTCTTTTTGAGCAGTACCTAATAAATGGATTTTGAAACAAGCAAAGCAAGTTATAGATATAAATAAGCTAGTGTCTTGTGGTTAAATATGTACACACAAAGGATTCAAATGTGGCACAAACGGATGGTATTATTAAGGTATTCCATGAAGCTTTTGATTGTATCTCAAACATTGTAGCATTGATAAGGCACAATTATTTGGATTATAGATTATAAACACAAGGTAATAAGACCAAATCCAAATAAATGGTCCTTCTAAATTCAATAAAATAAAAAAAAATCATTCAGTACTTTTGTCTGAAGATGGTAACAACGCTGTTACCGAAACGTCACACACTATTTATTTATTTGGTTTTGGTCTTATTACCTTGTTTTAAAACATTTTAGCAGTTATATAAAAAAAGGTACTGAAGAAATCAGACTATGGATCATCTGAGAGAATTGAATAAAGCCATAGATAGAGAGACATCCTATAGTTGACAATATAATGCAAGCATTGCAGGGAGTGAAGGTTTTTGCTAAACTTGATGCAAAAATAAAGATTTTGTCAAATAGAACTAGATAAAAGGTCCGGGCCATTAATCACTTTTATTACAACCAAGTATGGTTTTTTAAGGCCTATTATAAAGGCCATAGCAACCAAGGAGTGGTGTAATTTTTTGCCCTATTAAAAAGGCCATAGCAACCAAGGAGGGGTTTTTTGAGGCCTATTATAAAGGCCATAGCAACCAAGGAGGGGGGATTTTAAGGCCTATTATAAAGGCCATAGCAACCAAGGAGGGGTTTTTTGAGGCCTATTATAAAGGCCATAGCAACCAAGGAGGGGTTTTTTTTTAGGCCTATTATAAAGGCCATAGCAACCATGGAGGGGGGATTTTAAGGCCTATTATAAAGGTCATAGCAACCAAGGAGGGGTTTTTTGAGGCCTATTATAAAGGCCATAGCAACCATGGAGGGGGGATTTTAAGGCCTATTATAAAGGTCATAGCAACCAAGGAGGGGTTTTTTGAGGCCTATTATAAAGGCCATAGCAACCAAGGAGGGGGGATTTTAAGGCCTATTATAAAGGTCATAGCAACCAAGGAGTGGTGTAATTTTTTGCCCTATTAAAAAGGCCATAGCAACTAAGGAGGGGTTTTTTGAGGCCTATTATAAAGGCCATAGCAACCAAGGAGGGTTTTTTTGAGGCCTATTATAAAGGCCATAGCAACCATGGAGGGGGGATTTTAAGGCCTATTATAAAGGTCATAGCAACCAAGGAGGGGTTTTTTGAGGCCTATTATAAAGGCCATAGCAACCAAGGAGGGGTTTTTTTTAGGCCTATTATAAAGGCCATAGCAACCATGGAGGGGGGATTTTAAGGCCTATTATAAAGGCCATAGCAACCAAGGAGGGGTTTTTTGAGGCCTATTATAAAGGCCATAGCAACCAAGGAGGGGTTTTTTTTAGGCCTATTATAAAGGCCATAGCAACCAAGGAGGGGTTTTTTGAGGCCTATTATAAAGGCCATAGCAACCAAGGAGGGGTTTTTTTTTAGGCCTATTATAAAGGCCATAGCAACCATGGAGGGGGGATTTTAAGGCCTATTATAAAGGTCATAGCAACCAAGGAGGGGTTTTTTGAGGCCTATTATAAAGGCCATAGCAACCATGGAGGGGGGATTTTAAGGCCTATTATAAAGGTCATAGCAACCAAGGAGGGGTTTTTTGAGGCCTATTATAAAGGCCATAGCAACCAAGGAGGGGTTTTTTGAGGCCTATTATAAAGGCCATAGCAACCAAGGAGGGGGGATTTTAAGGCCTATTATAAAGGTCATAGCAACCAAGGAGTGGTGTAATTTTTTGCCCTATTAAAAAGGCCATAGCAACCAAGGAGGGGTTTTTTGAGGCCTATTATAAAGGCCATAGCAACCAAGGAGGGGGGATTTTAAGGCCTATTATAAAGGTCATAGCAACCAAGGAGTGGTGTAATTTTTTGCCCTATTAAAAAGGCCATAGCAACTAAGGAGGGGTTTTTTGAGGCCTATTATAAAGGCCATAGCAACCATGGAGGGGGGATTTTAAGGCCTATTATAAAGGTCATAGCAACCAAGGAGGGGTTTTTTGAGGCCTATTATAAAGGCCATAGCAACCAAGGAGGGGGGATTTTAAGGCCTATTATAAAGGTCATAGCAACCAAGGAGTGGTGTAATTTTTTGCCCTATTAAAAAGGCCATAGCAACTAAGGAGGGGTTTTTTGAGGCCTATTATAAAGGCCATAGCAACCAAGGAGGGTTTTTTTGAGGCCTATTATAAAGGCCATAGCAACCAAGGAGGGGTTTTTTGAGGCCTATTATAAAGGCCATAGCAACCAAAGAGGGTTTTTTTGAGGCCTATTATAAAGGCCATAGCAACCAAGGAGGGGTTTTTTGAGGCCTATTATAAAGGCCATAGCAACCAAGGAGGGGTTTTTTTTAGGCCTATTATAAAGGCCATAGCAACCATGGAGGGGGGATTTTAAGGCCTATTATAAAGGTCATAGCAACCAAGGAGGGGTTTTTTGAGGCCTATTATAAAGGCCATAGCAACCAAGGAGGGGTTTTTTGAGGCCTATTATAAAGGCCATAGCAACCAAGGAGGGGGGATTTTAAGGCCTATTATAAAGGTCATAGCAACCAAGGAGTGGTGTAATTTTTTGCCCTATTAAAAAGGCCATAGCAACTAAGGAGGGGTTTTTTGAGGCCTATTATAAAGGCCATAGCAACCAAGGAGGGTTTTTTTGAGGCCTATTATAAAGGCCATAGCAACCAAGGAGGGGTTTTTTGAGGCCTATTATAAAGGCCATAGCAACCAAAGAGGGTTTTTTTGAGGCCTATTATAAAGGCCATAGCAACCAAGGAGGGGTTTTTTTGAGGCCTATTATAAAGGCCATAGCAACCAAGGAGGGGAATTTTAAGACCAATTATAAAGGCCATAGCAACCAAGGAGGGGTCTTTAAGACCAATTATAAAGGCCATAGCAACCAAGGAGGAGTGTAATTTTTTTGTCCTATTATAAAGGCCATAGCAACCAAGGAGGGGTTTTTTGAGGCCTATTATAAAGGCCATAGCAACCAAAGAGGGTTTTTGAGGCCTATTATAAAGGCCATAGCAACCAAGGAGGGGTTTTTTAAGGCCTATTATAAAGGCCATAGCAACCAAGGAGGGGTGTAATTTTTTGTCCTATTATAAAGGCCATAGCAACCAAGGAGGGGGGGATTTTAAGGCCCATTATAAAGGCCATAGCAACCAAGGAGGGGGAGATTTTAAGGCCCATTATAAAGGCCATAGCAACCAAGGAGGGGTGTAATTTTTTTGTCCAATTATAATGGCCATAGCAACCAAGGAGGGGAATTTTAAGGCCAATTATAAAGGCCATAGCAACCAAGGAGGGGGAATTGTTTAGGCCAATTATAAAGGCCATAGCAACCAAGGAGGGGGATTTTAAGGCCTATTATAAAGGTCATAGCAACCAAGGAGTGGTGTAATTTTTTGCCCTATTAAAAAGGCCATAGCAACCAAGGAGGGTTTTTTTGAGGCCTATTATAAAGGCCATAGCAACCAAGGAGGGGTGTAATTTTTTTGTCCTATTATAAAGGCCATAGCAACCAAGGAGGGGGGATTTTAAGGCCTATTATAAAGGCCATAGCAACCAAGGAGGGGGGATTATAACCCTTTAAACCCTATGTTTGCAGGTAATCATATCTTGCTGTCAGTAAAGTGGTGTCAAGTAACTCTCTCCTCCACTTACAGGCTCACAGTGAGTCATGCCACAAATAAATACATCCTCTTCTAGCTTTTTACTTTTATTTTACTCACCCCTTTTGTTCTGAATTATTTTGCAAATTAAAATGTCTTCTGAACGATTCAATTGAAATTTACAATTAGATATGGAATCATTGGATTCAAAAGCAGCTTCAGTTTATTTTTATAAATGGAATAATTGATCTCTATAATACCTCTTTATTATCAAACTTTTTATTTGGGTAAATTTCTGGCTTTTAGCATCTTCCCAACTCACTTTCTTGTCCATTTGTTTACTTATATTCACCCGATTCTTGCAAAAGTCCAACCCCACCAGCGAGTGCAAGTAACCAAATGGGGCTCTGGCACATTTGTAAGTGCAAAGTCGAACTGCTTTTCACATGTGTAGACATGTGGTGCACTTACAGTAAAAGCAGTCGCCTACTTCTACCCACCATGATTATCATGGCCTTTACCACGTGTGTACTAGGGATAAGAAAAAAAAACTTATATTAACTTTAATTAAAAAAGCAATGCTTAAAGAATGTTTTCAAGCAAATTATTACTGACTTTTACAAATAAGCTTCGTATTATAGAGTGCAAAATAATAAAATCGGTTTGAATATGATTTTATATATTTAAATATAAAAATAATAAAACTTTGTCTAAAACATATGTTGATTTTTAAATTACACATAAAGGTACATTTATGCTAATTAATTGATAAGAAGGATCTCAATAATCAAGGGAGATGATTGAGTCCAGTTTGATATACTGCTTGGAAATACTAACCATTATAAAAGTTTTCTATATACACCCATACTTCGCTTTGCGTCGGGGTTACGTTCCAAAAAAACATGACGCAAATTGAAACGACGCAAAGTGAAAATATGTGAAGGCGCAATCAAAAACAAAGGTGTTGCCATATTTTAGGAAAAAAAAATTAAAGACTCGAATCCAAAACAACGCAATTTTGAAAATCTAACTACGCACAGTGAAAATCAGTAAAAATTAAGCAGCGACTCAACTTCGAAAAAAAAAAAAACGCAAAACGAAACGACGCAAAGCGAGGTATTGGTTTATGTGACTGTGTAGTTCAATAATAAACCATGTTAAAACAGTGGCTCTAGTGAACAAACTAAGATCCTATTTTAGAACTGGATATTCCTTAAGTATGGGACAATAAAGTGCCATCTACATCAAGTAAGCTATTGAATACTTTTTACTGGCTTTATATACATGTATATTTGTCTCTGTTACAACTATTTAAATACAGTATAACCTCCATGAGAGGACACTCATGCTAGAGGACACCTCTCTACAAAGAACAGTTTTCATTTGCAAAATTACCATTTTTACATATATGTATATATATGTATACATATCTATATATATAAAAATGAATGTTTGTATGTTTGTATGTTTGTTTGTCTGTGTCTTTGTTTGTATGACTCCTATACAAATTCGCAGTAGATCACTAATTCAAACCAAAATTTCCATACATAGGTAAAAAATAACGAGGATGACGATAGGCTATTTTAAAATATATATAAATCATTTATTAAAACTATATATTCAAATTATTCAACTTAGCTCACAAGCAGCGCCCTCTAGAACACTCAGGCGGGCGATGGCAGGCGCGCGACGATTGGCTGCCGGCGCAGCACGTGACTTCCCTTCCCCCTGCCCCCCCTCGCCGAGTAAATGAGATCTCCCGGCTGACGGCCGGAGCAGCGCCCTCTAGAACGCGTGACGATTTTGACGGCGCGGGGCGCTCCCAGTTGGACAGTTGCGCGGGGGCAGAGTGACCTCGCGGGTGCCCTCCGGGAACTACGTCCATATGTAATATACATTTAATCGTGTAAACCCGGGCGTTGCCCGGGTCATTCGTCTACAAATTCTCAGTAGTTCACTAATTCAAACCAAAATTCCCATACATAGGTAAAAGAATACTGGGAAGACGATAGGCTATTTTAAACATTTTGCTTTTTATAAAAATTTTGCTGTATCATGTTTGAATATCAGATACAAAATTATATCTGGAAAAATTCCAAAAAACAGAGACCACGGGTGAAACAGGGTACATTTAATAGGGTAAAACCCGGGCGTTTTTACATATATGTATATATATGTATACATATCTACTTATATATTTGCCTTATTCTGTCTGTTTGTCTGTTTGAAGCTCACGGATGGGATTTTTCATAACCATCGGTGGTTCAGTGGTAGAATGCTCGCCTGCCACGCGGGCGGCCCGAGTTCGATTCCCGGCCAATGCATTTTTTTTTTTTTACAATTTTTAAAACTCGTTTATATATTATACAAGAATGACATCCACGGCGCCAATTTATAATTGTAACGAATAGTATATGAATAAAAGCATTTAATCGGGTAAAACCCGGGCGTTGCCCGGGTCATTCGTATATAATAATTGTATAAACGAATGCAAGACAAAATCACCGCGAATGTTTCTTTTTTTTAAGGCAATTATCGTTATTTATCGTTAATTTTTGTTTCGATTTTATTGAAAAAAAAAAAACGATATGGTGCCTTTAAAAAATGATCTTTATTACTATGCAGTTTTCTATTTAGTCAATATACCTAAGTTCATGTTGCAAATGTAATTATCTCTATCGATTTAGTAGGTGATATGCAAAAAAAAAATCGACATGATGAAATCTTTATGAAAATTCACATTTTTATTTTTATATTTTCAAGACACACACAGTTTGGGGCGGGACGTTTCACAAGAGAGACATCCACGGCGCCAATTTATAATTGTAACGAATAGTATTTTAATTAAAACATTTTAAAAACACACAGTTTGGAACGGGACGTTTCACAAGAGTGACATCCATGGCGCCAATTTATAATTGTAACGAATAGTATTTGAATTAAAACATTTTTAAAATATATACGCACTCGGGTAAAACCCGGGCGTTGCCCGGGCCATTCGTCTAGTATGTATATATATGACAATAAAATATTTAAGCACGAAAATTTCTCTTTACATATAAATCAAATTTCTACTGTCCTTACTGAAATGAAAATATATTGGGAGGGCTGCTTGGCTCATCAGTGGTGAACCCTCCCAGAGATTTTGCCAATTTAATCTACCAGACCGCTTCTTTAGAGCTCTAATTCTGTTTTGGATCATCAGTGTGGCAAATATAAGCTGGATGATCCAATAGAGTATTAGATCTCTAATAAAAGCCATGTGGTAGATTAAATTGGTGATACCGTTGGGAGGGTTCACTACTGATGAGCCAAGCTCTCCCAATATTTTTTCATTGCAGTAAGGACAGTAGATATATAATTTATATCTATAGACAAGGTAATAAGACCAAATCCAAATAAATAAGTAGTGTGTGACATTTCGGTAACAGCGTTGTTACCATCTTCAGACAAAAGTACTGAAGATGGTAACAATTCAGTATTTCAGTACTTTTGTCTGAAGATGGTAACAACGCTGTTACCGAAACGTCACACACTACTTATTTATTTGGATTTGGTCTTATTACCTAGTGTTTATAATCTATAATCCAAATTGTACCTTATCCTTAGATTTGGTCTTATTACCTTGTGTTTATAATCTATAATCCAAATTGTGCCTTATCATTATATGTATAGATAAACTTTTGTGCTTAAATATTTTAATTTCTTGGATATTCCTTATTTATTGAAGTGGGTAAAGTTTTCAACTAGCAATAATCGCGTCTCGGAAGATCCTCATTGGCTACGATATCGCCTCTGCACAAAGCATTTATTGAAGTGTCCATGATATACAAGCATTCTTGGCCACTGTCTTCATACTGGGCTTTCTTTTTGGAAAGCTTGTGCCATCTTCAGACAACACTCACCTTGAGAAGTGGAGGAAGCCCCAAATCCATTTCTGAGATGAGAATGGGAAGAGGTGCTGGGTATAGGTGGCTGAGCTGCACAGACCAAACATTGACATCAAGTAAGCTATTGAATACTTTTTACTGTGGCTTTATATACATGTATATTTGTCTCTGTTACAACTATTTAAATACAGTATAACCTCCATGAGAGGACACTCATGCTAGAGGACACCTCTCTACAAAGAACAGTTTTCATTTGCAAAATTACCATTTTTACAATTTAGCAACTCTCCGGTAAGAGGACATCTCTTCCTAAAGGACACTTTGGCTCTGAAATTAGGTGTTGTCTTTTACAGGGAGGTTCTACTGTAATAATTTGAACATTTACAACCCCATCTATATACACAAGATAGGGATTTTTTTATTACTATTTTAAATAAAAAACTTTTCCTACTTTCCTTTCTGCAATGGAATATATGCAGTAAGGATTTTTAATTTACTGCAATGGAATATTGGGAAGGAGTGGTGAGTCCAACTAGAGGATATTTGTAAGTTCAATCAGCGATACTGCTCTAATATTGCACATGCTCTAATATTGCACATGCTCTAATATTGCACATGCTCTAATATTGCACATGCTCCAATATTGCACATGCTCCAATATTGCACATGCTCCAATATTGCACATGCTCCAATATTGCACATGCTCCAATATTGTACATGCTCTAATATTGCACATGCTCCAATATTGCACATGCTCTAATATTGCACATGCTCCAATATTGCACATGCTCCAATATTGCACATGCTCCAATATCGCACATGCTCCAATATCGCACATGCTCCAATATCGCACATGCTCCAATATCGCACATGCTACAATATCGCACATGCTCCAATATCGTACATGCTCCAATATCGCACATGCTCCAATATCGCACATGCTCTAATATCGCACATGCTCCAATATCGCACATGCTCCAATATCGCACATGCTCCAATATCGTACATGCTCCAATATCGCACATGCTACAATATCGCACATGCTCCAATATCGTACATGCTCCAATATCGCACATGCTCCAATATCGCACATGCTCCAATATCGTACATGCTCCAATATCGCACATGCTACAATATCGCACATGCTCCAATATCGTACATGCTCCAATATCGCACATGCTCCAATATCGCACATGCTCTAATATCGCACATGCTCTAATATTGCACATGCTCTAATATTGCACATGCTCTAATATTGCACATGCTCTAATATTGCACATGCTCTAATATTGCACATGCTCTAATATTGCACATGCTCTAATATTGCATTGTAAAGCTTGTTGATGGTGTCTGCTGGGGATAAGTAGAGCTCATCAATGGATGAGTCAATACAGTCAATAATGTGTTTTGGGGTTGCAGGTTGAGAATTGCACTTAGTACATAGTGGGAAAACCTTGCAACCATTCTGGAAAGTCGTTGTCCGTAGGTGACCAGACTTAAGTCTAGAAATCAAGGACTGTTGTTTTATTGGAAGGACAGAACTGGTGCTTGTCCCTCCAGCTCTGTACCAGTCATGTGTAGCATCAGATTTTCATTCCTGCAGGCATTGGGTTTTGATGGTGCGGGGGAGGTCTCTTTCGTATAGTGAACCAGACATGATTACATCCAATCTACCCCACTTGCCTAAAATGTAGCTTGGCACCTGCAGCTTCAGAACACATTTTGGCTTTCATTAGATACACAAACAGGACCTTTGGGAGAAGCTGCTGCTCATCATAAAACAGCTAGAGGAGCATGAACTCATGGAATTCGTGTAATATTTACACAAGGGGATAAGAAACAACAACATGATTACATTCTATGGATGGGGTGGAATTTTAGGGCCTATTATATTTAGGTGATAACAAAGTGGAACTCCGCCTTTGCCGGTCCTAAGCCTGGATGAAAAAGGAGGAGGGGAGAAGAAACAAGCTTGGTAAAAAACCTGTGCTCAGCTGGCCCGGCTGATAGTACCCTGTAAGGGCTCCTAATCCAGGGATACAGGATGAGCAGCGTTTGTACTCCTTGTTAGGAGCCGCTGCAAATGGCGTCTGTTCCTCATGTCAGAGGTGGCTATTTCTTTTGGAGCTAAGTAGGCCTGCCACTGAGTAGTGCTCCCAGTCTTAATGACAAAGGCAGACACATTCTACATCACCCAGTACCCTAATATGATTGAGTGGAGATAAGGAAGAAGAAGACAACAAAGTGAGGGGATTCAAGGCCTATTGTATAGGCCATAGAAACCAAATATGTCAATGCAAATCAACAATATAATCCTATCATCAAATAATACTGAGTAATGATAAAGCACAATTTGGATTATAGATTATAATACAAGAAAATAATCATAAATGATATTTACAGATATGCCTTTAATTATATCTTTTTTTAAATCCACTTTTAATTCTAAGAAGAATATTTCAAGTTGTCTTAAAAAAACTATTTTTCCTTATCTGTTATCTTGTTTAAACACGTGATAACAGTATTATTTAAGAACTTGCTGTGGTATTTTTTCTCATTTATTCTTTTGTCTGATGATGGTGACAATTTTGTTGCCAAAATGTCACACATTAATAAATTATTTGGATTAGGTCTTATTTTCTTTTATTAATACTGAGAAACTTTTACTGCTGTTGGTAAATGCCTAGAGATTACAGCACTGCCATTACTGAAAGGCCACTCAGCTATTGTGGTATCTATAAATGAATTTGTAAAGATTTAAAGGATCCTAAACATTATTTTTGATATGCAAATAAGTATTTTAAAATTAATCAACAGATTATTATTTTACATAGTTGCTCAGAATCTGTTTCTTTTTTTTTTTTTTGCTTATCCCTAGTACACGTGGTACAGGCTATGATAATCGTGGTGGGTAGTTAGCGACTGCTTTTTACTGTAAGCGCACCACATGTCTACACATGTGAAAGCAGTTTGACTTTGCACTTACAAATGTGCCAGAGCCCCGTTTGGTTACTACTCAGAATCTGTGATAAGACACAATATTTGTATTATAGATTATAACTACAAGGTAATAAGACCAAATCCAAATAAATTAATAGTGTGTGACATTTCGGTAACAGCATTGTTATCATCATACAAAAGAATAAATCATTTATTCTTTTGTCTGATGATGATGGTAACAATGGTGTTACTTAAACATCACACACTTTTTGGTTTTGGTTTGGTTTTATTTAACATAGTTGCTTAGCATATTTTTCTCATTGCTTTTGTTTTTCTATGAAATAAGTTTCCAGTTGGTCTCGAGGACCACGCCATCACCATCTCCTCAGCGCGAAGTACGCGATGCTGGTGATTCTCCACCAAACTCTGCAGCGCTGGCAGAGACGCCATATTCATTGTACATAGTGTATATAATGCATATTATCTTTTTTTTAAATAGTACAGATTGTGTACTTTGCATGTATTGACAAGATGTCAATAAAATTATTTTAATTATCTACAATTGTCTATGAAATAAGTAATTGCTTGATCAAAAACATTTTTTTTTCCATCTTCCTGCTTGTCTTACCTGTCAATAGTGTGTCAGTTTATTATCACTGATTAAATACATTAATCTGCCCATGAATTCATGTACCTTGTTGATTATTTTTTCGTCGCAGTAAGGGCAGTAGAAGTTTGTATTGTGTATAAAAAGAAACATTCGTGCTTTTAAATCCTTTCATTTTATATATATAGATGGCGCGTTATTGCTTTGTGTTAATTTATGCCTAACTGGCCTTGTCTTTATTGTTTGCGGAAGAGCATTGCTCGATGCAAATATTTGAATGTAACTCTACTGTCCTATAAGCTTATGTCCATAGTTTTCTTGAAAACCAATTCTGAGATTATATCCTTCAGTGCTGCGTATATAAGCAGAATCGTCCAATACAGTATTAGAGCTCTGAAAAGCCGTCTGGTGGATTAAATTGGCGAAACCGCTGGGAGGGTTCACCACTGATGAGCCAAACCCTCCCAATATATTTTTTCATCGCAGTAAGGGCAGTAGAGGTTTGTATTATATATAAAAGAAACATTCGTGCTTTTGAATCCTTTCATTTTATATGTATAGATGGCGCGTTATTGATTTGTGTTATTTATTAGGATTGTAAATAATTTTTTATCTGATCTGAATTTTAATATACTGCTTGTGAATAGCAACCATTATAAAATGATTTCTAGGTGTGTCACTGTTGTTCAATAATACCCTCTAAACCTTGGTATAACAGTGGCTCTAGTGAACAAACCAAGATCCCACTTTAGAGAGGTGAACTGGATATTCCTTATTTATTGAAGTGTCCATGAGATGTAGGCATTCTTGGCCACTATGTCCTCATACTGAGCTTTCTTTTTATACTTCTTCTTTTTTATATCCACTCAATCAATATAAGGTATCAAGCTTTTAGAGTTAGACAACCATCATGACTGGGTGAAGTAGAATATGTCTGCCTTTGTCATTAAGATTGGGAGCCCTACTCAGTGGCAGGCTTATCTTCAGAAGAAATGGCCGCCTCTGACATGAGTAACAGACGCCATGTGCAGCTGCTCCTAACATGAAGTACAAATGCTGCTTATCCTGTATTTCTGGATCAGGAGCCCTTACAGGGTACTATCAGCCGGGCCAGCTGAGCCCCGGTTTTTTATATACTGCTCCCCCTCAATCTTTTTCATCCGGGCTTGGAAAACATGTGCCATCTTCAGATAACACTCACCTTGAGAAGTGGGGGAAGTTCCATTTCTGAGATGAGAATGGGAAGAGGTGCTGGGTAGAGATGGCTGAGCTGCACAGACCAAACATTGACATTAAGTAAGCTATTGAATACTTTTTACTGTGTGGCTTTATATACTTGTGTATTTGTGAAATTCCGCCTTTGCCGGTACCAAGCCTGGATGAAAAAGGAGGAGGGGGAGCATTAACAAGCTCACTAAAAAACCTGGGCTCAGCTGGCCCGGTTGATAGTACCCTGTAAGGGCTCCTGATCCAGGGATACAGGATGAGCAGCGTTTGTACTCCATGTTAGGAGCGGCTGCACATGGCGTCGGTTCCTCATGTCAGAGGCGGCCATTTCTTTTGGAGCTAAGTCGGCCTGCCACTGAGTAGTGCTCCCAGTCTTAATGACAAAGGCAGACGCATTCTACTTCACCTAATGTGGAGATAAGAAAGAAGAAGATGTATATTTGTCTCTCAGTTACAATTATTTTAATAATAATTTGAACGTTTACACCCCATACACAAGAACTTTTTATTGCTATTTTTACTGTTTATAGGTTGAATTTATCAAAGTAGCTTTTATTTAAACACAAGATAATAATACCAAATCCAAATATACACTATTTATTTATTTAGATTTGTTCTGATAAGGCACAATTTGGATTATAGATTATAAACACAAGGTAATAAGACCAAATCCAAATAAATAAATAGTGTGTGACGTTTCGGTAACAGCGTTGTTACCATCTTCAGACAAAAGTACTGAATGACTGAATGATGAATTGAAGTACTGAATTGATTCAGTACTTTTGTCTGAAGATGGTAACAACGCTGTTACCGAAACGTCGCACACTATTTATTTATTTGGATTTGGTCTTATTACCTTGTGTTAGATTTGTTCTTTTTACCTTGTATTTATAATCTAAATTGTGTGTCTTATCATTAGCTTTTATTTCTGAAAAATATTGATGTAGATAGAACCTACGGTTAGGGGTGGTCTTTTGATGGTTTTTTAACTCCCTGACGTCCGCGTGGAGCTCCACCAGGAGGTTATGGTGGAGTCTGAGATAGTCTATGTAGGTGTAGGCACTCCACACTAGGCTCGCTACACTCAGCAGTAAGGTGAGTCGTCTGGTCAGCCACACCCACTGGGACATCCTGGCCTGTCACAACACTTGCTTCCTGACATAGATGGCTATGATTATCATGGTGGAAGATTTTTGGATGCAATTTTTTTTCCAAGTTGTCAGAGAGTTGGATAAAATATTTTAAGCAATAACGCGCGATCTATAAATATAAAATGAAAGGATATAAAAGCACGAATGTTTCTTTTATACACAGTATATCGCAGTAAGGGCAGTAGAAGTTTGTATTATGTATAAAAGAAACATTCGTGCTTTTAAATCCTTTCATTTTATATATATAGATGGTGCGTTATTGCTTAGTATTAATTTATGTCTAACTGGCCTTGTCTTTATTGTTTGCGGAAGAGCATTGCTCGATGCAAATATTTGAATGTAATTCTACTGTCCTATAAGCTTATGACCATAGTTTTCTTGAAACCCATTTCTGAGATTCCATCCTTCAGTGCTGTGTATATAAGTAGAATCGTCCAATACAGTATTAGAGCTCTTAGAAGCGGTCTGGTGGATTAAATTGGCGAAACCGCTGGGAGGGTTCACCACTGATGAGCCAAGCCCTCCCAATATATTTTTTCATCACAGTAAGGACAGTAGAAGTTTGTATTGTGTATAAAGAAACATTTGTGCTTTTAAATCCTTTTATTTTATATAAAATATTTACTACTAGTAAGTACTATTGCAAGTTGACAACAACACTGAATGATGGATAATTAGATTTTTGGGTGCAATTAATGAAAACATGCCCTAATTTTAGCAATAATAAAAAAATGGACTTACTAAGCAAGAAACTTATCCTCTGGGAACCATTTTTTATTATTTATTTACATTTCAGAGGATTCTATCTTTCGAATTTACAAAAGTTTTAAAAATGTATTCTTAAGATGATTAAATGAATATCGCTATATGAATCTTATACAGTAGAACTACCTCCCTGTAAAGGACATCTAGTTGCAGAGCCAAAGTGTCCTTTAGGTAGAGGTCTCCTTTTACTGAAGAGTTTCTAAATAGTAAAAATGGTAATTTTGCAAATGAAAACTTGTCCTTTGTAGAGGGGTGTCTACTAAAGGGAGGTTCTACTGTATCTGAAAATGATGAGCCTTATAAAGGTGTCTGTCATGAACATTGAGAGTGCTGTCTTTGTTTGTTTTGGTTATTATTTAATACCATCCAAACACTCATGGTACAGTTTATTATTACGATGCACTAGCGCGCCATCTGTCATGAACATTGAGAGTGCTGTCTTTGTTTGTTTTGGTTATTATTTAATACCATCCAAACACTCATGGTACAGTTTATTATTACGATGCACTAGCGCGCCATCTGTCATGAACATTGAGAGTGCTGTCTTTGTTTGTTTTGGTTATTATTTAATACCATCCAAACACTCATGGTACAGTTTATTATTACGATGCACTAGCTCACCATCTGTCATGAACATTGAGAGTGCTGTCTTTGTTTGTTTTGGTTATTATTTAATACCATCCAAACACTCATGGTACAGTTTATTATTACGATGCACTAGCGGGCCATCTGTCATGAACATTGAGAGTGCTGTCTTTGTTTGTTTTGGTTATTATTTAATACCATCCAAACACTCATGGTACAGTTTATTATTACGATGCACTAGCGGGCCATCTGTCATGAACATTGAGAGTGCTGTCTTTGTTTGTTTTGGTTATTATTTAATACCATCCAAACACTCATGGTACAGTTTATTATTACGATGCACTAGCGCACCATCTGTCATGAACATTGAAAGTGCTGTCTTTGTTTGTTTTGGTTATTATTTAATACCATCCAAATACTCATGGTACAGTTTATTATTACGATGCACTAGCGCACCATCTGTCATGAACATTGAAAGTGCTGTCTTTGTTTGTTTTGGTTATTATTTAATACCATCCAAACACTCATGGTACAGTTTATTATTACGATGCACTAGCTCACCATCTGTCATGAACATTGAGAGTGCTGTCTTTGTTTGTTTTGGTTAGTTTTTAATACCATCCAAACACTCATGGTACAGTTTATTATTACGATGCACTAGCGGGCCATCTGTCATGAACATTGAGAGTGCTGTCTTTGTTTGTTTTGGTTATTATTTAATACCATCCAAACACTCATGGTACAGTTTATTATTACGATGCACTAGCGGGCCATCTGTCATGAACATTGAGAGTGCTGTCTTTGTTTGTTTTGGTTATTATTTAATACCATCCAAACACTCATGGTACAGTTTATTATTACGATGCACTAGCGCACCATCTGTCATGAACATTGAGAGTGCTGTCTTTGTTTGTTTTGGTTATTATTTAATACCATCCAAATACTCATGGTACAGTTTATTATTACGATGCACTAGCGCGCCATCTGTCATGAACATTGAGAGTGCTGTCTTTGTTTGTTTTGGTTATTATTTAATACCATCCAAACACTCATGGTACAGTTTATTATTACGATGCACTAGCGCGCCATCTGTCATGAACATTGAGAGTGCTGTCTTTGTTTGTTTTGGTTATTATTTAATACCATCCAAACACTCATGGTACAGTTTATTATTACGATGCACTAGCGCGCCATCTGTCATGAACATTGAGAGTGCTGTCTTTGTTTGTTTTGGTTATTATTTAATACCATCCAAACACTCATGGTACAGTTTATTATTACGATGCACTAGCGCGCCATCTGTCATGAACATTGAGAGTGCTGTCTTTGTTTGTTTTGGTTATTATTTAATACCATCCAAACACTCATGGTACAGTTTATTATTACGATGCACTAGCGCGCCATCTGTCATGAACATTGAGAGTGCTGTCTTTGTTTGTTTTGGTTATTATTTAATACCATCCAAACACTCATGGTACAGTTTATTATTACGATGCACTAGCGCGCCATCTGTCATGAACATTGAGAGTGCTGTCTTTGTTTGTTTTGGTTATTATTTAATACCATCCAAACACTCATGGTACAGTTTATTATTACGATGCACTAGCGCGCCATCTGTCATGAACATTGAGAGTGCTGTCTTTGTTTGTTTTGGTTATTATTTAATACCATCCAAACACTCATGGTACAGTTTATTATTACGATGCACTAGCGCGCCATCTGTCATGAACATTGAGAGTGCTGTCTTTGTTTGTTTTGGTTATTATTTAATACCATCCAAATACTCATGGTACAGTTTATTATTACGATGCACTAGCGGGCCATCTGTCATGAACATTGAGAGTGCTGTCTTTGTTTGTTTTGGTTATTATTTAATACCATCCAAATACTCATGGTACAGTTTATTATTACGATGCACTAGCGGCCCATCTGTCATGAACATTGAGAGTGCTGTCTTTGTTTGTTTTGGTTATTATTTAATACCAATCCAAACACTCATGGTACAGTTTATTATTACGATGCACTAGCGCGCCATCTGTCATGAACATTGAGAGTGCTGTCTTTGTTTGTTTTGGTTATTATTTAATACCATCCAAATACTCATGGTACAGTTTATTATTACGATGCACTAGCGCGCCATCTGTCATGAACATTGAGAGTGCTGTCTTTGTTTGTTTTGGTTATTATTTAATACCATCCAAACACTCATGGTACAGTTTATTATTACGATGCACTAGCGCGCCATCTGTCATGAACATTGAGAGTGCTGTCTTTGTTTGTTTTGGTTATTATTTAATACCATCCAAACACTCATGGTACAGTTTATTATTACGATGCACTAGCGCGCCATCTGTCATGAACATTGAGAGTGCTGTCTTTGTTTGTTTTGGTTATTATTTAATACCATCCAAACACTCATGGTACAGTTTATTATTACGATGCACTAGCGCGCCATCTGTCATGAACATTGAGAGTGCTGTCTTTGTTTGTTTTGGTTATTATTTAATACCATCCAAACACTCATGGTACAGTTTATTATTACGATGCACTAGCGGGCCATCTGTCATGAACATTGAGAGTGCTGTCTTTGTTTGTTTTGGTTATTATTTAATACCATCCAAACACTCATGGTACAGTTTATTATTACGATGCACTAGCGGGCCATCTGTCATGAACATTGAGAGTGCTGTCTTTGTTTGTTTTGGTTATTATTTAATACCATCCAAATAATCATGGTACAGTTTATTATTACGATGCACTAGCGGGCCATCTGTCATGAACATTGAGAGTGCTGTCTTTGTTTGTTTTGGTTATTATTTAATACCATCCAAATACTCATGGTACAGTTTATTATTACGATGCACTAGCGGGCCATCTGTCATGAACATTGAGAGTGCTGTCTTTGTTTGTTTTGGTTATTATTTAATACCATCCAAATACTCATGGTACAGTTTATTATTACGATGCACTAGCGGGCCATCTGTCATGAACATTGAGAGTGCTGTCTTTGTTTGTTTTGGTTATTATTTAATACCATCCAAATACTCATGGTACAGTTTATTATTACGATGCACTAGCGCGCCATCTGTCATGAACATTGAGAGTGCTGTCTTTGTTTGTTTTGGTTATTATTTAATACCATCCAAACACTCATGGTACAGTTTATTATTACGATGCACTAGCGCGCCATCTGTCATGAACATTGAGAGTGCTGTCTTTGTTTGTTTTGGTTATTATTTAATACCATCCAAATACTCATGGTACAGTTTATTATTACGATGCACTAGCGCACCATCTGTCATGAACATTGAGAGTGCTGTCTTTGTTTGTTTTGGTTATTATTTAATACCATCCAAACACTCATGGTACAGTTTATTATTACGATGCACTAGCGCGCCATCTGTCATGAACATTGAGAGTGCTGTCTTTGTTTGTTTTGGTTATTATTTAATACCATCCAAACACTCATGGTACAGTTTATTATTACGATGCACTAGCGCGCCATCTGTCATGAACATTGAGAGTGCTGTCTTTGTTTGTTTTGGTTATTATTTAATACCATCCAAACACTCATGGTACAGTTTATTATTACGATGCACTAGCTCGCCATCTGTCATGAACATTGAGAGTGCTGTCTTTGTTTGTTTTGGTTATTATTTAATACCATCCAAACACTCATGGTACAGTTTATTATTACGATGCACTAGCGCGCCATCTGTCATGAACATTGAGAGTGCTGTCTTTGTTTGTTTTGGTTATTATTTAATACCATCCAAACACTCATGGTACAGTTTATTATTACGATGCACTAGCGGGCCATCTGTCATGAACATTGAGAGTGCTGTCTTTGTTTGTTTTGGTTATTATTTAATACCATCCAAATAATCATGGTACAGTTTATTATTACGATGCACTAGCGGGCCATCTGTCATGAACATTGAGAGTGCTGTCTTTGTTTGTTTTGGTTATTATTTAATACCATCCAAATACTCATGGTACAGTTTATTATTACGATGCACTAGCGGGCCATCTGTCATGAACATTGAGAGTGCTGTCTTTGTTTGTTTTGGTTATTATTTAATACCATCCAAATAATCATGGTACAGTTTATTATTACGATGCACTAGCGCGCCATCTGTCATGAACATTGAGAGTGCTGTCTTTGTTTGTTTTGGTTATTATTTAATACCATCCAAACACTCATGGTACAGTTTATTATTACGATGCACTAGCGCGCCATCTGTCATGAACATTGAGAGTGCTGTCTTTGTTTGTTTTGGTTATTATTTAATACCATCCAAATACTCATGGTACAGTTTATTATTACGATGCACTAGCGCACCATCTGTCATGAACATTGAGAGTGCTGTCTTTGTTTGTTTTGGTTATTATTTAATACCATCCAAACACTCATGGTACAGTTTATTATTACGATGCACTAGCGCGCCATCTGTCATGAACATTGAGAGTGCTGTCTTTGTTTGTTTTGGTTATTATTTAATACCATCCAAACACTCATGGTACAGTTTATTATTACGATGCACTAGCGCGCCATCTGTCATGAACATTGAGAGTGCTGTCTTTGTTTGTTTTGGTTATTATTTAATACCATCCAAACACTCATGGTACAGTTTATTATTACGATGCACTAGCTCGCCATCTGTCATGAACATTGAGAGTGCTGTCTTTGTTTGTTTTGGTTATTATTTAATACCATCCAAACACTCATGGTACAGTTTATTATTACGATGCACTAGCGCGCCATCTGTCATGAACATTGAGAGTGCTGTCTTTGTTTGTTTTGGTTATTATTTAATACCATCCAAACATTCATGGTACAGTTTATTATTACGATGCACTAGCGCGCCATCTGTCATGAACATTGAGAGTGCTGTCTTTGTTTGTTTTGGTTATTATTTAATACCATCCAAATACTCATGGTACAGTTGATTATTACGATGCACTAGCGGGCCATCTGTCATGAACATTGAGAGTGCTGTCTTTGTTTGTTTTGGTTATTATTTAATACCATCCAAACACTCATGGTACAGTTTATTATTACGATGCACTAGCGGGCCATCTGTCATGAACATTGAGAGTGCTGTCTTTGTTTGTTTTGGTTATTATTTAATACCATCCAAACACTCATGGTACAGTTTATTATTACGATGCACTAGCGGGCCATCTGTCATGAACATTGAGAGTGCTGTCTTTGTTTGTTTTGGTTATTATTTAATACCATCCAAACACTCATGGTACAGTTTATTATTACGATGCACTAGCGGGCCATCTGTCATGAACATTGAGAGTGCTGTCTTTGTTTGTTTTGGTTATTATTTAATACCATCCAAACACTCATGGTACAGTTTATTATTACGATGCACTAGCGGGCCATCTGTCATGAACATTGAGAGTGCTGTCTTTGTTTGTTTTGGTTATTATTTAATACCATCCAAACACTCATGGTACAGTTTATTATTACGATGCACTAGCGGGCCATCTGTCATGAACATTGAGAGTGCTGTCTTTGTTTGGTTTGGTTATTATTTAATACCATCCAAACACTCATGGTACAGTTTATTATTACGATGCACTAGCGGGCCATCTGTCATGAACATTGAGAGTGCTGTCTTTGTTTGTTTTGGTTATTATTTAATACCATCCAAACACTCATGGTACAGTTTATTATTACGATGCACTAGCGGGCCATCTGTCATGAACATTGAGAGTGCTGTCTTTGTTTGTTTTGGTTATTATTTAATACCATCCAAACACTCATGGTACAGTTTATTATTACGATGCACTAGCGGGCCATCTGTCATGAACATTGAGAGTGCTGTCTTTGTTTGTTTTGGTTATTATTTAATACCATCCAAACACTCATGGTACAGTTTATTATTACGATGCACTAGCGGGCCATCTGTCATGAACATTGAGAGTGCTGTGTTTGTTTGTTTTGGTTATTATTTAATACCATCCAAATACTCATGGTACAGTTTATTATTACGATGCACTAGCGCGCCATCTGTCATGAACATTGAGAGTGCTGTCTTTGTTTGTTTTGGTTATTATTTAATACCATCCAAACACTCATGGTACAGTTTATTATTACGATGCACTAGCGCGCCATCTGTCATGAACATTGAGAGTGCTGTCTTTGTTTGTTTTGGTTATTATTTAATACCATCCAAATACTCATGGTACAGTTTATTATTACGATGCACTAGCGCGCCATCTGTCATGAACATTGAGAGTGCTGTCTTTGTTTGTTTTGGTTATTATTTAATACCATCCAAACACTCATGGTACAGTTTATTATTACGATGCACTAGCGGGCCATCTGTCATGAACATTGAGAGTGCTGTGTTTGTTTGTTTTGGTTATTATTTAATACCATCCAAATACTCATGGTACAGTTTATTATTACGATGCACTAGCGCGCCATCTGTCATGAACATTGAGAGTGCTGTCTTTGTTTGTTTTGGTTATTATTTAATACCATCCAAACACTCATGGTACAGTTTATTATTACGATGCACTAGCGCACCATCTGTCATGAACATTGAGAGTGCTGTCTTTGTTTGTTTTGGTTATTATTTAATACCATCCAAATACTCATGGTACAGTTTATTATTACGATGCACTAGCGCGCCATCTGTCATGAACATTGAGAGTGCTGTCTTTGTTTGTTTTGGTTATTATTTAATACCATCCAAACACTCATGGTACAGTTTATTATTACGATGCACTAGCGGGCCATCTGTCATGAACATTGAGAGTGCTGTCTTTGTTTGTTTTGGTTATTATTTAATACCATCCAAACACTCATGGTACAGTTTATTATTACGATGCACTAGCGGGCCATCTGTCATGAACATTGAGAGTGCTGTCTTTGTTTGTTTTGGTTATTATTTAATACCATCCAAACACTCATGGTACAGTTTATTATTACAATGCACTAGCGGGCCATCTGTCATGAACATTGAGAGTGCTGTCTTTGTTTGTTTTGGTTATTATTTAATACCATCCAAACACTCATGGTACAGTTTATTATTACGATGCACTAGCGCGCCATCTGTCATGAACATTGAGAGTGCTGTCTTTGTTTGTTTTGGTTATTATTTAATACCATCCAAATAATCATGGTACAGTTTATTATTACGATGCACTAGCGCGCCATCTGTCATGAACATTGAGAGTGCTGTCTTTGTTTGTTTTGGTTATTATTTAATACCATCCAAATAATCATGGTACAGTTTATTATTACGATGCACTAGTGGGCCATCTGTCATGAACATTGAGAGTGCTGTCTTTGTTTGTTTTGGTTATTATTTAATACCATCCAAACACTCATGGTACAGTTTATTATTACGATGCACTAGCGCGCCATCTGTCATGAACATTGAGAGTGCTGTCTTTGTTTGTTTTGGTTATTATTTAATACCATCCAAACACTCATGGTACAGTTTATTATTACGATGCACTAGCGCGCCATCTGTCATGAACATTGAGAGTGCTGTCTTTGTTTGTTTTGGTTATTATTTAATACCATCCAAACACTCATGGTACAGTTTATTATTACGATGCACTAGCTCACCATCTGTCATGAACATTGAGAGTGCTGTCTTTGTTTGTTTTGGTTATTATTTAATACCATCCAAACACTCATGGTACAGTTTATTATTACGATGCACTAGCGCGCCATCTGTCATGAAAATTAGAAACTATTTTAGACGCGTATGATTCTTTTTTTAATTAAACAATTTCTACTGCCCTTACTGCAATGGAAAAATTAAAGGGAGGGCCTGGCTCATCAGTGGTGAACCCTCCCAGCAGTTTCGCCAGTTTAATCTACCATACCGCTGTTATATTGCATTTTTCAATCTTCCTTTTATAGTGATACTGTTGCTAGACTCTTGGAATGGGTATTTTAGATGAACTATGGACATAAGCTTTGAGGACAGTAGAATTTCATACAATTATAAATATATAAACATAGGAGTTTTCAACTGAGTATAACACTACATATGGGAAATAGATAAGATACAATTTGGATTATAGATTATAAACACAAGGTAATAAGACCTAATCCAAATAAATTAATAGTGTGTGATGTTTGGGTAACAGCGTTGTTACCATGAAACCATCACACACTATTAATTTATTTGGATTACGTCTTATTTTCTCTATTATTAATTTATTATTTATTTCTATATACAGTAAACCACCTCCCTGTAAAGGACAACACCTAATTGCAGAGCTAAAGTGTCCTTTAGTGAGAAATGTCTTCTTACTGGAGAGTTACTAAATAGTAAAAATGATAATTTTGCAAATGAAAACTGTCCTTTATAGAGAAGTGTTCTCTAGCATGAGTGTCCTCTCATGGAGGTTCTACTGTATTTTATATATTTCTATTATTATTTTCTTCTAATCTTTAAGTCAAATTGTACTTTATCATTAAATTACAAAAAAATATACTTACATTTTACTTGATGCATTTTACAGAATTTAAGAAAATAGATGTGAGAAAAAGAACTCACCCTTTTAATGCTGTTTTCTCAACTTCTTTAACATGCTGTGGTAAAATTTCTCATTCAGTACTTTTGTCTGAAGATGGTAACAACGCTGTTACCGAAACATCACACACTATTTATTTATTTGGATTTGGTCTTATTACCTTGTGTTTATAATCTATAATCCAAATTGTGCCTTATCAATTTTATTGACTTCAATGGACCTAAGAAGTTATTCTTCCTATGAGCTGAAGAATTCCAAAGTGAATATTGATGGCATCACTTGAAGATTCTATTTTAAAGAGTTCAGGATCTGAAGCTCTCCTCTATTTCAAGAAGTTGAGAAAACACAGCATTAAAAGGGTGAGTTCTTTTTCTCACATCTATTTTCTTAAATTCTGTAAAATGCATCAAGTAATTCCTAATGCATTTCTCATTACTAATAGATGGAATTTCCCAAAATCTATACTTACATTTATTTCTGTAATATCTTCATATATTTCTTTGGTATGTTGGTAATATTTTGAAATGATTATTTCAAGGATTCCATTAATGGTAATAAGTAAGAAGATTAGGAAGCGGGCGCTGGAAGTCCTGTCTGGAGTAGTGAGAAGGTATCCCAGACTCAGAGCACTGAAGTAAAACAGAATTGTATAAAATCCTGAAAGTTCATTTAAAAAAAAATTTTGAAGATTTGAAACCTGATTAAATATTTCCATAATAAGAAATTTTTGGTCTTTAGTTGAATCATTAAAGTCTTCAACCATTATTTTAAGAGATTCTCTTGACTTTTCTATTTCATTACCAAGTTTTTCACCATGATCTATTAGCATTTGTTGTCTTTCCACTGTTACTTGTTGTAATTTCATTATTTCTTCTTGAATTTGATTTGATTGTTGTAATAAATAATTTGCTCGATGTGAGGAGCTGGTTAACTGTGAAACAAGTTTTTCAGTATTTTCTTGCCATACTTGATTTTGTAAATAAAAGCAAATGACATTTGTATGGGTGAAAAATTCTAGATATGACGTAAACGTTTTAATATCAATGCCTTTAAGGCATTCAGAAAGCTTTTGATCATTATCACAAGAATAAGTCGGATGTCCAATATTTTCTAGGAAACAATTACTAAATCCTAAGGCTATTCGCCCTTGGACATCATCGGTTAGATGCTTACACCCTTCTTGTAACTTTTGAATCGAACTTACCCAACATGTCCCATAAAAAGGTATTTTACTTTTTATTATGTCATATTGCTTTTTACCTTCTAAAAGTGCTAATTCGTTTGGAAAAATCACGAAGTTTTGATCTATTTTGGCAATAAGAGGGTTGCAAAATAAAACTAAAATAACACCAAAATAATAAACCGGCCGAAAGAAAGACATGTTACCGCTAAATGTCAACTTTAAAAAGGTGTTTTTATTGGTTGTCGAAATTCTCTAACGCTATTGGTCAGGGAGATCAAAATATTTTTTTTCACAAAACCTTCAAATACAAAGTAATTATAATATATATAAATATACATAAGATATTATATATACATTCAAAATTGTCCAACGAACTCAAAATATTAAATAATTATAAATATACATAATGACCTTTAAAGGATATTTCGTGACTTGAAAAAGGAGCCCCTGTGGCCTAATGGATAAGGCATCGGTCTCCTAAACCGGGGATTGCGGGTTCGAGTCCCGCCAGGGGTATTTTTTTTTTAATTATTATTAAATCTTTTTAACTCAGATATTTATATATTTTTTAATGGGAAATATCTTGTTTAAAAAAAAATTATTTTATAATTTCAAATCAAATATTGATTTAAATAAATATTTCCATTTTTATAAAACTCTTTAATTCTTTTGGTTTTTCACAAATTTAAGTACAGTTCACTGAAATATGAATTCAGTTTGCAAAATACTATGAAACTACCACTAAAAAGTGTTATTAATTTATTCGAATTTTAATTGGTGAAAATAGAATGCTTTAAATGTTTTATTTATATTTGCCATTATGGTTGATACTATACACTTTATTTTCTTCGATTTCATATAATTTTATAACGAATTTTTAGAGTTTACAAGAAATATTTTAAATGCTCTCAGAAATTAAAATAAATTCCCAACAAAATAAATATTTTAGAAAAAAAAGTATTTTTTGATTGTGCCGTTAAAATTTGCTGATAGCTTGTGTCACATCTGCCAAATGAATATCAATTAATTATTGTTTTTTTTTAATTCAATAATAGTGACTGAATATTATTTTTTAACAAATCTATAAAAGCTAACTATGAATACCTTTTAAGTTGTTTACCCTCGTTATTTATTTATTTATTACCAGTTGCAAATAAGACACGCTATATCTAATCTGGATAATTGTGCTTGAAACTATTTACAATAATTCATATTGTAGTAGGTAACAGAATTGTCAAAAAGAAAATAAAAAATTAGGAAAAAGAGCATTGAATAAACATAAGCACAATAAGCATCAACATAGGCAGATAACCTTTACCTTAAAAATACCAGTTCAGTGTAAAGTAACTTTATTAGGTGCCTCTCACCAAGAGAACCTAGTCTATAAATGCACAATACAAAGTTATTTAAAGTATTCTAACATTTATATATGTACATGTAAAAGATTGAAAGTATTATTGTATTACACTATAGAATCCTATCGACTCACTGTAATATTGAAGTTATCACTGTAACGTTTGGACGATTACCTTTTGAGATGGGTTGAGTTGATTGTTAATTGTGGTGGGCGCAGTCGTATTTGCTGAGTTGGTAAGGTATTCACAAGGGAAAATAACGAGGACACAGAGTTGAATGGAAATAGGCCAGCGATCTAGGGAGAAAGGGGTTGAAGCTAAGTTGCGGATTTGACTAATCTATGGCAGTTCACATTATTGAGGATTGGACTTATCTGATGGTTGAGAAGATGGGGTTGGCTCCAAACTGGTCTCAACGGCGGCGAGCTCCTGATTGGTCTCAATGGTGCCACGTTCCTGACTGGTCTCAACGGCGCCGCGTTCCTGACTAACTAAACTCAGTTCGCGAATCAACACGAAAACCTCTCTGGGTTCTCATTGGTTGTTGGTTGACTCGTGTAAGCTTTCTATTGGTTCCTAGCCAATCCTCCTGGACTCTGATTGGATCTCTGCTAATTCTTTGTTCTTAGCTTGTTCTGACCTGATCCCGGAAATACCAGGTTCTTGAACCCAGTTTTATGAGTTCCTGGATAATAAAACCTGCTAATGATCGTTCCTCTTTAATGGCCTTTCTCTCTAAACCTTTCTCCCAGATTTCTAAGCCTCGTTTTTATTAAAATCTTTTAAAACATACATTGCATACATATTGGGGCGGGATTACATCCAGTTATGTACAAATTATGACAGATGCGCCCCCTACATGTGAAGAATTCAAGAAGGGTTAGCCTGAGAGAATTCTGTAAAGGGAAAAAATAATTTTTGTGGGAAAATTAGTTATGGTTATTGAGAGGCTATATACAAGTATTGGTGGTGATATAAGAGATAAAAGAGAATGGTATTGATGATATATAGGTTGAGTAATTAATAGAAATCAAAAACTTCTTAATTGTAAGAAATCAAATGAATGCTATGGTACATAGTGGGATAAAAAGAAAAGACAATGCGCCTAAACGATATTCTACTCGAGATGGGGAACAACATCGAGGGAATTCTATTAGGGCTTTTGAGAAATCAAAAATAAAATAAGTTGGAAGAAATCAAAGTGAATGCCTTGTGCATGGTGAGAAAAAAAAGAAAAAGTGCCTAAACCATTCTACTCGAGATGGGGAATAAAATCGAGGGAGTTCTATTAGGGCTTTGGAGAAATCAAAAATAAAATAAGTTGGAAGAAATCAAAGTGAATGCTTTGTGCATGGTGAGGAAAAAAAAAGAAAAATGCCTAAACTATATTCTACTCGAGATGGGGAATAAAATCGAGGGAGTTATATTAGGGCTTTTGAGAAATCAAAAATAAAATAAGTTGGAAGAAATCAAAGTGAATGCTTGGTGCATGGTGAGAAAAAGGAAAAAAACTTTTTGTAAATCAATAAAAAATATATATAAAATATCTAATTTTAAAAGAAAACCAGTGAGTTTTCGTTGATAAAAATTTGTTTAGTTTGTTGAATTATGAACAAAATAAAAAGGAGTTGTTATATAAATGGTAAATAATTGATTAAAATAAATGATAAGTATTTGAATTAGGGTACAATGGTAAATTTGATGAAGAATTTTGATTTTAAACATAAGAAAATAATGTAAATGAATGGGATAAGAAAAATGTATAGCGAGGTTCGCAAACTCGCTTTTTATAATCAAAATTACATGCCAAAATCTATGTCACGCCGCGCAATTAATTTCTATTTGCCTCGTAGATTTTTTGTCTTTCCCGTGCGACTCATGGGTAGAAACATGATCTTTCCCAATTGTGCTTTATATTATGTAAACAGGAGACATGGGAATCTAATTAACCTTACGTGTGTATTGTCTTTGTGTTTGTGTTGTTTTTCGAGATCTCAAGGCCGAGTGTATTATGTTTTTTGTGAGAAATGTAAGAATGAGTTTTATGTTTTGTTAAAAGTCTAAGGTCTGTTGTGTCTGGGTGTAGGTTGGATATGTGCCTAGTGTGGGTAAATGCAACGTTTTTGGAAGTCTTTTGAAAAAGAAATATAAGAATAGAAATGTAAAAACTCATTGGGAAGGTCTGTAAACGTATTAAGTCTTTTGTGAGAAATGTAAAAATGAGTTTTATGTGTTGTTAAAAGCCTAAGGTCTGTTGTGTCTGGGTGTAGATTGTATATGTGCCTAGTGTAGGTAAATGTAACGTTTTTTGGAAGTCTTTAGAAAAGAAATATAAGAATAGAAATGTAAAAACTCATTGGGAAGGTGTTTTGTTAATATTTTAGTATATTGCTATTAATATAATTAAATTGTGTATCTTGTAAAAGTCGATATGTATGCTCGCTGTACTGGGATCTCAAAATTTGTGACTTTTAAAAATGGTCCACATCGGGAAGGACGCGTTGACCTCAATTTTATCTGTCGGCCAAGAGAGGCCCGCGGTCCTCAAATTATCTTTCTCCCTGGCGTAATTTGAGACCGGAAAAATGGCGGCCGTCTTTGTCGCCGCGCGGGAAGCAAAATTTGGTCTCCATTTCACTTCTGGCTACTAATTGTCTCTCGCCCGACGCCCTAATTGTCCTCCTAATTGATTTAGCTTGTTTCTCCCTCTGGGCACCGTTTTTTTATTTGGTTCGAGGCCCTTTGAATTTTTCTAAGTTTTCTCCGAGAATTTCCCACAGGAGATCTAGGAATTCTACAACTGTTTGGCCAATAAGGAAGATGGCTTCATAGATGGAATTTTGAGATGTCTGGATGGTCGTGTTGTGTGTGGATTGATTTAAGTAGTTCGATTATGAGTGGTTTTGGAACTATAATTTTAGTTACACCTTTTCGGGAAACGGTATGCAGTCCATTGTGATCCATGGTCAAGCTAGATTTTCCCGATGGGGAAGACTGATGGCTCTTAATGAGGGAGGCGTCTAAGAAGCCACAAAACGGGTTACGACGTATGACGTCCATTTCATATTGTTGTACTCCATTTATGCTACGGACCTCATATTCGTATCTCGATATCCTTAATCTCCATCGAAATAATCTGCCTGACGGGCTCTTGATCTCTTTCAGCCACTGCAATGCGTGATGGTCAGAAAATATAGTGAATTTTCTGTCCATCAAACTGACACGGAAATTATCCACACTCTCCACAATTGCTAGGCATTGTAGTTCAGATATGGGATAATTTTGTTCGTGTGCACGCAGAGCGCGGCTGAAATTTTGGACTGTATAGATCTTCCTATCAGGGTAGACCTGTTTGAGGACGCCTGTGATGCCGAGTGTTGAGGCGTTACAGTACACCTGGCATGGCAGACCTTCCTGGTAAAGGTGTAACGTGGGGTATGTTGTAAGGCTTTCTTTTAGGCTAGTGAACGCTTTCTGGCATTCGTCATCCCAGACCCACATGACGTCCCTTTTTAGAAGGTTGACAAGTGGCGTCCGCAAGCGGGCGTGGTCCGGAATCAACTTTTTGTAAGCGTTCACAGCGCTTAAGAAAGATCGCAATGTTTTGCGATTGTGTGGTTGTTGTGTGGCGTGAATTGTCTCTATGTTTCGTGTAGATGGGGTGGTTGTTTTGTTAGTGGTTGTGCATGTGTTTGCTTGGTGTTGTCGTCTTTTGGTGCGAGTGTCGCGCTTGTTGCGCTGTTTGTGCGTGTGACTGTGGTGTGACGCCGTGTGGTCACTCGTGTGTTTAGTGTGAAAGTTGTCCTGTTGGGGGGACACATTTTGTGCATTGTCGTTGTGATTTGAAGCCGTTGTGGCCTTGTGAAGTGCGGGCATATAGTAAAGGCAATTGGCCTTAGTGAAAAAGTTGTGTTGTGCGGGCGCGTGACTAGATTGGCAGGTGGGTGATTGGGTTTTGACCAAGGGATGCGCGCATTGGGTGCCATGTGCGGAAGGTTGGTGTGCATGGTGAGTCCTTTGTGACATCGCTTGGCACTCCCAATACGTGCATTCATTGGGTACATGATGGAAATTATAGGTAGGGGTAGGCAATGGGGCGCCAAGCTGGAATATAGTGCCGTTGTTAAAGTCTATGGCTATTTTAAAATTACGGAGGGTATTTATGCTGAGAATTCCAAATGGCAGAGGTGCTTCCACCACATGGAAATTCTCTTTTCTAGTTAGTTTACCTATTGTCAGGGGGAGTTCGATTTTACCCATTGTTGTTACAAGACCATTTATAGCTTGTAGGTCTATAGATTGTTCTTTTAATTTTAAATTAGGGAGGTTCGTTTTTTACATTTTATAGAGATTATGGGGCACTATATTCAAACTTGCGCTTGTGTCAATTAAAAATGGGGTTGACAGTTCATGGGTTAGATGCAGTTTCAGCGTCAATCGCTTGATGAAAAGGGTTGGTGGTTGCCTTCCTACCTGCTGATGGGCGAAAGGCTTGTGCGGCTTGTGGTGGAGGCTTGGGACGCCCGGCGTGCTGTCGAGTTTGGGCTATTTGCACTGCCCGTGCGTTCGCGTGTGGTTTTGGGGCTGATTGCACTGCCCGTGCGTTCGAGTGTCGAGCTTGTTGGGATGGTTCAGTCCACCTACTTGGTTTTTTCTGGACACTGGTGTAGGGATCCGGCATGGTGGGTGATGGCTCCTCGGAGTGGTGCGTCAGGTCGCTCGGCCACATGTCGGCGGCATCTCCGTTCATCTCTCGGCTGATCGTTCGGGGAGTTGGTGGGCGGCGTATGTCCCCTCGTGTCGGGTCATCTTTATGTTGCGTTCCCGGTTTGGATAGATGAAAAGGGAGGATACACGATGTGACTTATTAAAGTTTCCTTACTTAAGTATATATATATATATATGGCAATTTAGGCCAACAACCCCATGTATATAACCCGCAGCAAGACCTTAATGTTGTATAATAGAAGCACAGCTGTCAATGATACACCATCGACATATGTCTTTACATCATCACATGTAATGCAATTTGTGTAAACAGGATAAATAAAGAAAAAAAACGGGGGAAACTCTGTAATTGATTAAGAGTTTGAGTTAAAGCAGGGATCGAGCATATAATATTGTCAGGACAAAGGTCTAAAGATGGAAACAACCACGACACTAGTATACAATTTCATCAGACAACCCATGAAATCGTTATTAAATTGGGCAATCTATAAAAGACTCCTTCTGGAGGTTTAGCAACCCACTGAAGACGCTGGGAGCTAAAATTATAGCAACAGAGATCTCTATAATTTCTACAGATCAACTGTAAATAGATTCACATTAAGGCATTTTATAGCCCAAATAACAAAAACAATAGTCAAACATACAAATCTGTTTGCATCATGCCGTACCCTCCTAACAGCGTAAAAATAGCCCGAGGAATCAGAAAATATGGTATAATGGTAAATATGATGGAATAACGCACTGAAACACATAAAAGTACAAACATTACTAAAACCTGACAGATAATTACCCTCAAAGTAGCCCTAATAAAGTCGTAATTTTGCAACTGTTGCTGTGTCAATATATCACAGCAAAGATATAGTACACAACTCTATTTCAACAGAGTCGGTTGTTCTATAATTTGTACACTTTGTGAAATTAAGGTGTGGGGGGGTAGTACCATAAAGCAAAAGGAATGAAATATGTATGAGAGGAAACAAGAAAATTTCTCTAGATATTTATTTAAATAAATTATAATTTGGGAACATGTCTATACTGACGAGGTATTCTATTTACATAGTAAAATTTTAGATAGAGGTGACCTGAAGTTACTTTATAGCCCTTTAGGGCCCATGCGAAATCTAGGTTGGTTACTACACAAAAAAGGGGGGGGCGCTAAGTCATAATGACAAATGGCTTACCTTTTCTCGAAAGTGCCGGCAAAGGTCTGGTCTCCCGTCTGAAAACTGTCCTCTCACTGAGCGACTCCGATTCAAAATGCCTTTTGGCCAAGAAACCCTCTTTTATTCATGTCTCTCTCCGTTTTCATTCGCTGAAAGAAACACCAATCAAAATGGCCAACGGCTCCAGTATACAATTTCATCGACGCCCCAGGCCTCTCCCAACAAAATAGAACATATAGTATTACCAAAACAAAAAAAATCTAAAGAGAGAAACAGCCACGGCCCTAGTGTAAAATTTCAGACGCCAGGCCCCCCCTCCACAAGGATTGAAATACTATCCTCCCTTTTTCTCGGGACGGTATATATATATCGCCCCCCCCCCCCCTCCGTCTTAGCTAAAAATCGACACAGGCCCCTTTTCACTTGAACTGTAATATAACGCTTTCCTTTCTCGGGAAGGATATTTTATAAGGTTCAGTCTTTTAGAGATCTTCCTTCTCCATTTTTTTTTTCTGGTCACCTTTACCTAAATTTTTGGTGAGGGGAATATATGTACATATGGAACAACAGCTTCCAGCGCGGATGTCCCTGGATGTCACTGGTGTCTTCTTCACCAGGCATCAGCTTTCGGCATGGAAGTCTGGTGTCATCAATTGTCTAGGTTTCTGGGCAAAAAGATGGTCTGTAAGTCTATGTGGGAGGGAAGCCATGTATCCATTTGATTTGATTATACATACGCCTTCTGTTGGGGTATGGTTACAAAAAACGTGCCCCAACAATCCTCCCCCTGCCAAGTAATGGACAAATGCGTTTGTGCTATTCATTATTCATCTGCCTTTCATCAGTTACTATGAAAGCAGGCCCATTTCTAGCAAAATGCATTTTCCATTACTAGGTGAAGCCAGGTGTACCGAAACCTATAGGGAAGATAAGGCTAATCAAAATGATGGTATGCTATTCTAGATGTTTATTATTCCGAACATTAGTGGGCATTGGGCATCCTGGCAAAGGGTTTTTTTTATGTGTTATTATTCTGTCAGCACACTGTTATCAACATAGGTTATGGGGGACAGTCATATCATATGTATGGAAGTAAGCAAGGTCATCTGTCTTACCATTCATGGGTATATATACCACCCTTCCACTTTCTTCTTTGGTCTTGAGGAGTAGGCCTTCCTTGTGGTAGGTCCTCTCAACCCCATCCTTGCCTCTTGTGTGCTGGTTTCATTGCTACCTTCTTTCTGCTAACAATACAGTTAGAACATTTCCCTATTACATATTATATAAAAAAATTTGGGCGCCAAGAAGTCGTTTAGAAATAACTGACTAGTCCAACTCCTAAAACATGCCAGCATCTTTATTTAAGTACCAATCAAGACATTCGTGTGGTATAGTTATACATATACAATCAAAGGAAAGGATAATTATAGTTAGCTGAAAGAAATATCTTGGTATATAATGATTAGCCTATGACATGATGACTTTTGCTAAATAAAAAAAAAGATTACAGAAAACAAATTGTGAAAGTAATTATTAAATAAGGCACGAAATATGTAATGATAAAATGAATCCTTCCATGTTATATGATGGGTATAATATATATATCGAAGAAAACACGTATCATGCAGATAGTGATTAAATATGATAAAAATCATCCCATGATAGATGATAAAGAAAACTACTACAAAATTATATATGATGACAAAATATATATACTTATACAAGTAAGGCGGATAAAAGACAATAAGGATAAAATAGATCATGCCTTGAGGGAAGAATAAGCCATGACAACATGTTAAAAAAAATCGCAACATGGCAGGTAAATATTACTAATATCATGAATATCAAAGGAAATAAAATTGTTGAAATGATTAGCATATGATTATAATATAATATATATGATATAAAATAATAACATAGTCAATAAGAAAATGAAAACACATTATATATATTTGTGCGCTGAAGGTTCAAGGTTTAGTATCTCAGTTAAGTTTTCAATCTTATTCAGTCTGGAATCACGAGTTGGTCACTGGGTAATATTCGTCTATCCCGATCCTACTGGAGGGTGTGTTTTCTCTTATGTGTTAGATTCCTCTGTTACAATACTCTCAACTCAGATGGGTACGTCATTTAGAATCTTGGTCAAATGGAACATAGCCCAGACCTCTATTAAACTACACAGTCCATTTAAATCTAGGGTGACAACCGTATGAAGAAAGCTCTCTGTTTGACAGAGAAACTAATCAACTTCTCCCATTTTGTTTGCGACTCCGTTTACCTTGTCTCTGGGGTGTGTACAGTTCAGCTACCTCCCCCTTCCAAGAAATTCATATTACTTTCATCTACCAATATACTCCCTATTCATTGACCTGAACCCTATAAATCTACATCTTATAAATTTGAATTTTATCAATCTGAAATTTTGGTTCTTTTACAAATTCCTTCAGAATTCTACTCCCTGTATAACTGCTCTTAATTCTACTGTCCTCAATACAACACTTCTAAAACTTTGACTCACTGGCTTGTTCTGGCGTCTCGTTCGCGGTCATTATAGTTAACTAATACTTTAAAATCTTATCCTAACATGGAACGAGTCTAAACTCGTTGAAGGTCCTAATAATTACTTATTCTGTCTCTCGAATCGGTCTTATGCTCGAATTCATTCCAACAAACGTATGGCAGGGCGAATCCTTTATTAGAAGAAACTTCCGCTAGCTATGGGGGATCAAACTGGTACCAAAAAAAATTCAATAGACGGAAACACTTCGTCTAGAATAACTGGGCAATCTCTGCCTACTTGCCAATCTTACAGGACCTCCCGTCTGCAACACCCTCGCTCCAGCCACGCTAAAAGCGTCGAAGCTACGGTGTCAGATCGGTCACCCAAGGTCGCGCCGTTATACCCCAGGCTATACGGCATGGCTAAAACAAATCCCCCATCCTGCATAAAATTCAATCTATACCTCTTCGTTTCCTCTTGCGAAGAGGAGTTGAGTGGGAAATTCGGCTTGATCCTTGCCTTCCACTATCTCCAAGTCTGAGGGTCGGGATAGGGATCATTTATCCACAATCCTTAGAATTCAAGCTAAACTAAGATAAAAGAAAATCAAAGGAAAATTATACCCCCTAACGAGGGACCTAACAAAAGGGAGCGAATATTTCTAACTAGATAGAGTTGTAGTTGTCCTGTGAGGCTTCCGATCCTAACAAATAAAGAAATCAAAATTTAAAAAAAAATCGAACCTATTAATTCCCTACACTATTCTAATATACCTTTGGTCTAACAGTATAATTGTTTCTATCCTTGGACACATTCACTAAGATTTCCCATTCATTCAATTTCATTCGCATCTTGCACATAAACTAAAGCTAGAAACTACTATAAAAGCCAAAGCACTTCAATCGTCAATGTTAACATTTACTCTAACTATTACTAATCTCCAGGACTAAATGTGAAATCAAATAAAATAATAAAATTAAAACAAATTGGGAACTAAAGCCCTAGGTTACTCAAAAGAAAATGCCTCTGTACAAGCTCTATATATACTAATACTTTATACTCGATAAATGATTGTTAACAATAATTGTTAACAATTCTAAATAATCTGGAAGCTAACTTACTAAAAAAAATCAGTGTAACTTCAAAAACTGCCCTTGCCTTGACACCAAGCGACTTTTCACGACAATTCTATATAAAGACACACACAAATTATAATGGCGAATAAAGGACCATTAAACGTGACACCTCATAAAAGCGGAATTGAGTCACTCCCCTAGCCACCGTGGGTGAAGTCACTTTCTTCCTACTTCATCTTGCGTCTGTCCCCTTTGCAGTAGTCCGACCTCAACACTCTATTGAAAGATGGATTTATAGGGTTTACGATTCACTACCCAACACTAACATTCTCAAGTGCTTTCCGAGGATCGACTACGGTCTGGGCCTACTTAACTTCTACCCCTGGCTTAGGGTCCCTATACTTCACAACTTTACTCTGAAAGATTGACCTTTCATGTCCTCATTAGAAACCTATTTCAAAGCTACTACCTGAAGGCCAGGGATTATAGGGTTTCTGAATTACCCAACACAAGCCATAGGATGCCTATTAGGTTCATTGTTTTAGACATAGCCCCCCCCCTCTAAGTTGTGATTTCCTACACCTACTTCACCTATTACTCCTGATAATAACTAAAATTTCAGATTTACACTAAATAGTTAATTCACAATGGTATACATTATTCTCATTGGTCTTTGAAACTCGGGTTTTAACAAGAAATAGTTTGTATAAAAAAAAAGGAATCCTAATGAAGTTCTACTTTAAAAAAAAAAGGTTTTTAAATGAAAAAAAAAGGTTGAAATCTCTAAACTTCTCATTCTATCGAGCTGATTTTCCGTACACACTCCAAAATCCTAGTTAGAGGCGACAGTCTAAGCAGAATTTACACTGTGTGGGCCTTTTCACCCTTGTAGACCTGCGTAAAGTTAAACTGTTCACACTAACTCTGTCAACTTCCCCTCGTCTCATTACTTCTGAGTTCGCTCTGGTTGTCACCCCTTGTGGAACCACTACATTAACGGACCTATTAGGGAGATAAGCTGGACCTGTAAGATGAATCCAATGATCTTCATCACTGGAACCTTGACTTGAATTACCATCACTGGTTTCCTCCTCCTCTGTGGGGAAAATCTTAATTGGTATATGGTATTGTTTTAACCTATCTATATGGTATTTATCCAAATTCCCAGTTTCTAGATTCTTCAAGAGATATACAGTATCACCAGCTCTTCTTAGTACCTCATATGGACCCCCATACCTTGGCTCAAATTTGTGACGCCCCTTCGTCTCATGCATTCTCTCCACTAGGACTAAGTCCCCGTTATTGAAAGTTCTCAGCCTTTTGTTTTCGAACTTAATCCTAGCTTCTTCCTGTTCATTCAAGTAGGTTTGCCTTACCACCTCTCTTATCTTCTCGACCTCCTCTGTTAGTTCCCGCTCGTAGAAGGCTGCCGTTTGAGCAATCAAATCTTCGCTTACAGGACTTTGTCCCGCTTCCTGAAAAGGTTGCGGAAGCCTCAGCTCATGTCCGAAGACGAGTTTCGCTGGCGTAAATCCTGTACTAGAATGTTCAGTGGTTCTGATAGCTAAAGCTACCATGGGTAGGATGTCATCCCAATTAGAACTTGCCTCACACCTACGCAAAGATTCAATTACTGTTCTGTTGAGCCTTTCTACAGCGCCATTACTTTGAGGTCTCCAAGCAGTGGTGTTCACTGCACTTACCCCCATGGCCTTGCAAATCCCTTTAAAAATACAGCTAATGAATGCCGAACCCCGGTCCGAAAGTATAGTTTTCGGTACTCCAAAGATAGTAATTACGCTTTCCAACAGCGCTTTAACCACTGTACTGGCACACTGGTCTCTTGTAGGTATTAAAATAGGGAATTTGGTAAATAAATCGACTATGGTCAGGATGCTAGAATGTCCTCTGGAAGTCTTCTCTAAGGGTCCTATTCACCGAGGGGTGAAAGATGGGTTCATGGCCCAAAAGGAAAAGGAAATGGGAGAGGTACATGTTCATCCATGTGGGTGGATAGTAATCTTAGATCAATGCTCTTTCTGGGTGTATTGAAACTAACTAGCCATGATGGTAGAGGCGCTGTTCTCACTGCCTCTACTGTACATCAGAATGAACTATAATTATTACTAGTGTATTATTATTCCAACAGCCTATGACCTTTAAACCTTTATACCTTCATATACACTCGACGGGGTAGTCACCTTGTTAAAAAAAAAATCTATAATGTCATAGATCAGCTAGAGGGAGAACATAACAAAATTGTGCGAATAGTCTGTTTCAACTACTGATTGTAAGCCTATTAAACTCGTTCTCTTTAGGTTGGCTCGCTCATTAATCTACAATCTACGTTCAATAGTCATATTGAGTTCACATGGATTCTAGATGTAAACTGTATCAAAATAGTGTAGTTTTCTAGTTTCCGAATTATATGACAGTTAGAAAAAGAAACAAACATTCTGGAAATATCTCGCACTGGCTACTATTAAAAAAAATTGAATGGGGTACAGCTCTGATCTTACAGGATACCTCATGGCTCATAGAATTGAATCGCTCATTTCTCACTAAAATATTCACACAGGGTATGGAGGTCTCCAGCGGTTCTATAGCTATTGGTCAACTAAATTAATTAATGGCAGGAATTGAAGTTAGTTTAAATGCTCATGTGCTGTTTTGTCATGCGTCTTTATGTCATCTGCAAAGGAAAGTGTCGCCTCAAAGGACCTAATTCTGGGACTAACATCCGCTGCACATTTCAGGAAGGAGTGGTCGTCCATACAATAGCAAGATATCATTTTGCTGCCAATGTACAATGTTGAGCATTTTCCATGTCGTCATTTTGTCGATCCCCAATCTTCTAGGGTGTTTCTTTAAGCATTTCTTGATGTCATTTAATGCTTCATGCGATCCCGCCCGGCATTCAATAAGTAGTATTTGATCGTACCACCTCCAGGAGACCATCCCATTGCGGCCGAATCATTTCCACCCAACTTATAACGCCGTCCATATCGCGTAATTGAAATTAGTGTAAAACTCAAAGAATAAGACCTTAATCTCTTAATTCTTTACTAATTTCAGTTGGCTCAACATAAATCTTCTCAATTATTAATTTAGTACAGTGGCGTGACATGTCACACTTCTTCTAGTTCTTTCGCAAGCTCGATTAATCCCAGTGAAAGCCAGTTCAGGCGTCAATCCCGTGCTAACCCGTCATGCATGACTTCAAATTTGGAAATTATTAGACCTGAATATCTGCAGTGGCATCTGCTTCCACTGAAAGTATTTAAGACACAAGGCTGCCTCTTATCTTGTTTAAATCACTGTCTTTACTCCCATATGCCTGTGTAAACTTTAACCATGACCTTATCAATTCTCAAAATTCTGCCTATCGAATATCCTGAGAATCAATGTTCTTCTTGTCTACGGCGGATTAACACAATAATTGTTCCCTAGAGTTATCTGCGTCGAGTGGTCAGTCTGTACTACTAATTCTCCACTCTAACTCCAGGATTCCTTTATCTACTCAGGCTGTTCAAAAATTTTCAAGACAGTTGTTCAAATCCCCAATGATAATCTGCTAAATTTCGATAATTATTGAAATTCTCATTAAACAGACTAACTACACCTTCCTGACACAGAAGTGTCCAGCATCAAGATATGGCGTACTGCCCATTTCTTCATTTGATGACTGTGTCAAATTACAGCTGAAGAAACATACTAAGCATATAACTGGTTTAAATTTCATGTAATCTCATCATGCCTTCTGCTGGCAAATATTTACTGTAAAATTCAATACTATCAAGATGGTTTTATTTGTCTTCATCCAAAAAAAAAATGTTTCAGAAATAGAATCTTGGAAATCTCTACTAAAGACAAAAAATTATACATTTGTCAATTCAGGATAACCTTCCCTTGTCAGAGTGTATACAGGATATTTAAGATCATATGCAGTTGGAGGCATCATGAAAAAAAAAATCGGTTGCCTGACGCGTCTTTTTATGGTGATCAAACTTCTCTCTTCACGGGTACGCTAACTGGATCTTCAATTCTATTTTCACCTTAAGGCTCATATATCTGCCACTCTCCCAATCCACTATGCGTTAAAAATTAAAATCGATTAACTATCATTCAGCATGTTAGCCCTAATCTGGATGCACAGGCTAGTATGATTTGATAGAAAGCGCTATTAAAATGAAGTTAAGATATTTGTATCCAGCAATATTTATCAGAACTCACCTCTGCTGTGAGAAATTATATCAGAGCTATGATGAAAAAAATGCTAAGTCATTTCAGTAGACTACTGTAAAACACTGATCACCGTTCTAAATTTGAACCATGGCAATCCAACCTCATTTCTCATACTGTATATAATAATTTGAGAAAGTAAAATAAAGAAATTGTAATCAATGGTGCTCGCAACAGAATTCAAAATGATTGAGACACAGAACATTATAAATAATGTCCAGCAAGCAGGATACCAAACCACCTTTATATTACAACATTTCCACAAAAGTATAACTATCAATAACCCAATAAACAAAACCACAAAATATCTATAGGGCGATATGTTACATTCCATACTCACAAACATCTATAACAATAGCCAACTACTTAAGAAACTCTGGCATCCAAACATATTACTGTAATTCCCCTAACATAGGCTCCACCATAAAAGTCCACTATCTAAAAATAATCCTACTATCATAAAACCCACTAACCAAAACAGAGAATAAAAGGCAATATATTCCGTAGAGTGTAACAGCTGCCAAGCCAAATACGCAGGGGAGACAGGAAGGAGAGTCAGCAATAGAATATATGAACATAGACGCAACGTTATTAATCAAGATAATAGGTCTCTAATTTTCCAATACTGCAAAGGAACAGGTCACACTTTCGCATTAGGAGAACCTAGAATACATTACAATAACATAAACAGCAAATATCAAGGCTTATAATTGATTCTCTATTATTCAGAAAACACAATAGCATTAATAGAAAATAGATTTTCCCGAAACATATAACACAATATATCCTAGTACCAGTTAATAATATCAACAATAATATAAATAACTTATATGTAATAGCCAATAACTATTATAAAACTACTTAAATAATAGAATTTCTAACCTATAAGATAATTCATAGAATATAGCAAACAATAGTAGAATATGTATAAATACCTTAACCAAAAAAAATGTCTTAAGAAAACAAATAATATGCAAAACTTTCTAATGTATATATATATATATATATGTACATAGAATCATAATAGTTTTAGCATCAGGCGAAGTTATATTTTCTTGATATATTGTATATGTTTCTCCTGTAGAAGGGCGGACAAGCTCGAAAGCTTGAGAAGACCAGAATAAAAGATACTCATCCCCATAAACGTTTTACTTTGATATCAGAAATCAATGATAATATTAAGGTTTTGCCACAAACAATGTGAATCGTAAAAGACAGCGGCGAGAGATGCGGTATACACCGACTCAACATAACTTTCATTGCCTGATAAAATGCCAGTGAAACGGAAAGCATAAATTAAAAATTCACGATTTATAATAGACTGTTAATCTCAGGATGCGTGGACTACTTCACCAATACTTAAAAATAGTATGGCTTTTCATTAGGTATATATTTCTAAAGTATAGGGGATGAAACATATACTAAATTCGAGCCCGCGGCGGGCGACATTGTTGCGTTCCCGGTTTGGATAGATGAAAAGGGAGGATACACGATGTGACTTATTAAAGTTTCCTTACTTAAGTATATATATATATATATGGCAATTTAGGCCAACAACCCCATGTATATAACCCGCAGCAAGACCTTAATGTTGTATAATAGAAGCACAGCTGTCAATGATACACCATCGACATATGTCTTTACATCATCACATGTAATGCAATTTGTGTAAACAGGATAAATAAAGAAAAAAAAAACGGGGGAACTCTGTAATTGATTAAGAGTTTGAGTTAAAGCAGGGATCGAGCATATAATATTGTCAGGACAAAGGTCTAAAGATGGAAACAACCACGACACTAGTATACAATTTCATCAGACAACCCATGAAATCGTTATTAAATTGGGCAATCTATAAAAGACTCCTTCTGGAGGTTTAGCAACCCACTGAAGACGCTGGGAGCTAAAATTATAGCAACAGATCTCTATAATTTCTACAGATCAACTGTAAATAGATTCACATTAAGGCATTTTATAGCCCAAATAACAAAAACAATAGTCAAACATACAAATCTGTTTGCATCATGCCGTACCCTCCTAACAGCGTAAAAATAGCCCGAGGAATCAGAAAATATGGTATAATGGTAAATATGATGGAATAACGCACTGAAACACATAAAAGTACAAACATTACTAAAACCTGACAGATAATTACCCTCAAAGTAGCCCTAATAAAGTCGTAATTTTGCAACTGTTGCTGTGTCAATATATCACAGCAAAGATATAGTACACAACTCTATTTCAACAGAGTCGGTTGTTCTATAATTTGTACACTTTGTGAAATTAAGGTGTGGGGGGGTAGTACCATAAAGCAAAAGGAATGAAATATGTATGAGAGGAAACAAGAAAATTTCTCTAGATATTTATTTAAATAAATTATAATTTGGGAACATGTCTATACTGACGAGGTATGCTATTTACATAGTAAAATTTTAGATAGAGGTGACCTGAAGTTACTTTATAGCCCTTTAGGGCCCATGCGAAATCTAGGTTGGTTACTACACAAAAAAGGGGGGGGCGCTAAGTCATAATGACAAATGGCTTACCTTTTCTCGAAAGTGCCGGCAAAGGTCTGGTCTCCCGTCTGAAAACTGTCCTCTCACTGAGCGACTCCGATTCAAAATGCCTTTTGTCCAAGAAACCCTCTTTTATTCATGTCTCTCTCCGTTTTCATTCGCTGAAAGAAACACCAATCAAAATGGCCAACGGCTCCAGTATACAATTTCATCGACGCCCCAGGCCTCTCCCATCAAAATAGAACATATAGTATTACCAAAACAAAAAAAATCTAAAGAGAGAAACAGCCACGGCCCTAGTGTAAAATTTCAGACGCCAGGCCCCCCCTCCACAAGGATTGAAATACTATCCTCCCTTTTTCTCGGGACGGTATATATATATATATCGCCCCCCCCCCCTCCGTCTTAGCTAAAAATCTACACAGGCCCCTTTTCACTTGAACTGTAATATAACGCTTTCCTTTCTCGGGAAGGATATTTTATAAGGTTCAGTCTTTTAGAGATCTTCCTTCTCCATTTTTTTTTTCTGGTCACCTTTACCTAAATTTTTGGTGAGGGGAATATATGTACATATGGAACAACAGCTTCCAGCGCGGATGTCCCTGGATGTCACTGGTGTCTTCTTCACCAGGCATCAGCTTTCGGCATGGAAGTCTGGTGTCATCAATTGTCTAGGTTTCTGGACAAAAAGATGGTCTGTAAGTCTATGTGGGAGGGAAGCCATGTATCCATTTGATTTGATTATACATACGCCTTCTGTTGGGGTATGGTTACAAAAAACGTGCCCCAACATTTACTCCCTGCAGGGTCGCCGTCATCTGAAGTAATATCGCCGCTAGGGTGTGTCGTGCAGTTTCCTTTCTCTCCCCTGTCTCGCTGCCGTTAATTTTTGCTACTTGGTGTTGTTTGTTTTCCATTTTATCCTGTCGACTCTCTGTAATATTTGAAGTATTACACTGTAGAATCCTATCGACTCACTGTAATATTGAAGTTATCACTGTAACGTTTGGACGATTACCTTTTGAGATGGGTTGAGTTGATTGTTAATTGTGGTGGGCGCAGTCGTATTTGCTGAGTTGGTAAGGTATTCACAAGGGAAAATAACGAGGACACAGAGTTGAATGGAAATAGGCCAGCGATCTAGGGAGAAAGGGGTTGAAGCTAAGTTGCGGATTTGACTAATCTATGGCTGTTCACATTATTGAGGATTGGACTTATCTGATGGTTGAGAAGATGGGGTTGGCTCCAAACTGGGCTCAACGGCGGCGAGCTCCTGATTGGTCTCAATGGTGCCACGTTCCTGACTGGTCTCAACGGCGCCGCGTTCCTGACTAACTAAACTCAGTTCGCGAATCAACACGAAAACCTCTCTGGGTTCTCATTGGTTGTTGGTTGACTCGTGTAAGCTTTCTATTGGTTCCTAGCTAATCCTCCTGGACTCTGATTGGATCTCTGCTAATTCTTTGTTCTTAGCTTGTTCTGACCTGATCCCGGAAATACCAGGTTCTTGAACCCAGTTTTATGAGTTCCTGGATAATAAAACCTGCTAATGATCGTTCCTCTTTGATGGCCTTTCTCTCTAAACCTTTCTCCTAGATTTCTAAGCCTCGTTTTTATTAAAAATTTTTAAAACATACATTGCATACATATTGGGGCGGGATTACATCCAGTTATGTACAAATTATGACATACATTAACTAATATTAACAAAATCTGTATCATATAATACTCCTGTTATCCACTTCACGTTCCTTTCAGTAATGAGAGAGAATCATCTGGGTTAGGTGAATGTTTTAAAATGTTTATTAATTATTTTCATTACACTTAAAAGACCAAAAAAGCTTGATCTAGAGGTTAACTGAAGGAATGGGTCAAGATATAAAATTGTGAAAAGCGTTTAAAAACTACAAATATTTTCTCACAATGAGTTTCTTTTTATTTTAAATTGTAAGCTTTCAAGCGATAATTTGTAAATATTTCTTGTAAGAAATAGTGAATTATGTTTTAATTAGGCCCTTTAAAGAGCGCTTATCGCTTGAAAGCCTTATTGTGAGAAAATATTTGTTATTTTTAAAGGAATGGGTATTTAAGGCCAAAATTGAGTTAGAACACAAAACTATATTGTCGTGGTAGTAAGGACATGAGGAGTCTTTTATATAAGTTGAAATAAATCATTATTCATTAAAATTACACAGCTAAAATCTTATTTATTTATTTGTTCTAAGTTTACAGGTGTTATATTCTGCACAGATTGCGAGTCATTTTGTCCTGGCTATTTATACATGGCGAATTGGTGAAATAGAGGTGGCCCCTTAACCTTGCAAGAGGGCAGCTGTTGGATGATAAGCTAAGTCTTGTAGAGTACAAAATAATTTGTTACTCTACATAAATTGTGTACTCATCCTGAGTATAGTGCTCAGATTTCAACAGAAATTGTAGACCCTGAATCCCCTGGCAGAATGTAGTCTTGTGACCCTTAAGGAAAAAGATCCCAGACTGCATGCATCTCTGGAGCCCCCTGGGATAGGATCTACCAGAAGCTCCAACTATTCTTCATTCCATATTGCACACACATTTTGCTTGCTATAATTTCGAATTATAAACACACACAACACACAATTAGATTAAAAAGGAATAATAATAGATGTTGGAAAATTTAACACAATTATAATAGGATAATATTACATTTTTCTTTCAGCTCATTGTCTAAAAATTTCTAAAACAGAGAGCTTCAAACATGAATATTCTCTCTCTTGAGTAAAATTGAGGAAAAAAATATTCATCAAAAAAAATAATAAAATAGAATATTTTATAATATATTTTTCTCAGATATATATTTTTTACAGTTATCAAACTCTATATGTAATATTGTTTCAAATGCCGACGTATGGATAAGCTGGCAGTCGTGTACGTGAGGCGAGTGTTGATGTTCTTCCCACACGCGGACAACAAGAAGCAGAGGCAGGGCTAGATGTTAGCACAGAGAGGGATCGGGGACAACCCATGGGACAGAGGTAGAGGCCATGACACCAACTTGAATGCTTATCCACGAGACGTGGAGGGAGAGATTGTGTGAGACAGACAACCTGAAGCGAACTGCCGATGGCCACCCTCTAGAACATCTGCTGACCCCCTGCCAAAACTTATCCTGTTTCCCGGGGGGTCTCTATAAGAATGTCCCTCGGGAGCCCACATGGGCTGGGCGTTGCCTCTTTCATCCCCTCTGTCCCTGCTGCCACCAGCTGACCGCTCTCTCTTTGGATCTTTATTTTGACTTCACCAATTTTAGTTTATATACAAAAAGGGTGTACAGGTTATATTAATAAAGATATAGCATATAAACAAAATATGGGGGTGGTAGCAAATAGAAAGTGTCATTATTATACAGTTTTTAAATATACGATATATATAAATCTTTTAAAAATTCAATTATTCAGTTATTAATTTTTCTTTTTTTTTCTAAATAAAATTACAAAGAAAAGTGGTTTATAAAAAAATAGCTAAAAATCATTTTCGGGGTCAAAAGGAATTTCATGAAAAAAAATTGGGTTTAATTTTTCACATTAGTTTATCAATTAACACATATAAAATATTTTAATTGCATAATGTTGTTGTTGTTGTTGTCGTGTCCAATGAAGAGCCTCAGATCTCTCCATGCATCTCTATCACAGCAGCAGCAATGTCCACTATCTTGGGTGTGTAAAGCTGCTGCTCTGGGTCCATGTCAATTTTCTGCAAGGCTACGGCCATTGCTGGGCATGAGAATATGTGAGTAGGTGTTAGTTCTACACCAGGACAGTTGTTGCATGTCTTATAGGTTCTCGTGCCATCTGGATGTATTGTCATTCCTTTGTAGTGTTTTGTTCTAAGTCTTAATAATAGAGGTATTACTATATATGTAATCAGAGTTTCCCATGAAAAAAAGGACCATTTAAAATGTGGTTCAATAAGTCTCTCCTGGAAGTGGTCTCTAATCAAAGATTTTGACTGACGTGAAAAGATCTCTAATGAGAAAACTTTTCAGAGAAACTGATTCAGCGACAATTGTAGGCTTTAGTCTCTTAAGCTTTACTATACTTTTTTTTATCCCTAGTATAACGAATGAAGACATTAAGACGCGAATGTTTCTTTTCACAAATAAGTGTGGTACAGGCCATGATAATCATGGTGAGTAGTTTAGGACTGCTTTTACTGTAAGTGCATCACATATCTTTGTGGCGACCACATTTTGCTTCAGCGCGCGCGAACTGGGACAAAGCTACACTAAACATACGGGCAGTAGTGTGACGGCCTCGGCAACTGCGAGCTGAGAGAAAACCTGACTACGCATGCGCGCGGGCGCCATCCGGGACTCTGGCCACGCGCGTCGTCAACAACAAGGCTTGCTTCCAACGGCCCTTATTTCTTTTCTCTTTATATATTTCTGGCTTTAAATAAATAAATTTATTTTATTAAAAAACTAGACGAATGGCGCGGGCAACGCCCGGGTTTTACCCGAGTGCGTATATATTTTAAAAACGTTTTAATTCAAATACTATTCGCTACAATTATAAATTGGCGCCATGGATGTCACTCTTGTGAAACGTCCCGTTCCAAACTGTGTGTTTTTAAAATGTTTTAATTAAAATACTATTCGTTACAATTATAAATTGGCGCCGTGGATGTCTCTCTTGTGAAACGTCCCGCCCCAAACTGTGTGTGTCTTGAAAATATAAAAATAAAAATTTGAATGTTCATAAAGATTTCATCATGTCGATTTTTTTTTTTTGCATTTCACCTACTAAATCGATAGAGATAAATACATTTGCAACATGAACTTAGGTATATTGACTAAATAGAAAACTGCATAGTAATAAAGATCATTTTTTAAAGGCACCATATCGGTTTTTTTTTCAATAAAATCGAAACAAAAATTAACGATGAATAACGATAATTGCCTTGAAAAGAAATTGCCTTAAAAAAAAAGAAACATTCGCGGTGATTTTGTCTTGCATTCGTTTATACAATTATTATATACGAATGACCCGGGCAACGCCCGGGTTTTACCCGATTAAATGCTTTTATTCAAATACTATTCGTTACAATTATAAATTGGCGCCGTGGATGTCATTCTTGTATAATACACTGCGTGACATTGAAAATGGAACACCAAGAAATAGTGGCCAGAAAGTGATGAAACTCGGCAGACAGAGAGAGACAGGGACGAACAATAAGTGATCTTTATTTCAAAATGATAGTCATAATACAGAGCGAGAACGGCGTCGGCTTAGTAGCAAGTAGGACCACCGCGGACGGCGATGCACGAAGCAACACGTCTAGGTAGAGAGTCAATCAGAGTACGGATGGCGTCCTGAGGGATGGCTCTCCATTCCCTCTCAACCATTTGCCACAGTTCGTCTTCTGAACGCGGCTGTGGCAAGGCATGCAAACGGCGTCCAATGATGTCCCAGACGTGCTCGATTGGTGAGAGATCAGGAGAGTACGGTGGCCAGGAAAGCATCTGTACATCTTGCAGAGCTTGTTGGCTAATGCGAGCAGTGTGCGGTCGGGCGTTATCCTGCTGATAAAGGGCATTGGGTGCCCCCTGAAGGTAGGGGAGTGTCACCGGTCGCAGCACATCATCAACGTATCGTTGGGCCGTCATAGTGCCCTGAATACGAAGTAAAGGTGACCTGGAATCATACGCGATTGCGCCCCAAACCATGATTACACGTTGTCGCACGGTGGGGCGTTCCACAATTGCTGCCGGATTGGACCTTTCTCCACGTCGACGCCACACGCGTACACGGCGACTATCACTGGACAAGCAGAAACGCGACTCATCTGAGAACACGACCCTGTGCCATTCCGTCATCCACGTCGATCTAGCCCGGCACCATTCCAAACGTTGGCGCCTATTCGGTGGGGTCAATGGCAGTCTTCTTAGCGAACGGCATGAGTGCAAGCCATTAGCAACCAATCGACGGGAAATGGTTCTGGTCGAGATGGAATGATCTAGGGTGTCTTGCACATGTTGCAGGATGGCGGTACAAGTGGCTTGTGGGGCCGCCACTGCTTGTCGATGGATACGCCGATCCACACGTGCTGACGTCACTCTGGTTGCACCGACATTGCTATAAATTGCCACATTTCCTTGTTCCAACCATCTTCTCCACAGTCGGTGCACCGTGGACGCACCAAGGTGTGTATCAGCTGCGATTTGACGTATGGACCAACCTGCCCTTTTCAGTCCGATCACCATGCCCCTCGTAAAAGCGTCTGTCTGCTTGAACTGCCTCCGTTTACGATGACCTGGCATTCTCTGTTATTACACGTGTCTTTTGACACAAGAACAAAATTTCTACAATGATTTTCCTTGAAGAAATAACGACACGAATACTGTCCTTTCTGCAAGTATCTTACTCCATGTGCGCACGAGAGCTGCGCATTTTACATCATTTGCATAACTCGGTTAGGCGCGTCTACCCTGAAATTTGCATAATTTTCTGGCCACTATTTCTTGGTGTTCCATTTTCAATGTCACGCAGTGTATATAAATGAGTTTTAAAAATTGTAAAAAAAAAAAAAATGCATCGGCCGGGAATCGAACCCGGGCCGCCCGCGTGGCAGGCGAGCATTCTACCACTGAACCAGCGATGGTTATGAAAAATCCCATCTGTGAGCTTCAGACAGACAAACAAACAGACAGAATAAGGCAAATATATAAGTAGATAGGAAATCATAGTTTTATCGAGTGAAAATTTTTTCCCGTGTCACATTGCCGTGTCATCCTGAGATAATCTTACTTTTGATAAATAATATTTAAGATAAAAAAACTTAGTGATAAGAAAACTTGTTATCATCGTCACAATGGGGGCGCTGCTTGCGAGTTAAATCTACAAATCTGCAAGTAACTCTAAGGATATTCAAGATATTCATGAAATTATTTTTCAAAAACCTTCCCGGTGATATACCTAATAATATCCCAAAATTTCACGGCGATTGGATGTATGGTTTTTGAATCTATAGAGTACAAACAAACAAACAGACAGACAGACAGACATTCAATTTTATATATATAGATAATTATAATTTTATCAGCGGCCTTTCCACAAGCCACACCAACATGCACGCAACCATCCCACATCTACACATGTGAAAAGCAGTTCAACTTTTGCACTTACAAATGTGCCAGAGCCCCGTTTGGTTAATTGCACTCGTTGATGGAGTTGGACTTTTGCAAATTTCTGGGGCCATTGAAGCATTTTTTTTTAATTAGAAGAAGTATCCAATGCGAGATTAGATACAGGGTCTTAGCGGTCGAAAACAAATAGCTTAGATCATCCTTCCACCGACCCCTACTTTGCTTCGCCCTTCTGTTTAAGACTTATCCTTTTATCATTTTAAATATTTTTCTCAATCCTCTTTCTTGAGAGATATTTAATTGTTAAAATTATTTCATTTCAATTCTATGGATACTTAGTAGTTTACTCATTCGTTAGTGTAACTTACCTTCTATGGCATTTCAGCTGCCCAGTATTTGAACGATAGAGATTCCAAACGGCTACACTTATTGAATTGCCCTAATTCAATGACACTGCCCTATTGAATCTACCAATAAACAAACCGGCCTGGAAACACTTGGCGAACTGGTTCACTAAGGCTACCAAGACAGACTTCTAAACTACAGGACAGCCCAAGTAGTTGGTGATCTATGGATACGCTCCAGGAGCCTAGGTTACCTTTATGTTACTACTACTCTATGGCATTATAAAAACACAGTTCCATTATATATATAATATCTTTGCCATTGTCATATTTTCTAAAATTTTATTATTTGCATGACTAGAGATATAAAGGTGGAAAAAAAATCTGACTTGTAATAATATTAAATGAGAATCATTTTACTCGGTTTTGGAAAAAGGTGTTGTGGGTCGGTGATGCAAAAGAACAGCCAAATAAGTGATTTTATAAATATAGTATTATTATTAGAAATAAGGATATATATGTTGACAAAAGAATAGCAACCGCACACAGCAGTAGAACAAAAGCAGGCTAAAAGTATATACAAGATGAAGACGGACAGTTGAGGGGGGCCGTTCCCATTGGTTAGTTATCTTCATGCAGCGCCTCCAAGCGGCGCCCGCGTCCACGCTTCTCTCATCATTCCTCCACTGAAGCGCTGGACTGGAGAACAGTTCATGAAGTCACAGGCGTTCTTGTGAGCCACTTTGCTCAGGGTCTTGGTGAAGACGTCGGCCAGGTTCTCCTTTGTAGGGATGTAGACAATCTTGATCTCTCCGCTAATTATTCTTTCTCTGACGTGATGGTATCTTATGTCAATGTGTTTGGATCTGTTGTTCTCCACATTATTTTTGGAAAAGTCTATAGCGGATCTATTATCGCAATGAATTATCAAGGGAAAGGCAAAATTCGATAAGAACTTTAATTCTTTCAAGATGGTAGCGATCCAAACTGCTTCCTTAGTGGTCTGGGATAGCGCTAAATATTCTGCCTCCATTGTGGAAAGTGAGACACACTTCTGTTTGCTAGTCTTCCATATGACTAAGGAATTTTCTATAGTGATAGCGGTCCCACTATTGGACCGTCTGTCATCGATGTCGCTAGCCCAATCTGCATCACTGTATGCACAAACATCATTTATGCTGCCGTGTAAATATCTTAAGACGTGTTTGGCAGCTTTCCAATGTCGACGTCCAGGGTTGCTGGCGAATTGAACTAATCTCGTAACAGAAAACATTAAGTCTGGCCTAGTACAATTCGCAAGATAAAGAAGCGACCCGATTAGTTCCCTATATGGAATAGCTTTCATCCTCTCTTTCTCTTCTTCATCTGTGGGGCAATCTCCTTTTGAGATTGGAAAACTAATGTCTAACAGTGTGGATACCGGTCGACATTCAATCATGTTGAATTTTTGTAAGATTGATTTAACATACGTACTTTGAGATAGTGCTACAGTCTCCTCATCTGGATAGTCAATCTGAACTCCCAAGAAATTCCTGATCGCTCCCAAATTTTTAACTCGGAACCTTTCATTAATTTTCTGTTCTATATTCCGCAAAATCTCTTCACTCTCGCCAAATAAAGCCAAGTCATAAACGGCAATAATTACCTTATCTAGATAAGTATAAATACAATTACAGGATTCTAGTCGTGTAAATCCCATTTCTCGTAAAGCATGATCGAGTGTTAAATTCCAATTCCGCCCTGATTGTCGCAAGCCGTAAATAGGTCGAAGCAGTTTGTAAACCTCGTTATCTTTCCTCTCGACCCCTTCTGGCAAAAGCATGTATATTTCTTCTTCTAAGTCGCCATATAGATAAGCGTTATCTACGTCGAGATGTCTATTGTACCATTTCATGTTCAAACTTAACGTTATCAAAACTTTGATTACAGCTAAGTTAATAACAGGTGCATAAGTTTCCTGAAAATCGATTCCTTGTTTCTGTGAGAAACCTCTAGCCACTAAACGTGCTTTGAAACACTCTACATTTCCGCTCTCATTTGTCTGCTGATATATATCTGATATATATCTTTTGACTTGTAGATATGTAAATATGTATAGACATAATTAATAAAAGAATTTGTTTGGCCAAACTGGTATTTTGTCCTGACTGACAACACAACTTGAAAGCTTGCATTTAAAATATAAAAGAAACTCATTGTGAGAAAATATTTTTGTAGTTTTTAAATTTAAAGTCAGTGTAACCAAAAGGAACTATTAAACATTTCTCTTGTTGTTTTAAATTATTTGTTATATTTATTTATATTTATATTTGAAATTGAAAATTCCGACAATTTGTCTATATTGTGGCGAAGAAATATTTTATTATTTAATTTAATATTATTCAATGAAAATATATTCAACAGATTATAAAAAAATATATTAATCTGTATTTGTGAAATCATCTTTAAAATATTTATTTGCTTGCTTGCTTAAGATTCTCTAGCTGTAAATACTGTACGCTCCAGGAACCTGGGTTACTTAAATAAAAATAGCTGTAAATAGTTTGGCTGACTTGTTAATAATTGTCGACTCGTCGCTGTGACGTCATCGATAAATACTTTTACATCTTAGGATATTTCAAGGCTTGATTTCTACGCTACAATATAATGGGTTCAAGCAAAGAGCACAAAAAACACAAGGATAATCGCGATCGCGATTACAAAAAACATTCACATAAATCAAGTCGTCACCATGATAGGGAAAGGGAAAAATATCGTTTTGAAAAAGATGTTGAAAGGTATGAAAGGGAAAAGGATAGAGACAAGAAGCGGGAAAAAGATAGAATTGATAGGGATAAAGACAGGGAAAGGGAGAAAGAGCGAGAAAGAATAAAATCACACAAAAGACCTTTAGATGAACCTGAAATAGAAAGGCCAAACAAGAGAGCAAAAGAGGAACCAGAAGTTAAATCGGTAAAACAAATTAAAAAGGAATCATCACCCGCAGAAGCAGCTGCCCTGACCTCAGATGGACAAAGCCACGAGTCCCTTTCCATTGAAGAGACAAACAAGCTCCGTGCCAAACTTGGCCTGGCTCCCCTCAAGTTGGACTCCAACGATGGAGGAGGTGAGGGAGACGGAGGGAGCAAGGAGCCGGAGGAGGTGTTTGTCCCCACTCCCAACCTGGGCAAAGAAGCCTGGCTCCAGAAGATGCGGGAGCGAGTGGCCCTGCAAAGACAGAAGCGCAGGGACACTGAGAAGCTGAGGCAGGTGAAGCTGATAGCAGAGCAGATCCCGGACCAGGAGTCCGCCACGGACTGGGTGCTCCGTAGCCGACAACTGCAGAAGGAGAAGGAAGAGGCTGAGAAAAGAGCCAAGCTGCTGGAGGCCCAGGACCAAGAGTTCGGGGTGGACCAGCTGGTGTCAGAGGAGTTCAGCAAGGAGGTCCCGCGCAAGTCGTACAGCAGCAAGGACCTGAAGCACCTCACCATCGGCCACTCCCAGAATGTATTCCAGGAGGGACGGGATGTGATCCTGACACTGAAGGATCAAGACGTGCTGGACGAGGGGGAGGAGGTACTGGAGAATGTCAACATCGTGGACAATCTCAAGGCCATCCAGAATGTGGAGAACAAGAAAGCCAGGCCCGGCTACCAGGCGTATCAAGAGCCGGAGTTTGACGAGTTTGGCATCCTCAAGAAGAGGAACATCCTGTCCAAGTATGACGAGGAGATAGAGGGCAAGAAGCAGGATACCTTCAAGCTGGGAGAAGACACCGCAGCACGTGAGGAGCTAGAGCGGGAGATGGTGCGTGCCAGACTCCAGCAACAGGCCGGGAAAATCCTGGTGCCGCTCCAGGCTTCCTCCATGAAACCTCTTGCTGAGTACTACACATCAGAGGAGATGGTCCAGTTTAAGAAGATCAAGAAAAAGCGCAAGGTGCGCAAGCGCGGCCTTAAACCCGAGGAACTGATGCCGTTGCCGGGGGAGGTGAAGAAAGTGGACCACGGCTCGCGCAACAAGCCAGAACCGATGGAGACAGATGAACCAATGGAAGAAGACGAGGGGCCGATCATCGTTCCTCCAGTACCTCCGGCAGAGCTGGAGGAGGAGGAGGAAGAACAGATGCTGAAGAAAGTACGGATGCGACTGAAGCAGGGAGGGGCAGTGCGGGAGGCAGCCCGGGTGGTGCGGGACACCCTGGAGCAGCTGCCCCCGGAGGAAGAGGAGGAGCCTGCTGAGAAGAAGGAGGAGGCCGCCGTCCTGGGCACAGGCATCTCCATCGTCCTCAACTCCACCAAGGAGTTCTGCCGCAAGCTGGGAGACATCCCAACCTACGACATGTCCGGCAACAGGGACCAGGAGGAGATGGTCTCTGAAGAGCCCATGGAGGAGGAGCCACAAGCCCCGCCCAGCCCGGTGGCTGAGGAGGAGTCAGAACTGCAGCGAGGGGCGTGGAACGAGGTGGACCCAGAGGCCGGCCCCTCCCTCCTGCAGTCAGGGGACGGGCTGCAGCCCATCCTGGAGGAGGAGCCAGATCTCAGCCAAGGCCTGGCTGGAGCCCTCAAGCTGGCCACTAAGAAAGGGTACCTGGAGAAAGAGATCTCCAAACAAACCGGAGCCTCCAGGCTCTCCCACATCCAAGCCAAGTCCTACACCATTGAAGAAAAGTTCTATGAGGACGACAAGTTTGGCTCCAAACGAGGAGAGAGGTACAATGGCCCGGTGTCAGATTTCAGGGAGAAGGACACTTACAAGCCGGACGTCAAGCTGGAATACATCGACGACTCCGGTCGCAAGCTCACGGCTAAAGAAGCCTTCAGGTATCTGTCCCACAAGTTCCACGGGAAGGGCCCCGGCAAGAACAAGGTGGACAAGAGGATGAAGAAGCTGGAACAAGACGCCAAGCTGAAGCAGATGAGCTCCACTGATACACCGCTCAGCACAGTGAAGCTGCTCCAGGAGAAACAGAAGGAGCTCCAGGCTCCATTCATCCTGCTCAGTGGCGGAGGCAGCAAGGCTCTTGCGGAATCCTCCACCATCTCTAAGTCCAAGCTGCATGCTGCTGTACCATATTCCTCTCTACATTGTTCCCCATTTGTAAAATAAAACACTTCTGTCCTCATTCTTATCTCCTTGGGCACACAAATTTCATGAGTCCATGCTCTTCGAGCCTCATTGAATGTGGTGCAGCTTTGAATCCAAATGCGCGTCCCCAGGTGGCGGATAGGGGAACGACCTTCAGATATGAAGGCTAGCTGCGAAACAAGCAGAATATCTGACGAATAAGCAGTCGCGGACCAACAGCACCATTGTTAGAAGAGGAGTAGACCTCTTTAAAAATCCTGACTTCAACTGACCCAGTTGATAGACCTCAGCAAGGGTCCCATTCCAGGGATACGGAGGAGCTGCGTCTGTACTCATGTTAGAGTCGGCAGCAAAGGCGTCTGCTTCCATGTTAGGAACGGCCTCAAACTACAGGCAAAGTCAGACTTTCACCAAAGTGTGCCTGGATCATGGTGCCATGATCAACGAAAGCTGCACCCCTACACCCCATTCCATGAGATCAGATGTTGATTTGCATGCTGCATCGCCCGTCGCGCAGAATAAACAGGGGCGCGGTCAGGACTTAGGTAGTAGAGGGTTCTGTCCGATAAGTATAATACAGTCTCCACAAACTTCTAACTTTGCAGCTTCCAAGCAATTGAGAATTTTGCAGTGCAACATAAATGGATTGTGCTCAACAGCAACAAAAATAAAATTGGAATAAATAATGGAAATAGCTGAAAAACAAAAGATTCAAATTATAGCCCTACAGTAAACCAAATTAAATGAAAAGTACAATCTCAAATATAAAAACTATAATTTCCTCAGAAAAGACAGAAATAAAGAAGGGGGTGGCCTTGCATTTTTAATCAAGAATTTGTACTATGAAGAGATAGTCATTAATATTCCAAATACATCAGACCTCGAAGCCCAAGGTATCAGAGTCTACCTCAGTCAAAACAAAACCATCAACATATACAATATGTATCACCCACCAAACAATAAACTTATCGACGATGGAACAATGGCTCAATTTCTTACAGACAATACTATTATTGTAGGTGACCTTAATGCCAAACATCAAATATGGGGATGTTCCACGCCAAATCCAAGAGGCAAAATACTTTCAAACTTACTTGACGACAATTCCTTCATGTGCTTAAATGATGGGAATCCTACCTACCATTCCTACAGTTATAATACCGCACAAGCCCTTGATATAAGTTTCTCCAGTCCTGACATTTTCCACAAATGCAAATGGCAAATATTAAAAAGTATTGGAAGTGATCATTTACCTATTTTGATAGAAATTAGCACCAAGACCAAAACCAGCTCAATTAAAGAAAAATTCTGAACTTTAAAAAGGCCAATTGGAATCTTTACCAGCAAAACACCAATGAAGACTTTAGAAAAGCACCCACTAGAATAAAAGATCTGGAACAAAATTGGATATCTTTCAAAAACACCATTATTAAAGCAGCCAAAGTTTCAATACCAAGAGGTAATATTAAGAAATGGATTCCAAATTATATACACCAGGCAAAAGATATTCAAACACTTATAATTAAAAGAAATGAACTACAAAAAAAGTGCGCCCAAAACCAAACAAATTGTAGAACTGAACTGAACATTGTGAATGCAAAAATAAAAAGGTTATACGTAAATATGAAAAGGGAAAAATGGAAACAAACTTGTGAAAACCTGAACCCAAGAAACCCAAATACAAAACTTTGGCATTTGGCAAAACAAATTGACAGAGCCCAGCCACAAACTGAAAACACAAATATGATTAAGAATACAGATGGTACCCCAGCAACTAATGACAAAAATGCTGCTAATCTTTTAGGTAATTCATATCAAATAAGTAGTAAAATCAAATTTTAAATAAAAGATAAGAAAGTTGAAAAAAAGGCCCGAAAGATTATTCATGACTGTAAAAATGTCACCAGCACTCATAATATTTTCCATGAAAAAATCAATATGAAAGAGCTAGATTATGCATTAGAAAACACTGACCTGAACAAGACTCCTGGGCCAGATGGAATCCATGGCCAAATGATATCAAACTTGGGCAAAAATGGCAGAGAAATACCTCATAGCTTAGATCATCCTTCCACCGACCCCTAATTTGCTTCGCCCTTCTGTTTAAGACTTATCCTTTTATCATTTTAAATATTTTTCTCAATCCTCTTTCTTGAGAGATATTTAATTGTTAAAATTATTTCATTTCAATTCTATGGATACTTAGTAGTTTACTCATTCGTTAGTGTAACTTACCTTCTATGGCATTTCAGCTGCCCAGTATTTGAACGATAGAGATTCCAAACGGCTACACTTATTGAATTGCCCTAATTCAATGACACTGCCCTATTGAATCTACCAATAAACAAACCGGCCTGGAAACACTTGGCGAACTGGTTCACTAAGGCTACCAAGACAGAATTCTAAACTACAGGACAGCCCAAGTAGTTGGTGATCTATGGATATGCTCCAGGAGCCTAGGTTACCTTTATGTTACTACTACTCTATGGCATTATAAAAACACAGTTCCATTATATATATAATATCTTTTCCATTGTCATATTTTCTAAAATTTTATTATTTGCATGACTAGAGATATAAAGGTGGAAAAAAATCTGACTTGTAATAATATCAAATGAGAATCATTTTACTCGGTTTTGGAAAAAGGTGTTGTGGGTCGGTGATGCAAAAGAACAGCCAAATAAGTAATTTTATAAATATAGTATTATTATTAGATATAAGGATATAAATGTTGACAAAAGAATAGAAACCGCACACAGCAGTAGAACAAAAGCAGGCTAAAAGTATATACAAGATGAAGACGGACGGTTGAGGGGGGCCGTTCCCATTGGTTAGTTATCTTCATGCAGCGCCTCCAAGCGGCGCCCGCTTCCACGCTTCTCTCATCATTCCCCCACTGAAGCGCTGGACTGGAGAACAGTTCATGAAGTTACAGGCGTTCTTGTGAGCCACTTTGCACAGGGTCTTGGTGAAGACGTCGGCCAGGTTCTCCTTTGTAAGGATGTAGACAATCTTGATCTCGCCGCTAATTATTATTTCTCTGACGTGATGGTATCTTATGTCAATGTGTTTGGATCTGTTGTTCTCCACATTATTTTTGGAAAAGTCTATAGCGGATCTATTATCGCAATGAATTATCAAGGGAAAGGCAAAATTTGATAAGAACTTTAATTCTTTCAAGATGGTAGCGATCCAAACTGCTTCCTTAGTGGTCTGGGATAGCGCTAAATATTCTGCCTCCATTGTGGAAAGTGAGACACACTTCTGTTTGCTAGTCTTCCATATGACTAAGGAATTTCCTATAGTGATAGCGGTCCCACTATTGGACCGTCTGTCATCGATGTCGCTAGCCCAATCTGCATCACTGTATGCACAAACATCATTGGAATCAGTCCGGCGATAAACGAGAGATAGATTTATGCTGCCGTGTAAATATCTTAAGACGTGTTTGGCAGCTTGCCAATGTCGACGTCCAGGGTTGCTGGCGAATTGAGCTAATCTCGTAACAGAAAACATTAAGTCTGGCCTAGTACAATTCGCAAGATAAAGGAGCGACCCGATTAGTTCCCTATATGGAATAGCTTTCATCCTCTCTTTCTCTTCTTCATCTGTGGGGCAATCTCCTTTTGAGATTGGAAAACTAATGTCTAACGGTGTGGATACCGGTCGACATTCAAACATGTTGAATTTTTGTAAGATTGATTTAACATACGTACTTTGAGATAGTGCTACAGTCTCCTCATCTGGATAGTCAATCTGAACTCCCAAGAAATTCCTGATCGCTCCCAAATTTTTAACTCGGAACCTTTCATTAATTTTCTGTTCTATATTCCGCAAAATCTCTTCACTCTCGCCAAATAAAGCCAAGTCATAAACGGCAATAATTGCCTTATCTAGATAAGTATAAATACAATTACAGAATTCTAGTCGTGTAAATCCCATTTCTTGTAAAGCATGATCGAGTGTTAAATTCCAATTCCGCCCTGATTGTCACAAGCCGTAAATAGGTCGAAGCAGTTTGTAAACCTCGTTATCTTTCCTCTCGACCCCTTCTGGCAAAAGCATGTATATTTCTTCTTCTAAGTCGCCATATAGATAAGCGTTATCTACGTCGAGATGTCTATTGTACCATTTCATGTTCAAACTTAACGTTATCAAAACTTTTATTACAGCTAAGTTAATAACAGGTGCATAAGTTTCCTGAAAATCGATTCCTTGTTTCTGTGAGAAACCTCTAGCCACTAAACGTGCTTTGAAACGCTCTACATTTCCGCTCTCATTTGTCTTCACCTTATACACCCATCTGCTGCTAATCGGTTTCTTTCCCGGCGGTAATGTTGATAACTTCCAAGTGCCTCGTTCCTGAAGCACTCTAAGCTCATCTTCCATTGCTTTTCTCCAATACACGGCTTCGGGAGATTGGACTGCCTCTTCAAAACTTTGCGGATCGGTAACATCTAAAAAATTTAACTCTACTCTTGGTTTACCTTTTCTCCCATATGGATTTCGAACAATGTTTTTGGAGGTGGAGGGTTGTGGCAGAGCGTCCTCTACCCCCACTGAATCCAAATTACTCGGTAATTCATTCTCTAGGTCGTTATCATAATTAGTCTCAGGTTCTAGCCAAACGTGGCTGTACCTTTCCGGTTCTGTCTCTTCGACTATTTTGGTCCACTCTAGTCCAATTTTAGACTCATCGAATCTAACATGTTTTGTTTCAATCACCTTTTGTGATTCTGGGCACCAGAGACGATATCCACGTGTTTGAGTGGAGTATCCTACCAGAATACATCTACATGCCCGATGGTCTAATTTTCGCCTTCTTTCTCTTGGTATATGGCTATATGCCAAACATCCAAATGCTTTTAGGTGTCTTACACTAGGATTTCTTTCTAACCAAAGTCCATCAGGTACTTTGTCTTTTAGAGCAGTATTATAACATTTGTTTTTAATGTAAGCAGCTGTGTTTACCGCCTCTGCCCAAAATCTTTGTGGGAGATTAGCGCTATGTAAACAAGCGCGGGCTATATCTAAAAGTATTCGATTTACACGTTCTGCCACACCGTTCATTTGCGGAGAATACACGTTTGTGCGTTCATGCTTCATCCCTAGTTTCTGTAATTTGTCTTGAAAATCTGATATAGGCTTAGCAAAATACGGTTATTCTTTTTGAGGATTTCTGGTTGTTTTGTTTGTACTCACGTATGTTGTAGTTACGAGGACATCCCTTCTGATAAAAACAAATATATATTTATTTAAGGAACGACTTGTTCCATTACATATATTGTTAAGACAAGTTAGCGGTAAACAATAACAGCAAGGTTGAAGGTAGTTGTTGGAAGTAGTGACGTCATCGTAGTGACGTAGCATCGATGATGATTAAAGTCAAAGATTGCGTAACAATTCCCTCCTTACTTTGGCTTTATTCCCACGATGCTGAGGCTCTCCAGGTGTTTCTTCATCTGGTCTCGGGATAGGTCCTTTGTGAAGATATCCGCCTCCAGGTCCTGGGATGACTTGTACAGAAGGCAGATGTCTCTGGATTCATAACAGTCTCTCAAGAAGTGGTACTTTCTGTTGATATGTCTACAGCGACTGCTTTGTTTAGGGCTGGAGATCCAGTTGATCAAGGACTGACTGTCTGTATAGATCGCAATTGGTTTTTTCATGAAATTCCATTCTTCCAGCTCTCGTAGCAGGTTTATTATCCACTTGATTTGACAGCAGCTTTCACAAACAGCTATCATTTCCGCTTCCATTGTGGAGAGGGCGACGAGTGGTTGTTTACTACTTTTCCAGTCTATAGTTGCTTCGCCGAGCTTCAATACATATCCGCCGTAGGATTTTCCATCATGAGTGGTCGACCAGCTGGCATCGGCGTAGGACTTCAGGATTCCAGTCTTCCCTCTTTCAAATTTCACTCCTAGGTCAATTGTTCCTCGTAGGTATCTCATAACTCTTTTGATTGCTGTCCAGTGCATCTGTTTTGGTTGTCTGGAGTACTGTGAAAGTTTGCTAGTGATGTAAGCGATGTCGGGTCTGGTGTTAACAGCTAGAAACATTAGCATTCCAAGGGCTTCTTGGTAAGTGTGCTGATCACAATTGTCATCTTCAATATGATTGTCCAAATTGATTTCTTTGGAACCTGGTGTTGGAACTTCCTTACAAGTTTCCATTCCATATTTCTGCAATATTTGTTGTACATAGTGGCTTTGCTGTAGCGAAATTCCCTCCTTGTCTTGTATGATCTTGATTCCCAAAAACATGCCTTTACATGTTACATCCTTTATTTCCAGGTGATGTCTCAATTTATTGATGAATCTGTTTGAGGTATCTTCAGAATCTGAGACAGTGATAAAGTCATCAACATATATCCCTACATAGAAGTATTTGTCTTCATTCTTCCATTTAAATAGGCAAGGATCAGATTTAAGTTTTTCCAGTCCACAGTCATGAAGTACTTGACTGAATTTCTCATACCACAATCTTCCGGATTGAGGTAGACCGTAAATACTTTTGTTGAGTTTGCAAACTTTGTTTCTGTCTTGGACAAATCCAGCAGGTTGTTCCATGAATATCGTGTTTTCAATGTTTCCATTTAGATAGGCTGCTTTCACATCAAATAGTTTAATGACTGAATCTTTTGTTGCTGCCATTGACAAAATAGTCCTGAGGGTGGCATTTTTAATTACAGGGCTGAAACTTTCGTTGTAATCTCTTCCTGGGATTTGGTTGTATCCCATTGCAACAAGTCTAGCTTTGTAAGTTTTGTTTTCGTTTTCTTGGTCTTTAGATATTTTGAACACCCATTTACTTTTGACAACTTTAGCGTTTACAGGTCTAGGTACCAGTTCCCATACTTGATGCGAGTACATGTTCTGTATTTCCTCAAGCATTGCGTTCTCCCAATGTTTCTTGTCTTCGCATGCGATGGCTTCTTCATAGTCTTTCGGAATGGTTTCATTCGTAGTAGCTAGAACGTAGTCATCGAATCTTTTATGTATTGTTCGAGTTCTTTGTGGTCTGTCTGATCCACTTGACTCTGTCTGTCTGTTGATCATGGTATCTGGTGCTGGCTCTTCAATATCAACATCTGATAGAACATGATTGTTCAGTTGTTCATCCTCCTGAATGAAGAAATATGTGTCAGTGTCCGTATTATTATCATTTTGTTTTTCTTCCAAGATGACATTATTGTTCTCTCTGAAGTGAATGTCTGCGGTTTCAAGAATGACTCTCGTTGTGATATCAAATACTCGATAAGCTCTTCTGCATCTTGAATAGCCTACAAATATTCCTCTCTTAGATTTAGCTTCTAGTTTGTGTCTTTGAGGCTTCTCGAGTTTATAGAAGACTTCACAACCAAATCTCATGATGTGAGAGACGGATGGCTTTTTACCTTTCCATTTTTCCATAGGGGTAGTGTCTGGGTCATTGGTTGTGGGAGTTAGATTGTACAGATATGCAGCTGTATTCACAGCTTCTGCCCAGAAGTGTAGGGGTAATTGGGAGTCTGCCAGAAGTGTTCGGCCTTTGTCTAATAGTGTTCTGTTAGCTCTTTCAACTCTCCCATTGCTTCTTGGGGTGTACGGTGTAGTTAGTTCATGTTTAATTCCTTTGGATTCTATGAAGGTTTCAAGGTTTTTATTGATAAATTCTGTTCCGTTATCTGTTCTAAGTCGTTTTAGTTTTGAGTTTAGCTCGTTTTCTCTCTTTACAATAAACTTCTTCAAAACTTCTGCTGTTGAGAGTTTATCTTTGAGAAATTCTACAAATATTCTCCTAGAAAATCCATCTACGATGGTCAAGAAATATTTACTTCCGCCCAAGGAGTTTATTCTCATTGGACCACAGAGATCGACATAAATGGCTTCAAAGGGGTAGCTTTCCTGATTGCCATCTGTGTGAACATAGGGTACTTTGGTCATTTTTCCCAAGGAGCAAGCATCACATTGATCAAGGGTACCATTTATAGAGTTCAAGCCTTTTAGAAGATTGTTCTTCAAAATCGGGTCTAGTTTGTTGTTACTAAGATGTCCTAACCTTCTGTGCCATGCAGTCCTAGAATTGTCCTTTGAAATCAAGCAATGTTCGTTTGGGACATGAGTTGCTTCAGATAAACGTGATAGGTTCAATGTGTACATGTTACCATCAAAGTTGCCTGTTCCTATTAGCTTGTCATCAGAAGAGTATATGTATGCTCCTTCAGAATTCAAAAGAACAGAGTTCCCTCTTCTTACTACGCTTGGAATGGACATTAGATTTCCTTTCAGGTGTGGTCAGTGTTGGGCATTAAAAAATTATTTTTCAATTAAATTGAAGTGCAATTAACAATTAATTAATTGTTAATTGTATGAATGCAATTAACAATTAATTAATTGTTAATTGTAAAAATACAATTAACAATTGATTAATATTAATTGTTAATTGTATGAATGCAATTAACAATTAATTAATTGTTAATTGTAAAAATACAATTAACAATTGATTAATTGTTAATTGTGAAAATTACAATTAACAATTAATCAATTGTTAATCTTTAATAAATCATTTTAATTAATATTTGCCCAACACTGCCTGAGATAAAAAGTGTTTTTATTAAATACAACACACCTTTACCATCGTCAGCTGCAGTTGAACGCCTTTTTTCTTTTGCGACAATGACAAATCTGCCAAAGAGTCACAAATTGTCGGACAGCATGTTCGAGAAGAGAGTGGTACTGAAATGCAGTGTTGGGCATTAAAAAATTATTTTTCAATTAAATTGAAGTGCAATTAACAATTAATTAATTGTTAATTGTATGAATGCAATTAACAATTAATTAATTGTTAATTGTAAAAATACAATTAACAATTGATTAATATTAATTGTTAATTGTATGAATGCAATTAACAATTAATTAATTGTTAATTGTAAAAATACAATTAACAATTGATTAATTGTTAATTGTGAAAATTACAATTAACAATTAATCAATTGTTAATCTTTAATAAATCATTTTAATTAATATTTGCCCAACACTGGGTGTGGTACATGGAGGACATTATGCAGGGTTACAGCGTTGTTAAGTTTGTCCTTACCTTGTACAGTAGCTTGGATTAATCCTGATGAGGCAGATTCGATGTGTCTCCCTTCTTCCGCCACTTGTATGCTTCTTCTATCCTCCGTCTTGTGCTCGATCCATTCACCATGGGAAGTCATGTGGCTTGTGCACGCAGAATCAATTATCCACACGTCCTGAGTTGTCGGGCGTTCTTCCCTTGTGCTTGCATGTAGTGCGTATTCTGAAGTGGAGTCTCTTCGTTGGGATGGTTCCTCCGTTCGTTCTTGGATTGCTGACCTGGCTGTGTCTTTGTTTTGTTTTGGTCCTTTATGGTAGTTCCTTGTACTGGCCATGTTATTTTTGTTTGTTGTATTCTTTTGATTTCCTTTGTTGTCAGGGTTGAACCAACAGTCTTTCTTGAAATGTCCTTTTCTTTTGCAAATGAAGCATGATTTTTCTTTGAATTGGTTGCCTGATGATCTGAAAGCATTTTCAGGATTTTTGCTTCTGTCCTGTCTTTTCTTCTCGAAATCCAGTAGAGCTTGTCTCAAGTCTGGTAAGGAGATTTCTCTGTTTATTGACAGTGCTGCTGTGATCGTGTCAAAGTTAGGTGTGAGTCCTTCAACAATGTATCGTACAAGTTCTCTTTCTGTTACAGTCTTTCCTAGCTGGGTGATCTCTTGTGCCAGTTTCTGTGCTCGTACAATATACATGTTGACATTTTCATTTGGGTTCAATTTTAGTCTGGCTAGATCCAACATTAGGTCTATCCTTTTATTTTCTAGAGATCCTTCAAACCTTTTCTTTATGTCGTACCAAATTCTTTTGGCTCTTTTATCGCCTCGAAAGATGATTGTTAAGTCATCCGAAAGTGACAATATTATTAGGCTGTATGCTTCCCGATTCTTTTTCTTCCAAATATCATATTCTAGTTTATTATCTGTAAAGTCTGGCTCGTCATTAACAATTACGTCCTCGAAGAGATCTTTTGAATCTAGAATTGCTTCCATTTTCATGGACCACGTGGTATAGTTGTTTTCTGTTAACTGTTCGATTTTTGCTAAGTTATGTGTATCCATTTTTATTCAACTTTTTCTTTCTAAATTGGCGGTTATTCCAATTATTTAATTTCTTTTTGATTTAAATGGATCAATTGGCGGTTAGTCCAATTCGCGCGCCCAAACAACGCACTGCTACCAAATTGATATAGGCTTAGCAAAATACGGTTATTCTTTTTGAGGATTTCTGGTTGTTTTTTGTTTGTACTCACGTATGTTGTAGTTACGAGGACATCCCTTCTGATAAAAACAAATATATATTTATTTAAGGAACGACTTGTTCCATTGCATATATTGTTAAGACAAGTTAGCGGTAAACAATAACAGCAAGGTTGAAGGTAGTTGTTGGAAGTAGTGACGTCATCGTAGTGACGTAGCATCGATGATGATTAAAGTCAAAGATTGCGTAACAAAATCTCTATTGCAAAACTAAAGTCCATTATCCGATCGTAACACTTTAATTTTATTACCAGTTTGTCTCTCTACAGTGGCTCTATAGATATCGAAATGTTTTAATACTTCATCTTTGTTTTTAAGAAAATACACAGTAATCCTTCTTGAGAAATCATCAACAAAAGATAGAAAGTATCTATTGCCTCCAGTTGATTTTACCGGCATTGGACCGCAAATATCTATGTGGATAAGGTCCAAGGTCCGTTTTGATCTAATATTGCCTAGGTTTTTATGTGACGCTTTAGTGGATTTAGCGATACAACAATCGTCGCATAGGCCTTTGTCTCTAGAGGAAATTTCTAAGCCTATTACCAGCTCCTCCCGCGCCATTTTTTCAATCGCGTTACTGTCAATATGGCATAACCTTTGATGCCACGTTCTCAAGGAATTGTTCTGAAAATGGTCCCTTTCACTATTAAATGCGGTTTTACTGGAGTTTAAGGTCTTACCTTTCACAATGTAGAGGCCATTTACATTTGTCGCTTCCGCTATAATCCTGTTTTCTGGGTTGAAAACGCGAGCTGCCATATTACGAAAGGACACACGGTTGCCGTTTTCTTCTATCTTGGAGACTGACAGCAGATTCCTTCGCACATTTGGGACGTATAGCACATTGTTTAGCTTGATTTCGATGCTTTCATTATGGATAGACGTCTGGAGAAATATGTGTCCATATCCTTTGGCCTCAGTTGTCCCACTCGCAGTCATGATAGGATCAGATGACACCTCCCGAAGGTCAACGAACCAGTCTTTGTTTCTGCATACATGGTTGGTTGCTCCGCTGTCCAGCAGCCACGAATCCTCGTCGCTCGTTAGGTTGAATGCAGCCAGGAAGTTATCTGATTTGTTTACCTTCCTCTGATAATGCTGATTATCGCGGTTCCTAGTAGTTGTTTGCTTCATTCCTCGGCAGTTGGTGGCGATGTGGCCGATCTTCCTGAATCGGTAGCATTTTCTTCGACTGTCGGTGCTGCTGTTATTTTGATGCTTGTTCACCTGTAGCACCTCCTTGGATGAATCCTCTTTTCTGGTTGTTCTCCTCTCGTGTTCCGTTAGCAGGACCTGCCTTACCTTGGATGACGTGAACTCATCATCTGTCATGTTTCCAAAGTTCATTATAATCCCATCATAGGAGTCTGGTAGTCCAGCTAGCATAGAGTATGCCAGATCTTCATCCTTTACTTCACATCCCGCTTCTTTGAGATGATCACTGCAGGTCTTCAATCTTGATAGGTAATTTATCATATTTTCTTCTTCGATGAATTTTTCACGAATTGTTTCTTGAGTTGAAGAATTCGCGCCCTTGATTTCGGTTCAAATATTTGTTCCAGGGTCGTCCAGGCTTCACTTGCAGTCTTACAGTCGATAACGTGTATTTGTTGCTCTGTAGAAATTGATAGAGCAATCGTTGCCAGTGCCTTTTCTTGTTTAATTTTTGTCTTCTCATATTTTCTTTGATCCTCATCAGCGTCGATCGTTTCTCCGTGTTAATTACACATTCCCATAATCCTCTTTCGATCAGAAGCTTCTTCATGTTAAATTTCCATGATCGATAATTGCTGCCGGTGAGCTTCTCGACGTTCAGGGCAAGCGCTTGGGAAGACGACGCCATCTTGGTTTCACTTAGTTATCGTTCTTTTTATGCAGCTAACCACGCTCTGCTACCATGTTGTGGGTCGGTGATGCAAAAGAACAGCCAAATAAGTGATTTTATAAATATAGTATTATTATTAGATATAAGGATATATATTAAGAAAAAGGCATCTCCTTATCGTGCAACTGAAAGTTGCTGATGGCTGGCGCCATCTATCGGAATAAATATCAACTATTCTCGTTGATTTTTAATTATTCCAGAATTGGCCAAATACCCATTCTTGATTAATCAAGAAAAGCTAACCACGGACGCGTTTCGGGCTGTTGGCCCTCATCAGCGTGGTGCAAGCTGTACCTCAACAACCAAAAAAAAAAAAATTGGTCATTAAGGCAACCTGAAAAATCATGAAACGGGTAGTTAAGGCCAGAATTGCGTGAGGACGCTAGCCATCCGCAACTTTCAGTTGCACGATAAGGAGATGCCTTTTTCTTAATCTATGCACCTTATCCCAGTACAATGTTACATTTGTACTATTTTTTCACAAGGATATATATGTTGACAAAAGAATAGCAACCGCACACAGCAGTAGAACAAAAGCAGGCTAAAAGTATATACAAGATGAAGACAGACGGTTGAGGGGGGCCGTTCCCATTGGTTAGTTATCTTCATGCAGCGCCTCCAAGCGGCGCCCGCGTCCACGCTCTTCTCATCAAAAGGTAATGAAAAGAAATTTCACCAAAAATAACTATAAAGCGCCGTGGTTTTAAGAGATCAAATGAAAGTGTGTTAATAAATAAAAATACAGTTAAACCAGTCAATAGCGCCCCCTCTAAATAGCGCCTTTCTCTCTATAGCGGCCGATTTTAAACATTAAAATGTAAACATCTACTTATATATTTGCCTTATTCTGTCTGTTTGTCTGAAGCTCACGGATGGGATTTTTCATAACCATCGGTGGTTCAGTGGTAGAATGCTCGCCTGCCACGCGGGCGGCCCGGGTTCGATTCCCGGCCGATGCATTTTTTTTTTTTACAATTTTTAAAACTCATTTATATATTATACAAGAATGACATCCACGGCGCCAATTTATAATTGTAACGAATAGTATTTGAATAAATGCATTTAATCGGGTAAAACCCGGGCGTTGCCTGGGTCATTCGTATATGATATAAAAAGCCAACAATGAAGAGTGAATGTAATATAAAAAGCCAACAATGAAGAATGAATGTAAGATAAAAAGCCAACAATGAAGAGTGAATGTAATATAAAAAGCCAACAATGAAGAATGAATGTAAGATAAAAAGCCAACAATGAAGAGTGAATGTAAGATAAAAAGCCAACAATGAATAGTAAATGTAATATAAAAAGCCAACAATGAAGAATGAATGTAAGAAAAAAAGCCAACAATGAAGAGTAAATATAATATAAAAAGCCAACAATGAAGAATGAATGTAAGATAAAAAGCCAACAATGAAGAGTAAATATAATATAAAAAGCCAACAATGAAGAGTGAATGTAAGATAAAAAGCCAACAATGAAGAGTAAATGTAATATAAAAAGCCAACAGAGTGAATGTAAGATAAAAAGCCAACAATGAAGAGTGAATGTAATATAAAAAGCCAACAATGAAGAATGAATGTAAGATAAAAAGCCAACAATGAAGGGTGAATGTAATATAAAAAGCCAACAATGAAGAATGAATGTAAGATAAAAAGCCAACAATGAAAAGTGAATGTAAGATAAAAAGCCAACAATGAAGAGTAAATGTAATATAAAAAGGCAACAATGAAGAATGAATGTAAGATAAAAAGCCAACAAAGAAGAGTAAATATAATATAAAAAGCCAACAAAGAAGAGTAAATATAATATAAAAAGCCAACAATGAAGAGTGAATGTAATATAAAAAGCCAACAATGAAGAATGAATGTAAGATAAAAAGCCAACAATGAAGAGTGAATGTAATATAAAAAGCCAACAATGAAGAATGAATGTAAGATAAAAAGCCAACAATGAAGAGTGAATGTAAGATAAAAAGCCAACAATGAAGAGTTAATGTAATATAAAAAGCCAACAATGAAGAATGAATGTAAGATAAAAAGCCAACAATGAATAGTAAATATAATATAAAAAGCCAACAATGAAGAGTGAATGTAAGATAAAAAGCCAACAATGAAGAGTAAATGTAATATAAAAAGCCAAAAGAGTGAATGTAAGATAAAAAGCCAACAATGAAGAGTGAATGTAATATAAAAAGCCAACAATGAAGAATGAATGTAAGATAAAAAGCCAACAATGAAGAGTAAATCTCTATATCTCTATATATATATAAAAGTCAATTTCTGTGTCTGTCTGTTTCGCGATAAACTCAAAAACTACTGAACCAATTGGTACCAAATTTTGCATGTCGCTTTTTATAAACCTGAGGAAAATTTTCGGCTGCATTTTGATTAGTATTTTTGGCTATTTCTTTTTTTCATTTGAAGAACTTTTTTTTACCCGGACTAATCCGGAATGGAATGAATACCTAAATATGGCCATTTTTTAAAGCATCGGTGGTTCAGTGGTAGAATGCTCGCCTGCCACGCGGGCGGCCCGGGTTCGATTCCCGGCCGATGCATTTTTTTTTTCCAATTTTTAAAACTCATTTATATTATCAACATATATAGTCACGACCGTCATGGGTTCTGTCACGGGTGCGCGCGCATCATCATTATGATCATGATCATTATCTAATGATAATAATAATAATAATTATTATTATTATTATTATTATTATTATATTATTATTATTATTATCAACATATATAGTCACGACCGTCATGGGCCGGCCGGCCGGTTCTGTCACGGGTGCGCGCGCATCATCATTATGATCATTATCATTATTATTATATATATATTATTATTATTATCCATCCATCAACATATATAGTCACGACCGTCATGGGCCGGCCGGCTCTGTCACGGATGCGCACGCACAGGGAGGTCACGTGCTCGCCGGCAGCCAACGGGCGCGCGCCGCCGGCATTACGTCATAGATTATAAACACAAGGTAATAAGGCCAAATAAAAAAATAGTGTGTGATAAGGCACAATTTGGATTATCTACTTATATAATTACCTTATTCTCTCTGTGTGAAGTTCACTGTGTGAAGTTCACGGATAGATTTTGGTCAGAATGGATAAAATAAAAAAAGTGTCAAGGGATGGGAATCGAACCCACGACCTTCCGCTTACCGGGCAGATGCCATGACCACTAGGCTACCCTGGACATATTTTTCCGTTCACATTTTTATTTTTATATTTTCAAGACACACACAGTTTGGGGCGGGACGTTTCACAAGAGAGACATCCACGGCGCCAATTTATAATTGTAACGAATAGTATTTTAATTAAAACATTTTTAAAATATATACGCACTCGGGTAAAACCCGGGCGTTGCCCGGGCCATTCGTCTAGTTTTACATTAAAAGTGACCTGTCTATAGCACCTCCTCTCTATAACACCCTATTTTGGTGAGTCCCAAGAGGGGGCGCTATAGACACGTTTAACTGTACAGACATACCAAGATTTAGGTGCAGATTTCAAAATTGCTTAGTTGATAACATTTTTACTTGATTTTGTTAATAAAATTGCAAAATCACTACTAAGAAATTAAACAAAACCCATTACCAACGTTAAAAGGTGTTACATGGAGAATTTGGAGATAATTGCGTTTTGGAGTTTATCGATAAACGTACAAATTTGAATTTTATGTAAATAAATATGTTATTATACCATGTTTTTGGAGAGTTGGTGACATAAGTACGTTCCAGTAAAAAAAAACCTGGGTTTATAAAACATATACTTTCTCTTATATATAAAAGACATCTTTCTCGACCCATTTTTCTAAAATACGATTATAGAAAGAGAGAGATATTTATTGTTAAAAGTCGTAACATACAATATGTAAATATATCTTTTGAATGTATGACTGGTGATGCAGATTTTCTAATTGAATGTATAAATTCTTATTATGTAAATTTCCCTTTTTGTATATAACTGAGCCGTGTTGTTTAAATAAAGAGTTTCTTAGTAGAGCGAGAGCTTCTGCGCGTGTAGCCGCTGGTTTCTGTCTTCGTTATTTTCCTTCCTGGCTTGATCACCCAAGGCAGTCCAAACTGATATCAAGACCTTAGGTGAGGGTCTTACTTGTTGGGAGGAGGTTTCTTCAATCTTGACCTCGCGTAATCTTAACATTTAATGGCGTCCCCGGGTGGGCTGCGTGGGCTGGTCAAGTAGAGAAGACGGGAAGACCTGTAGGCGCTGTCTCTCGAATAACAGAAGCTCAAGGTTGAAAGGTAGAGCCTGCCGAGTGCAGAGGAAGTATTAGCCTGCCGAGTGCAGAGGAAGTATTAGCCTGCCGAGTGCAGAGGAAGTATTAGCCTGCCGAGTGCAGAGGAAGTATTAGCCTGCCGAGTGCAGAGGAAGTATTAGCCTGCCGAGTGCAGAGGAAGTATTAGCCTGCCGAGGTGCAGAGGAAGTATTAGCCTGCCGAGGTGCAGAGGAAGAATTAGCCTGCCGAGTGCAGAGGAAGTATTAGCCTGCCGAGTGCAGAGGAGGAATTAGCCTGCCGAGTAGCAGAGGAGGAATTAGCCTGCCGAGTAGCAGAGGAAGAATTGGCCTGCCGAGTAGCAGAGGAAGAATTAGCCTGCCGAGTAGCAGAGGAAGAATTAGCCTGCCGAGTAGCAGAGGAAGAATTAGCCTGCCGAGTAGCAGAGGAAGAATTAGCCTGCCGAGTAGCAGAGGAAGAATTAGCCTGCCGAGTAGCAGAGGAACAATTAGCCTGCCGAGTAGCAGAGGAACAATTAGCCTGCCGAGTAGCAGAGGAAGAATTAGCCTGCCGAGTGGCAGAGGAAGTATTAGTCTCCCGGGTAACAGGTAACGGGAAGACCTGGTAGCGCTGTCTCCCAAGCTAAAGAAGCTCAAAGGCAAAAGAAGCTAAAGAAGCTCAAGGTGAAAGAAGCTAAAGAAGCTCAAGGTAAAAGAAGCTAAAGAAGCTCAAGGTGAAAGAAGCTAAAGAAGCTCAAGGTAAAAGAAGCTAAAGAAGCTCAAGGCGAAAGAAGCTAAAGAAGCTCAAGGTAAAAGAAGCTAAAAAGAGCTCGGTGAAGCTCAAGGTTTAAAGGAGCTCAAGAAGCCCTTTGTTAAAGGTTTAAAGGAGCTCGGGAAGCCCTTTGTTAAAGGTTAAGAAGAGCTCAGTGAAGCTCAAAGTTTAAAGGAGCTCGAGTAGCCCTTTGTTAAAGGTTGAAAAGAGCTCAGTAAAGCTCAAGGTTTAAAGGAGTTCAAAAACCCTTGTTAAAGGTTAAAAAGAGCTCAGTGAAGCTCAAGGTTTAAAGGAGCTCAAGAAGCCCTTTGTTAAAGGTTTAAAGGAGCTCAAGGGCAAAAAAGTTGAAGAAGCTACAGGGTGAAAGGCTACCTACAAGGTAAAAAGGATACCTACAAGGCGAAAGGATAACTACCAGGTGAGATGGAGGATGTTAGCAGAAGGCGTAGAGAGGCGATAAGAGGCGTTTTTACCGAGGTGGTAAATGATATGAATACAGAGTTAAGGGATCCTCTTATTGACAAAAGTGGCATATATGCCAAATTTGATAGATTGGAAGCTCTCTATTTGGAGCTGGTGGTATTGAATGAACGATGCCAGGCAATTTTATTAGCCAAAGCTGAGGCTACCGATGATGAAATAGATAGGGAGTTTGAGGAGTGTGAACCCTACATCATGGAAAGATATTATTTAAAGACTAGAATTCGCATAATGCGTGAGCAGGATAGGGATGCTCAGGTCAAGTCTTCTCAAATTCCACCAGGGGCGTCTAGTGCCTCTCCGAATTCAGAGGCCGATAATCGGAAAGTTATCAAACTTCAGGCTACTTCTACGTCTCTATCGAAAAGCCCGGAAGAGTCCATGAAAAATGAAATTGAAGGCGTGGAAAAAGAGGATTCTGTAAAAACTGCTAGAGCTACGGATGTGAAGCCTACTCTAGCTAAAGCTAGAATGCTAAAGGAAGCTTGTTCAGCTCCCTCTATAATAGATATTGAATATGAGGGCAAAAAAGGTGCTGTGAGTGCTATTAAAGAAAAGGAATTGAATGCGGCAGTTAAATGCAATAAAGTGAAGGATTCTGAAACTGCAGTTGATAGCTATGTAGGTGTGAGGGAAGCTGAGGCTAAAGACAAAGCAAATGAAGCGGAAGCAAAAACCCGATAAAGTGAATTCTAAAGATGGAGATAAGGGAGATCAAGTAAAGGAATCTGAAGCGAATCCTAAGGACGAAGGAAAAAAGGATTCTGAGGGTGAGCCTAAGGGCGACGGAGTAAGGGATTCTGAAGATGAGCCTAAGGGCGACGGAGTAGGGGATTCTGAAGATGAGCCTAAGGGCGACGGAGTAAGGGATTCTAAGGATGAGCCTAAGGGCGACGGAATAAATTATGCTGAAGCAAGACCAACTGGAGATACGGAATCTAAAATAAAGAATAAGGGAGATCTACAAAAACTTAAGGGCAACCCAGGGGATTGGCTCTCAAGTTGGGGGCAATTTGGTAGAAATAATGCCAATGAAAAATATGAAGAGGCAAATTTAAATGATAAGGAAGATTCTGAAGCGAAGCCTAAGGGCGACGGAGTAAAGGATTCTGGGGCTGCAATTAAAGGTTATGAACCGGTGAGTAATCCTAGAGCAGTAGCTGAGGGTACTGATTCAAAGGTGGAAGAAGAAAAGCTAGATGTAGAACAAGGTACTGATTCAGCGGTGGAAGAAAAGATAGATGCAGAACAGGGTACTGATTCAAGGGTGGAAGAAAACCCAGATGCAGAACAAGGTACTGAATCAAGGATGGAGGAAGGGATTATTGATCCAAAAGATTGGTTTAAGAGTGAGTCCAGGGCTGCGCCTATACGGCCAGTATTTGGCGACGCGTCCTGTCGAGGACGCAGCGGACTATCCTTGAGGCGATATTTAAAGGGGATACCCATTCTACTGAGGAGAATCCCGGAAATAGGGATAAAACTTCGGAAAAATAAGTACGGAGTTTTGGCCGACATGGGGAGATATTTCCAGGTGATGGCCATCAAGGAAAATGATTGGGACTACCTCCGATTTCTTTGGAAGAGGAAGATGGACGCCCATGGGGCAATCTCCGGTGGTGTGTATGGAGAGGGTGCCGCAGTGTGCCGGATTTTTTCTTTTTACAAAAAAGAAAGGTGGGGGTATGTTAAAAGTCGTAACATACAATATGTAAATATATCTTTTGAATGTATGACTGGAGATGCAGATTTTCTAATTGAATCTATAAATTCTTATTATGTAAATTTCCCTTTTTATATATAACTGAGCCGTGTTGTTTAAATAAAGAGTTTCTTAGTAGAGCGAGAGTTTCTGCGCGTGTAGCCGCTGGTTTCTGTCTTCGTTATTTTCCTTCCTGGCTTGATCACCCAAGGCAGTCCAAACTGATATCAAGACCTTAGGTGAGGGTCTTACTTGTTGGGAGGAGGTTTCTTCAATCTTGACCTCGCGTAATCTTAACATTTATAACCCAGGTTCCTGGAGCGCAGAGCGCCAACTACACGGGGAGTCCAGCTCACTAGTATGGACTAGTGTTGAGCGCTTTTATCCTGTTTTGATTGCTGAGTTGAACCAGTTGACCAGAAAGTTTCATGTTGAGGTTGAGTCTGGGAGGCTGGCCATAGATGCAAGATTGAGTTGAGTCAGTTCAAGCAGGATAGCTGTTTGCATCCTATGTCTCAGGAATCCTGTACAACTGAAGAGAAGATGATCGACTGTCTGTGGTTCTTCTGAACAGTGGATGCAGGTAGGGTCTGTTTCGGGATGCACACGTGTAATGTCTGCCAGTACATGGCCCGTGAGGATGGTGGTGGGGGCCTCTCCATGGCTGATTTTTGGTAGAAATTTGAGGAGATGGCTTGGAGTGGCAGCAATTCTCCTGAGGGATCTGGTCGAATGGTCTTGGGAATATAATACAGTCCATGATGATAGAGCAGCCTTATGTGTTAGGTTTCGAGCATGATTTCGAATCAGGATGGAGTATGAGGGTTGTAGGACAGAAGTAGCAGAATTTTTTGCTGCACTGTCTGCTAGTTCATTTTCATCGATTCCAGTGTGTCCGGTTACCCAACACAGCTTGATGTAAGGATCTTTGTTGAGAACTTTTATTATATTTGCCACTAGCGACGTACGTGTTGGTCCTGAGGAACAGATAGCTGCTAAAGCAGATCTACAGTCCGAGGCAATCGTCACTGCTGTTTTGGTTGGACTAGTCTCCGTGATTTGAGCTGCCCAGAGAATTGCTAAGAGTTCAGCTTGAAAGACATTGCAGTCTGGGTGAAGTCGTAGGAGAACTGGCTGATGTTCTTGGGAATGGAAGATGATCGCAGCACCAACGCCTGAATCACTTTAGATCCAACAGTGATAATTAGTTGCGTTGTTACCTCTTCTAGGTTCAAACTGAAGGAAAGGGGTCGTCTGAATGGGGGGTATGGCAGCGCAGTAGGTCCTGGCTTCGATTCGTAGTTCCCCTCCTTGATCTCTTTAGGTAAAACAAAGTGTTCCCGCCCGAGAATTAAAAAATATGAAACTACTTTATAATAAGATGACCTTTAAAATTCATTTTATTCTGTTTTGGCAATATAAAAAAAAATTGTAGCCAAAAATAGAGCTTACAAAAAGAGTCCTAAAATTTCCCCCAAAGTCCTATACAATCACATGGAATACATATATAAAGATTTTAGAAAATAATTAATTTGTTAATAACATTTTTATTTAATTGTTTTAAACACAAGTAAAATTTGTACTTGTAAAATTGATCGTAAAGATAGAGGCTGGCTGGCCAGCACACACACACACACATTCATAGTTCTTCAAATTAAATATACAGTAAATCTTTTTATTATCTCGACGTTTCGACTAAAATATTTTGTCCTCGTCAGGAACGAACAAAAATTAAAACATTTGGCAAAACGTAAAAAAATTTTGTTCGCTCCTGACGAGGACAAAAGATTTTTGTCGAAACGTCGAGATAATAATAAGATTTACTGACCGAATTATCTTTAATTTGAAGAACTTGTGTGTGTGTGTGTGTAAAATTGAATCTCTAAAAGTTATTTCCTAAAATTATTAGCATAAAGCCATGGTCAAATCACATGGAAAATATTCAATATTTTCTCCACAGTAGTATAATTTTATGACAATAGGAAGATTTCAATTTATATCAATAGAGGTTCTCAAGAGAAACCATTGCCTAAAAACATGGTTAAACTTGTGTCTCCTAGAGGTGGTCTCTCATCAAAGTTTCTCTTTCTGATTGACATGGAAGAATCGTTTATGAAAAACCACCTTATTCTTGTTCAAAAATCACTCTATTAGGTACCGCTCATAAAGAGAAACCTAGCTTATATGATATTTACAACAATGAATAATAAGGTTATTCACATATTAAACAAAATGTTAACACGGGATTCGATCCCAGTTCATGGCTGTCTGGAATCGAGGGTGTGAACAAATGTCGGGTAATCGTTTCACAAAACACTGATGCGAAATTCGGTAGAAGAATTCGCAGTGATGATTCTTTAGTAGGCTGTTGCAAGGATTTAAATCAGATCACTAAATAGCAGAAAGGAGAGGGTAAAAGTCTCCTTCAAACTAACTTTATTCAAAACATCTTAAGAGGACAGAGGAAAACACCCAACTGGGCGGTAGCAGACCAAGCCGTATTCTGGTCCTTTGTTGGCGGCTGGCTCCGCCGGGGGCTTGTTTGTTTACAGTCACCCGAGCCGTCCGGACGACGTTCGGAAATGGATATCCATTATTCCACAGAGGGTATTACCCACTCGTCCACCGACTTTAAAGACAACCTCTTGTAGAGACTGGTTAAGCCATGTTTTTTAGGCATTTTCTCAAGGGAAGCTACTGTTTCTAGTTTTCCTGGCTAAATACATGTCATCGTGACACAATTGTAAATGTTATAAATCCAGTCTACTTGTTTGATATTTTATTAGCAAAATCATTTAATTTGGATGCTTTGATAACTTCTCAATAATTTATTTTCAGTTCATATAACTTTTTTTTTTACCTTCTTTGACATTAAAAAATGAGTCCATTATACGTATATCTTTGATGCTGTGTTGATTTTCAGAAAATTTTCATTTAAATAATATGAATATAAATATTTTGATAAAAAGAAAAATGCTTAGTAATAACGATTATTTTTTTTAAAAGTCATTTTTTCGGAAAAAAATAAATGAGCTATTGTACCAGGTCTATTAGTATGAAACGCGAAAATGGCCGCCAGAGGGCGCTGTGCAACTTTATATGAGCCGACGGTGGCGATGTTGAAGGCGTTTTGTTTTTTGACTCACGTGGCATCAGCACGCGTGCAGTTTTAGAAAAATTCAAATCGTGGAAAATTTCTGGAGCCCGTGGAAAATGGCGATTTCTAACTTGATAATGAACCATGTGGAAAACCGCCCCAAAAGTTCGAGGACGCTGAACTGCAAGCTTTGTTGGATGAGGACAGTACCCAAACGCAGGAGAAACTCGCGAAACAGCTCCAGGTGTCTCAATGTGCTGTTTCCCTACGTTTAAACAGCCTCGGAATGACCCAAAAGCTTTCCAGATGGGTCTCCCACGAGTTGAGCGAGAGTAAGCAAGAACGGCGTCTGGATGCTGATGTCATGCTGCAGTATCAGCTCCAGCCCACAACGCTACGGTGGTCAAAAACACCATAAAAGACTTGGGCTGGGAACTCTTACCCCACCCGCCGTACTCACAAGACTTAGCGCCGTCGGACTACCACCTTTTCACATCTTTAGGACACGCCCTAAAAAACCAGGAATTTTCGAATTCAGACATACTCCGAAAATGGCTTGTTGACTGGTTCGACTCAAAAGGAATAGAATTCTTCAGACAAGGAATTCGAAAATTGCCTGAAACGTGGTCCGAGTGTATAGCTAATCAGGGCAATTACTTTGAATAAAAAATATTTTGTTGTAGTGAATTGATGAACTTTTGAATTCACTGAAAATTTTCGCGTTTCATACTAATAGACCTGGTATAGACATTTTATTATTGTATATACAATAACACTAAGCTAATAAATACAAATATTATTCACAAAAAAAATTTGGATAAATGTGGGCATTATATCGTGTAGTGTCTAATAAGTTATTAAATTAATGAATTCTTCACTGTTGATGGTATAATTTCGAAAAATAAAAAGGTTTACCTTTTTTATTTCTAACTAACATTTTAGGAGGCAAAGAACTATTATTTATCTTGTATTTCTATTAGAAAATCTTGAGATAAAATGAAATAGAAAAGTTATTTTATTTATGGGCAATAAATCGTATTTGAAAATATTAAAATTTTATATTTTTCACTAAATACTAAAAGTAAGTGTTAGCCATTTTATCGATGAATCATTCAAAATTTTAAGCTAAAGATATTCAGAATATAAATTACTAGACGAATGGCCCGGGCAAAGCCCGGGTTTTACCCGAGTGCATATATATTTTAAAAACGTTTTAATTCAAATACTATTCGTTACAATTATAAATTGGCGCCATGGATGTCACTCTTGTGAAACGTCCCGTTCCAAACTGTGTATTTTTAAAATGTTTTAATTAAAATATTATTCACAAAAAAAAATTGGATAAATGTGGGCATTATATCGTGTAGTGTCTAATAAGTTATTAAATTAATGAATTCTTCACTGTTGATGGTATAATTTCGAAAAATAAAAAGTTTTACCTTTTTTATTTCTAACTAACATTTTAGGAGGCAAAGAACTATTATTTATCTTGTATTTCTATTAGAAAATCTTGAGATAAAATGAAATAGAAAAGTTATTTTATTTATGGGCAATAAATCGTATAACGTGTAACGATTGCAGCGCGTCTTACATAGGCGAGACTGGTAGGTCCGTAGCCATCAGGATGACTGAGCACGGTAGATGCATTACCAACAAAGACAACAGATCCCTTATTTTCAACCATATAGACACCACTGGCCACTCATTCAATCTATCCTCCCCTACCACCATATACTCTAATATCAACAATAAATATCAAAGGTTAATTATCGAAGCAGTTTTATCCATCAGTAACAACAGTATTAACAGACATATTGATATACCAATGCAGTACCTAGACATATGTAATAATCTTTAGGCCGGCCACTTCACTCCCCTGATCTTGCCATAACCACCCGCATAACCCCCCCCCCCCCCCCCCCCCCCCCTCCCGACCCCTATTTTTCATAGTCCGAGGATTACGCTGATGGCGGGTCAAACCTGTTTTCCTCTCTGTTTATACTTTTTAGCGTCACGGTGTATATGGTATTTTTCAGTTGTCTGGCAACCAGAGATGATCACGCGTTATCTTATTATTTTTATTTTTTAGTTTAGTTTATTTTATTTCGCAATAGTTCTATTAATAGTATGCTAAATCTTTCATAATTTTATCAATTATCATATCCTATATTTGTTAAATATTTCTAAAAAGCCTTCTTTCCATATCTTAATTTGATATCGTTGCCTCATACATAGTTAAAATATGCAGATTCATCGCATATCGATTCTATATATAGCGTTAGTTTCTCACAACACGTTGTACCTGTGGAAGGGCTTGGAGCCCGAAAGCTAGTAGCCTATGCATTTTAATAAAATAATTTTTCTCTTCGTTTTATAGATTTTTACAATTCATTAAGAGAAATTTCGTCAATCTCAATAAAATACTATTCGTTACAATTATAATTTGGCGCCGTGGATGTCTCTCTTGTGAAACGTCCCGCCCCAAACTGTGTGTGTCTTGAAAATATAAAAATAAAAATGTGAATTTTCATAAAGATTTCATCATGCCGATTTTTTTTTTTTTTTTGCATATCACCTACTAAATCGATAGAGATAATTACATTTGCAACATGAACTTAGGTATATTGACTAAATAGAAAACTGCATAGTAATAAAGATCATTTTTTAAAGGCACCATATCGTTTTTTTTTTCAATAAAATCGAAACAAAAATTAACGATAAATAACGATAATTGCCTTAAAAAGAAATTGCCTTAAAAAAAAAGAAACATTCGCGGTGATTTTGTCTTGCATTCGTTTATACAATTATTATATACGAATGACCCGGGCAACGCCCGGGTTTTACCCGATTAAATGCTTTTATTCAAATACTATTCGTTACAATTATAAATTGGCGCCGTGGATGTCATTCTTGTATAATATATAAATGAGTTTTAAAAATTGTAAAAAAAAAAAAAAATGCATCGGCCGGGAATCGAACCCGGGCCGCCCGCGTGGCAGGCGAGCTTTCTTCCACTGAACCACCGATGGTTATGAAAATTTCCATCCGTGAGCTTCAGACAAACAAACAGACAGAATAAGGCAAATATATAAGTAGATACGAATGACCCGGGCAACGCCCGGGTTTTACCCGATTAAATGCTTTCATTCAAATACTATTCGTTACAATTATAAATTGGCGCCGTGGATGTCCTTCTTGTATCTACTTATATATTTGCCTTATTCTGTCTGTTTGTTTGTCTGAAGCTCACGGATGGGATTTTTCATAACCATCGGTGGTTCAGTGGTAGATTGCTCGCCTGCCACGCGGGCGGCCCGGGTTCGATTCCCGGCCGATGCATTTTTTTTTTTTTTACAATTTTTAAAACTCATTTATATATTATACAAGAATGACATCCACGGCGCCAATTTATAATTGTAACGAATAGTATTTGAATAAAAGCATTTAATCGGGTAAAACCGTTGCCCGGGTCATTCGTATATAATAATTGTATAAACGAATGCAAGACAAAATCACCGCGCGAATGTTTCTTTTTTTTAAGGCAATTTCTTTTTAAGGCAATTATCGTTATTTATCGTTAATTTTTGTTTCGATTTTATTGAAAAAAAAAACGATATGGTGCCTTTAAAAAATGATCTTTATTACTATGCAGTTTTCTATTTAGTCAATATACCTAAGTTCATGTTTCAAATGTAATTATCTCTATCGATTTAGTAGGTGAAATGCAAAAAAAAAAAAATCGACATGATGAAATCTTTATGAAAATTCACATTTTTATTTTTATATTTTCAAGACACACACAGTTTGGGGCGGGACGTTTCACAAGAGAGAGACATCCACGGCGCCAATTTATAATTGTAACGAATAGTATTTTAATTGAAACATTTTAAAAACACACAGTTTGGAACGGGACGTTTCACAAGAGTGACATCCATGGCGCCAATTTATAATTGTAACGAATTGTATTTGAATTAAAACGTTTTTAAAATATATACGCACTCGGGTAAAACCCGGGCGTTGCCCGGGCCATTCGTCTAGTAATATATAAATGAGTTTTAAAAATTGTAAAAAAAAAAAAAAATGCATCGGCCGGGAATCGAACCCGGGCCTCCCGCGTGGCAGGCGAGCATTCTACCACTGAACCACCGATGGTTATGAAAAATCCCATCCGTGAGCTTCAGACAAACAAACAGACAGAATAAGGCAAATATATAAGTAGATATAAAGATTCTTCACCTGCTCAAAACAAGCTCTTTCAGTGATTTTTAAAAGCCTCTTTATAAGTAGTAATAACTAGGTAACACAGGCTCCTGGAACGTGTATCCATAGATCGCCAACTATCTGGAGATAAATAAAATTTATTCTAATGTATATAACTAATAAATTGCTTATTTTTAAAATTTTTACTTTATTTTTTCACAAATTAATATTTTTTTAATATAGAATGTTGTCTTGTCTTAAATTTGAAAAAGAAAGACAATACAAGGTCCCGATGGCTTAACCTGAACTAAAAGCTCCTAACTTTACAGTAATGCTGGAAACTGACTTGAAAATTATAAATTGATAAATCAATACCTTTGTTGCAGAGATCAGTAGAAATTGAGTCACAACGCTGTATGGCGAGGCCTAAATTAGAAAACAGTGATGAATAATTTAATACGTATTGAAAGAAATATTTATTCAAAAGTCACACAAATTAATATTAATACAAATATTATTCAAAACAATTATTAAAATTTATGAGAGATAGTTCTTTTTCAGGCCTGCCAAAACCAAACGTTAGCGTCGAGACAGTTTGTTTACCGGAATTGCGAGGGTAATCCTCTTTCTGCTCGCGCATGCGCGGGGGGGCAACGGGGCAGTGTTGCCACCGTCGGTTGGTCCAAAAAGTACCTATTTTCGCGTCATAGAATATAGACGGGTGACCCGGGCTTCGCCCCGGGATTGACCCGTGTGCATATCTACCCGAGTGATATATATTTAGATAAGATTTTTTTAAATAATTGTTTGTTATTAGCATTATCTATTTGTTTGCATCAGCATAATTTAATCTAATCTTTGATAGAGGGCGCTGTTCGTGAGCTAAGTAGAATAATTTGAATATATAGTTTTAATAATTGATTTATATATTTTTTAAAATAGCCTATCGTCTTCCCCGTATTTTTGGAAATTTTGGTTTGAATTAGTGAACTACTGCGAATTTGTATACCGGAAATACAAACAAACAAACATTGATTTTATATATATAGAAGAAGATATTTCAGTTGGCTGAACGCAAACCTTTATCAAGGTATTATAACATATTTAATGTGTGTCGACATTAAATATGATATAACACCTTGATAAAGGTTGGCGTTAAGCCAACTGAAATATTGGTAAAATAAATGATATTTTGATCCAATATATGCCTTTTTAATTAAAGATTTATTTATGGATTGCTCTATTTTCAAAAATTCTAATGTATATAACTAATAAATTGCTTATTTTTAAAATGTTTACTTTATTTTTTTCACAAATTAATATTTTAATAATGTAGAATATGTGTGCTTAATTTAGTCTAAAATTAACCTGTAATAAACCATGACCAAGATTTATTTTAAAAAACCAAATGATAAAATTTTACACAAATAAATTTACTGGCAATGCGCTTCTTTTAAATATCATCAAATATTATCTGCAGTAAGGTCTGTTAAAAGAAGCGCATTGCCAATAAATTTATTTGTGTAAAATTTTAATGATAGATGGCAATTAAAATTAATTTACTAAATGATAAAACATTTGTGGAAACAATGTTGAAATAAATCTACCTAACCTAAATAAACACCCAGATATTGGTCATCCAATTTTATTTTCCATACGCATAATTTTTACATATTACTCAATATACAGTATAAGCTCCCTGTAAAGGATACCTAGTTACAGAGCCAAAGTGTCCTTTATGGAGAGATGTCTTCTTACCGGAGAGTTGCTTAATAGTAAAAATGGTATTTTGGGCGATGAAAACTGTCCTTTATAGAGAGGTTTCCTGTAGCGTAAGTGTCCTCTCATGTACTGTATTTTTACGTAGAAAATTAAGAAATACAAACTTTAGGATGACACAGCAATTTATTTATGGAAAGCATAAACTAAAATTTATAAAAATACAAGAGGGCAGAATGCAATTCAAGTGCAGAGATCATCCAAAAAGGTGATGGCAGCTGTCTTTCGGAACATATGGGAAGTGTAATACTGATTGATTTTCTATAAGAAAGTAGCACTATGAACATTTCTCGCTATGTTCTAACTTTACGAAAGCTTAGGGAATCTATTAGAAAAAAATACACATACACACAAAGGCCTTTATAAGGGACTTGCCCCATACAGATTCTACAAACAGAAATGTAGGATACATGCAGGAAAAACTGTAATAGTACCTTAATGGTAATATGATATTTATATACAGGAAAAATTATATAAAGACAATCACACACACTCAAAGCCTTTATTAGGGACTTGCCCCATACAGATTCTCCCAATTGGGTAAGGTAATAATCATCTTGTGTTATTTACATAGAAATTGAACTGGCTTTACTCTTCGTCTCAAAGTCATTCACTTGTTGACTGGTCCTTACATAATGATGATCTAAAAAAATTATAGTAAGCTATTGCCTTAGATTTGTTTGCTGATATTTTTTAAAACAATACGTAGGGTGAAGTGTTGGTACATTTATTTTTTTATATAGGGCCTTCCTCTCTGCATCAAGGGCTGTACAATTAAGCAGGTAATGGGGGAGTTCTTAAGTAATTTCCTTGTCCCACAGTGTACATATTAAGTTTTTGGCCTCAAACGTTAGAACGTGGTTTTTATTCGAAAAAATACTAGAGATTTCTCTTAAATTTGCCAAGTTACACCATGACAATGCACGGACACACACCTCCTTCCAGACTTCAGAGGATAGTTGACAAATGGGTTGGTCACTGCTTCTACAACCCTCATACAGCCCAAATTTGGCATCCTGTAACTCATATTTATTCTCTCAATGAAAAAAAAATTTCCGAAGGGACAAAGATTTGAAGACTTACAGGAAGTAAAACGGGCCATAAAGACATGGTTGAGAAAACAACCTCCAGCATATTTCCAAACAGAATTTACAGCGTGGGTTCAACGCTGTAGGAAATGTATAGAGTCCATTGGAGAATTTTTTGAATAATACCATTATATTCATAAATATTTTATTTATATATGTACAAAATTTGAATTTAAAAAATATCAGTATTTTCGAGTTATAGCCAAATAGGCATTACTTTTAGAACAAACCTATGTATATTTTTTAGACTTCTTTATCTTTTGAGAAGACACTCTAAAAATCAAGTTTCAACTTCTACCGGTTTCCGAGTTATAACCATGTTTAACACAGAGACCGAATTCACACAGATAAATAAATATATATTCTAGTAGAAAATATAGAGTACAGGCAGCGCAATGAAAACAAAAGGAAAACACAAACTATTCTTAGCTGGACGCTCAGCAGAGTTATCAGATTATGAATCTTACTATTCATTATTACAGGTTTGAGGATTTCGACAAATTACAAAAAGACATAAGACTCCCCAATTATTTTTATGCAATATAATGCGGCCTATGATTGTAGAATGACATTTGAAAATTATCCCGCATGTGTTTCTTTTGAACGAAAAATTTTAAGGAGAAATAACGATTAGGTTAGAAATACCTTAGGGATGAAGTATGAAAGGATGAATTGTGAAGAGTAATGATAAACGGAAAAATAAAAGTGTCCTGGGATGGGATTCGAACCCACAGTGTTCCGCTTACTGGGCAGATGCAATGTCCACTAGGATACCCTGGAGATATTTTTCTGTTCGTAAATTCTTTTTATCAATTGATTGGAGTAGTTTTCGGGCAATCTCTTCCTGAGCAGCAAACCAAAAATGTTTTAGTTTACTGAGGAAGGACTTGCCCTAAAGCTACTTCAATCAATTAATAAAAGGAGTTACGGCGTCTTATATCTATTTAAAAAAAATACTATTATAACTTGTAAATATGAAACGAAATCCCAATTTGGGTTTTGTCATTTCGACAGCTCTTTTGTCGATATCAGCTAACTGGACACACTCTTCACACACATGTCCTCAATTATATTGATGAATTTAAAATATATCAGCAATTTAAAAAAAAGTATATATGTCATAATTTATATAATATCCAAAATGTATAATTTATTTTCATCATAATTATTATGTTAAATCTTTATATATATATAAATGAATGTATGTGTGTGTGTGTGTCCTTTATGCCTGACCAAACCACTCATTGGAACGCCATGAAACTTTGGGAAGTTATTTAGTATAGTACTGGGAAGGTTTCTAGCAAATAAATTTTTTGAAATAACTTTTCGCCTAAAAATAATCAAGATAAATATTCTAATTTATCTATTATAATTCAACAATCTGCTCTAAATATTATCATGATGATACGATGATTTTGTGCTGTGTGCGCCGGCGCGTTATCGTGGTGGAGGATCCACGACTTGCTCCTCCACAGCTCCGGCCGTTTCTACCTGATCACTTCCCTCAATCGCCTCAAAATTCCCAGGTAGGAGTCAGCAGTTATTGTAGAGCTTTGTTGTTGAAATTCATGATGAACGATGCCCTGGTAGTCGAAGAACACCGTCAACACAACCTTGACTTTGCTGGGAGCCTTCCTCGCTTTCTTTGGTCTCGGCTCATTTTTGAAGCGCCACTCCGATGCCTGTTGGGTAGTTTCCGAATCAAAGCCGTAAATCCATGTTTCGTCTCCAGTAATGACCCTCTTTAGCAATTCGGGGTCGTCGGTTGTCGCTTCGAGATTGAGACTGGCCGTTTCTTTCCGGGCGTTCTTTTGATCAAAAGTCAAATCTTTGGGAACGAGAACGGCGTTGAGTCTTCTCACTCCCAAAATGTCCTTCATTATCGATTGAGTCGACCCGAATGATATCCCTGCTTCTTCGGCGACCTCCCTGACAGTTATTCGTCGGTCTTCACGCACCAGTTTCAACACCTTGTCCACTTTTTCAGGCGTGGTTGATGTGGACGATCTCCCGGAACGCTCGTTGTCGGCGGTCTCTTCCCGACCCTCCTTGAAGCGCTTGTACCACTCGAAAACTCGTTTTCGGCTCATGACGGCATCCCCGTAGCCTGTTTGCAACATCCAAAAAATTTCGGCACCCTTGAATCCGTTTTTCACACAGAACTTGATGCAAATTCGTTGATCCTCCATTTCGGTGACTAACGAAATCGAAGCACGGGCAAAATGGCTTCACTTCGAACAGCCGCTGCTCGCGCTGTTGTGGCGCGTGATTTTTGAAAATTGGCAGGTCTCCAAGCCACGCTTGCGTTTGCCACAAACCGGGAGAAAATATATTGAGTTTTCAGGATTTTATGAGCAAAGTGTCGAAGCTTTTTGATCAGAGTAGTATTTATTAGCTTAATTGTCTTAATTAAGTTTTCCTGTATATACATTTCATATTACCATTAAATGTGATTAGCTTTAAAAATAAGAATAACATTGGAGTCGTCGATTCCCGACAGCCATGAACCGGTATCGAATCCCGCATTGTACCCTTTTTTTTAATGTGAAGAACCTGTTCATATTTTTCATTATAAATAACATAAGCTAGGTTTCTCTTTTTGAGCGGTACCCAATAAAGTTATTTTGGACCAGGATTGATAACATTGCTTATTACTGGTATTATTACTGTTATTCCTGCATGTACCTTACATTTCTGCTTGGAGAATCTGTATAAGACTAAAAGGTCTTAATAGAGATTTTTTTTGTTGGTGTTTTTATATAATTTATTGAAAAAAACTTAGACAAAATTTGAGAAATATGTTGGAACATAAAAGCCGTTAAATGAGCTGGGCACTTTTCAACTAGACTGCGCTACAATTGGCTCAAGATACCTTGTTTGTAAAACGACATTTGAAATACTATCCCGCATGTGTTTATTTTCAGCGAAAATTCAAAATTTATTTCAAGGAGAAATAACGATTATTTCTAACCTTTTGGATGAGGTATGAAAGGGTGAATTGTGAAGAGTAATGATAAACGGAAAAATAAAAGTGTCCAGGGTTTGTGTAAAAATATATATTTTCTTCATGATCATAATATTTGAGAATTTAAAATCAAATCTGAAATTAGTAAAAATGTTCGAATATCATTTATTCAAGTATTTGGCGTAGGAATTTTTAGTTATTTACAATATAAAAATAATACATATTTACATATTTACAGTAGTATTCTAACATGGATTATATTTATATGGTCATTGACCAGTTGCTGACGTTGGTAGTTCCACGGTGTACGCGCTGACAATCTGATGCTCCTGGAACACGCGACGGAGCTCTTCGTCTGACATATGAACCTCCATGATTGTCGGACACAATCTCTCATTGGGCCTGTCGTCTGACATATGAACTTCCATGTTTGTCTGGCATAGTTTCTTATTGGGTATGTCGTTCTCTTCTTGATATTTCCGTTTGGTCATCTTTTCTTGGGGAACTTGAGACTGACGTTGATGAAAGAATATGTCGGACTTTTTTTTTTCTATCTTGTCTTGAGATAATAAATAAGTGAAAAAGATAATGAAGAACTTTCTAGAAAAAAAAATTAAACAGATTATTATATATATATATTTGAATAAAAAGGCTTATATTGGATCAAATTAATTTATTTTACCAATATTTCCGTTGGATGATAACATGTTATAATACCTTGATAAAGGTGGGCGTTCAGCCAACTGAAATATTGGTAAAATAAACGATAATTTGATCCAATATAAGCCTTTTTATTTAAAGATTTATCCCTATGAATTGCTCTATTTTTAAAAAATATAGTTATATGTATATTATATAATCTAAAATACAATTATTTTTTTTTTTTTTTAAACATTTTATTTTCATTCATTGACTGTTTTACATATTTGACCATAGATGCAAAACATACCACTTTTAATTATTATTGTTGTAAATAATATATTTTTAACCCTACCTATCTTTTATTCACGATTATAGAATTCATTTTATAAATTCTATATTACTGTGATAAATAATTTTATGTATATTTTTACTTCAAGTGATTCAAAATAAAAATCTGCTTGAAAGGTAAATAATTATCTTTACTTTTCCACGACTGCACCTCTTTTCAACAATCAAACACACAAAAGAAATTCTAATCTTTAATATGTATATATATAAATATGTCGTATGCGTCGTGGTCGAATGGAAGGGTGCGACCGTTGTGCATGTATGCGTCAAAAAAGAACTTGTTCCACACTCGTGGGCACGCGCGCACGCGGCGGAGGCGTGGCCTTCGCCCGCGCGCGCTGGCTGCCAGATTTATTTTGTACAGATTTATACATGGATCAATTTGTATTTACAACTAGCGGACGTACCCGGCTTCGCCCGGGTTTTACCCGAGTAAAGGTTTGTCTAACGAATCTCTCGATAAAGTGAACATTTTTTCCCGGTCCCTTGAAAAATACTCGATAAGTTGAATAAAATCAATATTAATTGGTTCCCTCAGTAATTGGAAGTTAAAGGAATAGTATCTTGCCTTGGAATTGTATAATTATTCTTGTCTCAAATAAATTACCGTGTCATCCTGAATTTTGTCTTTCCTAATTTCCTGCAGGACCACTCAACCTCTGTGTTCCCCCAACAGTCCCGATTTGGCCTCCTGCGACTTCTTCCTTTTTGGAAAGCTCAAAAAAAAGTTAAAGGGTCGGAAATTTCAGAGCATAGAAGAGATCAAAGTGGAATCGAATAAGGCCATGAAGACTATCCCGAAAACAGACTACCAGAGGTGTTTCGCCGACTGGAAAAAAAGGTGGCTGAAGTGCATCGCGGCCAACGGGGACTACTTTGAAGGGGACAATTTGAATTTGGTAGAATAATAAAGTTTTTTTAACTTATGAGCAAAGTGTCGAAACTTTTTGATCAGAGTAGTAGATAGGTCTGGGTAAATTGAAAAGGAAAAGAAATTTCAATAAGCTATGTATATGTGATAATCTGTATATAGGAATATGTAACCCCACCACAATCTATGTATAATGTATCGTCAAAAGGTTTAATAAAAGTTAGGCCTCGCGAGAAGGGAAAGAACAATTAACAGGATTGCATCATCCAGGAAGTAAAGGTCATTGCCCTGGACCCATAAAACAAGTTCAAAGGCCTTCTTCTTCCTGGAGGATTGCAATCATGGCGACAATGGAGGTACTAAGCCAATCACAGTTAAGCATGACAAATCAACAACCAATCACCTTTAAGCATGACCAATTGATAGCGAATCATCAGAGAGCATGTGGAAGGATCTCCACCAATGAGAAGTCGAGAGAGTTGATGACGATGATCTCGGACAAGAAGTTAAAAGTAGGTAGGTGGCCTTGCTAGGAGCTATGTGTGCTCAACATAGGCTCCAACCAAGGTAGTGTACGCTCTATCATGTGAAAGGCCAAATACCTCCAATATCACTCTTCTCTCCCTCTCAAAAGTCTTTTCTAATCCATCCAGGTGTGCTCGTTCTTCCCCTGTGGAATCCTTTCACCCGACCAAGACTGCGCCACAACCACCAATCCAATCATATCCACCCAACCACACGATTCGACAGTGAGTCCACAGCAATCCCACAGTGAGTCGACACCCCAACTCGACATATATTCACTAAAATAAGTATTCAATAATACCAATTTTTTTATCATATATTAACACATCAATTTATAAAATACTAGACGAATGACCCGGGCAACGCCCGGGTTTACACGATTAAATGTATTATTCAAACACATTAAACATAGCAAAATAAAACATAGCAAATATAGCAAGAGCGGTTATTTTAAACGGCGAATTAGTTATAAATTAGAAAACCTGTAAATATAGTTAAGGACTTGCATTGTAATTAAGAAAAAGCTTCTCGTCTAGAACGCTAAAGCGACCTGCCGGCGGCGCGCGCCGCCGGCAGATCGCCCGCGTTCTAGAAGGCGCTGCTCGTGAGCTAAGTAGAATAATTTGAATATATAGTTTTAATAATTTATTTATATATTTTTTAAAATAGCCTATCGTCATCCCCGTTATTTTTTTACCTATGTATGGAAATTTTGGTTTGAATTAGTGAACTACTGCGAATTTGTATACAGGTCATACAAACCAACAAACCAACAAACAGGCAAACATACAAACATTCATTTATATATGTAATATTATACGCGGGGAAATATTACTCTTGGAGGTTGATGATTGTTGTTGGTGGTGGCGCAGTCGTGGTGGCTGAGTGATAAGGTGTACACACCAGGGGAAATAACCAGGACACTTGATGGGTTGAAATAAGGCAACTAATCGGAGGAAAGAAAGGCTTGGAGAAGGTGGAGCGGGTTGACTATTGACTATCTATTCACATTGCGGTAAGATTGACTTAGCTATGGGATGAGCGGAGAGGGGTCTCTAGAGCAGGTGTTACCTCGGTGGGATCGAAGTGCAGACTCTAGGTGCTATCTCGGTGGGATCCAGTCGATAACTGCCAATTCTTGGTTCTCGATTTAACACGAGAACCCTTCTTACATCTCATTGGTTGAAAGATGTGACGTGGAGTTTCCCTATTGGTTCTCCACTAAATGAATCGCTCCTTGATTGGTCTACGTTACTTCTTTGTCTTTAGACATATCCCAGCTTGACCAGGAAGTAATAGTTTGTTGAACTCAACTTTTATTAGTTCCGCGATAATTAAACTGGGTATAACTTTACTAATGATCGTGCTAACTTCTAAGCCTCTTTTCTAGGCCTTTCTTCTAGGTCTTTCTTGCCTCCAATGTTACCTTTGTTCTTTATTGAAACAAATCATACATTATTATACATATTGGATTGACTATTGGCATCTATGTATGTACAAATTATGACAGATGCGCCCCCTACATGTGAAGAATTTATGATGGGGTTTTAGTCTGAATAAGTTCTGTAAAGCAAAGAAAATAATTTTGAGCGAAAATTAATTGGTTATAGGGAGGTTATATACAACATTGATAAGGATATAAGAGATAAAATTTAAAAAAATGTAGTGTTAATGCTATATAGTTGGTTTATAGTTAATAGAAATCAAAAATTTGTAAAGGTGAATCATAAGTTGAGTACTATGGTACATAGTGAAAAAGGAAAAATTGCCTAACTACATTTTTTGCTCGAGATTGGGAAAGAAATCGAGGAAATTTCATGAGGTAATTTTAGAAATCAAAAATAAAATAAAAGTAAAATTAGTTGACTGAAATCAAAGTGAAGGCGTGGTTGAAAAAGAAAAATGCCTTGTTGCGTGGAAAAAAAAAAGAAAAATGCTTTGTTGCATTGGTGAAAAAGAAAAAATGCCTAATTACTTTTTGCTCGAGTTTGGGAAGGAAAACGAGGAAATTTCATGAGGTAATTTTAGAAATCAAAAATAAAAATAAAAAATAAAAATAGTTGACTGAAATCAAAGTGAAGGCGTGGTTGAAAAAGAAAATTGCCTTGTTGCGTGAAAAAAAAAAAGAAAAATGCTTTGTTGCATTGGTGAAAAAGAAAAAATGCCTAATTACTTTTTGCTCGAGTTTGGGAAGGAAATCGAGGAAATTTCATGAGGTATTTTGAAATCAAAAAATAAAAATAAAAGAAATGTTGAGTGAAATCAAAGTTGAGTGCTTGGTCGCGTAAAAAAAAAGAAAAATGAAAAAGGGTTTTCAAAAATAAAGGATGACTTAATGTCTAAGTTTAACCGAAAATCAATGAGTTTTCGTTGATAAATGGAAATATGATAAAATAAAAGAAGTGGTAAATAAAATGGTAAATATTTGCTAAAATAAGTGATAAGAAATTGAATTTTTTTTTTTAATGATAAGTTGGATTAAATAATTTGAATTATAAAATAAAGAGAGTAAGGTAAATGAATGATGAAAAAGTAAAAAAAACGATATATAGTGAGGTCGTGAACCTGCTTTGTATCTACATGCCATAATCTAGTTTTCTTAATTGATTAATTATGCCCTATAAATTTTTTGTCTCTTCTGTTGCGACACTTAGGCGGAAACGTGATCCTAAGGTCTGTGATATCTACGTGTAGGTGGAATATGTAACGTTTTTTTTTTTGGAAGTCTGTAAAGGGGTTATAATTATAATAGGGATGTGAACTTATTAAGATGTGTTGGTACGTCTTTAACTCTTGTGAAAGTGCAATTAATTGTATTTTTGTAAAAGTCGATATGTAGCTGGAATGGGGAATGAAAAGTGGGGTGATATGGAGAGAAGTTCCCAATTGACCTCAATAGATGAGGGGTCCCACTGTAATTAGACCCCGGAAATAGGGAGGAACCAAAATCCCTCTGTTTGCTAATGGCAGAGTTATATCGCTGCGGAGCTACCCGCTTCCTTTTTGCCGCCTAATTGATTTTTGTTCTAATTGAATCTTTTAATGGTTCTATACTTATTTTACTGGAGTGGGTTTGTTTCTTCTATCTGGGAAGAATGATGTAAATCGTTCTTTTTGGAAAAATGGTGGTCATTGTTTTAAGTGGAGATGTGTAATCGTTTATCTGTCGTAGTTAGTGTAATTTCGGCATTGTTTGTATTTTGAAAATCCGGATATTGTATCTATTGATATTAAATCGAATGGTTGTTGTGACTTAGTAAAAATGCTATTCAGTGATATCAGAGTGGAATTGAGTGAAAGTGCGACTTTCGACGTGGACACGCTTTGAGGTGAGAAGTGTCACAGGTGTGATGAAGGCGTCTTTGGCCTGAAAAGTGAAAAGTTTTGTGGTGTGGCCTGTGACACGAATCGAAAAAAAAAATTGTAAATGAAAAGGTGTCACGTGAAGCCTTTGTACAAAATCTAACCTGTTCTCACTATGAACAACAAATTTACTAAAGTCAGGGGTGCTGGTTGCACGAACATATATCGAGAATTCTTATATTGTTAGTGCATATGGCACGTTTTAATGTGAAAATTTTTAGTGTTTTGGGTAGACGAGATGATTGTATTATTATTAACGGTTGTGCATGCTTGCTGGTTGTTGTCGTCTTTTGGCGCGAGTGTCGCGCTTGTTGTGCGGGTTGTGCGTGTTTGTTGCGCTGGTGGTGTGGGTTACCGTTGTGTGATGACGTATGGATGCGTGTGCTGTTAGCGTGAAAACCGTCCTGTTGGATGGATGTTGTCTGTGTTTTGTTGTGAGGTACCCTTGTGTGATTGTTGCGTGACGACGCATGGTGGCGTATGGACTTTGCGTGGTAGTTGTGTGAGCTGTGCTGTTGTACGGACACGTTTTGGGCATTGTTGTGATTGTAGGTTGAAGCCGTTGTGGCTTTGTGAGTTGAGGGCATATAGTAATGGCAATTGGTTTTAGGAAAGAAGTTGTGTGGTGCGGGGTTAGAATGGTGGCAGGTAAGTATTTGTGGTTGGGTCAATGAATGCATGCAAGGGTTGCCATGTGTGACAAATTTGGGTGCAGTGCAAGTCCTTTGGGACAGGTTTTGGCCTAGCCCGTGCTTGCATTCATTGGATACATGGTTGGATACATGGTTAAAGGGGTAGGTCCTGGGTCAGATACAAGTCCAAAGTCACTTTTATGAGGTCATTGGGTGGAGATCCTACCTTAGTTCTGGACTCCGTCTCGAAAAGTCTGCACTGGGGCGTCCTTGGTTTGGGTTGGTTGCTTGGGACTCGGGACCGATTGCACTGTCCGCGGAATTGAAGGGGGAAATCTAGCCGTTTGCACTGCTTTCACTCGAATGGACCGCTTTCGGACTATTTGCACTGTCCTGGGTCGCATGAATTGCTTTCGGGCGCGGGTGTATGGGTACGGCATGGCGGTGGATGACTCCTCGGTGGTCGGTGTCAGGTTGCGGTGATACTCGCCGGCGATAAGTCCGTTCATCTCGCTTGGGACGGCGGCGCGATCGTCATCTCTCCCGGGGGTGGGGCTCTGGAACGCTGTCTCTCTTGGCGTGGCGTTGATTCCTTGAAGTGCGGCGGCCAAAATTATTATCGCCGTCAGGGTGCGTCTTGTCGCTTCGCTCGTCGCCAGTTTCTTCTCTTTTCCGTTCGTCGCCTTGTCGTTGTCACCTTTGTTTTTGATCGCATCTTGGCCACTCTCCATATTATCCTGTCGACTCACTCTGTAATATTATATGCGGGGAAATATTACTCTTGGAGGTTGATGATTGTTGTTGGTGGTGGCGCAGTCGTGGTGGCTGAGTGATAAGGTGTACACACCAGGGGAAATAACCAGGACACTTGATGGGTTGAAATAAGGCAACTAATCGGAGGAAAGAAAGGCTTGGAGAAGGTGGAGCGGGTTGACTATTGACTATCTATTCACATTGCGGTAAGATTGACTTAGCTATGGGATGAGCGGAGAGGGGTCTCTAGAGCAGGTGTTACCTCGGTGGGATCGAAGTGCAGACTCTAGGTGCTATCTCGGTGGGATCCAGTCGATAACTGCCAATTCTTGGTTCTCGATTTAACACGAGAACCCTTCTTACATCTCATTGGTTGAAAGATGTGACGTGGAGTTTCCCTATTGGTTCTCCACTAAATGAATCGCTCCTTGATTGGTCTACGTTACGTCTTTGTCTTTAGACATGTCCCAGCTTGACCAGGAAGTAATAGTTTGTTGAACTCAACTTTTATTAGTTCCGCGATAATTAAACTGGGTATAACTTTACTAATGATCGTGCTAACTTCTAAGCCTCTTTTCTAGGCCTTTCTTCTAGGTCTTTCTTGCCTCCAATGTTACCTTTGTTCTTTATTGAAACAAATCACACAACAACAACAACAAAAAAGCCTTTATTTAGGGTCACTGACCCTATACAGGATTCACCAGAGGTATGCATAAGAACAAAGCAGTGAGACAACGGAAATAGCGATATATACAGAGTAAAAAGAGAAAGAAAAAAAAAACAAGAAAAGGAAAAAAAAATAATAATAAGAAAGAGGGAAGCAAGAAATCAACACAAAAAGAGTAGCAGTAAGAAAGTGAGGAGTGAGTATCACTTGGCCTTCTTCTGAGATATGGACTTGTGGAAACCATAAAACGCCGTAGCAATATACTTATTCTGGGTCATATTGTCAATTATTGATGGAAGTGAAGCACAGAGTTGCCCGAAACAAATCACACATTATTATACATATTGGATTGACTATTGGCATCTATGTATGTACAAATTATGACATATATATATTGTAACGTAGAAATCAAGCCTTGAAATATCCTAAGATGTAAAAGTATTTATTGATGACGTCACAGCGACGAGTCGACAATTATTAACAAGTCAGCCCCACTATATACAGCTAGAGAATCTTAAGCAAGTAAGCAAAGAAATATTTTAAGATGATTTCACAAAAACAGATTAATAAATATTTTTATAATCTGTTGAATATATTTTCATTGAATAATATTAAATTAAATAATAAAATATTTCTTCGCCACATAGCCTCCTCCTATAGAGAGCATCGACTCGATGCTCAGAAGGAGACTTACATACTCAGTCTCAAGGCTCGAGAACGGGTGATAGGGCCTGAGATCTCTTCGCGGGTCTGTGGTTGTTGTGTTCGTTCAGTGGGGATGTCTTCTTCCTGGAAGTTTGTCGAGTCATCTTCTGGGTCCTCTTCTAGCTGGTCCTCCTGGTCCTCTGGGTTTAAATAAGGTTTCATCCTACCAATGTGAACTAAATCTTTTGTTTTACGACGACCTTGCTGGTTTCCGAATGTTTCAACTTCATAGGTCACATCAGATATTTTTCGGGTTACTTTGTATGGGCCGAAGTAACGTCTCATTAGTTTTTCCGAATATCCCACTTTACGCACAGGAATAAAGATCCATACAAGATCTCCAGGCTGATAAATTATATTTCTGTGATGGGCGTCATAGCGATGTTTATTGCTACCTTGAGATCTCATGGAGTGGATACGTGCCAGTTTTCGTGCTTCTTCGGCTCTTGCCCCTAGAGTTTGGATGAAATCGTCGTCTTCTGGCAATAACTTGGGGAATAACACGTCAAGTGGAGTCTCGGCTTCACGCCCGTGTACAAGGAAAAATGGGGTGAACCCAGTAGACTCTTGTTTTGCTGTGTTGTATGCAAATGTAACGAATGGAAGAATCCTGTCCCAATCTTTATGGTTGACATCTACATACATGGACAGCATGTCTGCTATGGTCTTATTCAACCTCTCCGTGAGTCCGTTTGTCTGGGGGTGATAGGCGGTCGTCTTCCGATGGGTTATTCTGCACTGGTTGTTCAGATCACTTATCATTGAAGATGTGAAGTTCCTTCCTCTATCCGTGATTAATTCCCTCGGCGCGCCGTGCTTTAAGATGACATCTTCAATGAAGAATTTGGCGACTTCCATGGATTCACTTGTGGGTAGAGCTTTAGTTATCGCATATTTTGTTAGGTAGTCCGTACATACAATAATCCAACGGTTGCCACCTTCTGATGTTGGAAATCTCCCCAGGAGATCCATTCCTACCTTTTCAAAGGCAACTTCAGGAACAGGTATTGGCTGTAAGTGCCCTGAGGGGAGTTGGGGCTGATGTTTACGCCTCTGACAATCTGAACAGTGTGCCACATACCTTCTAACTGTTCGATACATTCCGGGCCAGTAATACTTTTTTCTTATTCGGTCATAGGTTTTAGTAAATCCGAGGTGACCAGCCGTGGGTGAATCATGGAAATTTTTCAGTAATTCCTGCCTTAAATGGCGTGGAACCACCAAAAGCCATGGTTTCCCCATTGGATCATAATTTTTTCTGTAGAGCGTGTTATCGATTTTTACAAAGGAATTATTAGGAGAACTTTGTAATTTGTCAGCGATTTTTCTAATAGCTTGATCATTCATCTGCTCTTCGCTAAAGTTCTGCAAAGTCACTATGCTTGGAATATCTTCCTCCATATCTTCACTGTATTCTAATGGACTTCTTGATAAGCAGTCTGCGTCCTGATGTTTCCTTCCGCTCTTATACACGACAGTGACGTCAAACTCTTGCAGCCGAAGTGCCCATCTTGCTAACCTCCCACATGGGTCTTTGAGGTTGGTCAGCCAGCACAAAGAGTGGTGGTCTGTAACAATAGTGAACGGCTGTCCAAAGACATATGGTCGGAATTTATTGATAGCCCAAATGATGGCAAGGCATTCCCTTTCTGTGGTTGAATAATTTTTTTCTGCCTTATTTAAGGTTCTGGATGCATAAGCAATGGCTCTTTCCTTTCCCTTTTGTATCTGCACTAATACTGCTCCTATTCCGTAGTTGCTTGCGTCAGTGTGTATTTCGGTTGGGGATGAGTAATCAAAATGTCCAAGAGCGGGTTCGGAAATTAACGCTGACTTGAGAGCTTCAAATGCATTTTGCTCTTCCTGGTTCCAATTAAATGCTGAGTCTTTCTTCAAAAGGTCATTCAAGGGTTGGGCTACGTGGGCATAATTGGGTATGAAGCGGCGGTAGTAGGATGAAAGGCCAAGAAAACTTCTAACTTCCTTCAATGACCTTGGCGTAGCGAAGTCGCGGACTGCTCGAATCTTTTCTTGGTCGGGACGAATTCCATTTTCACTCACCTCATGTCCAAGAACCGTGATAGTTTTTGCACCAAACTTGCATTTCTTGGAATTGAGACATAATCCGGCTTTCTTAAGGCAATTTAATACAAGTTGAAGGCGTCTTAGGTGTTCTTCAAAGCCATCTGAAAAAACGATGATGTCATCGAGGTAACACAAGCAAATGGTCCACTTAAGACCCTTCAGAAGATTATCTATCATTCGTTCGAAGGTAGCTGGAGCATTACATAACCCAAATGGCATTACTTTGAACTCGTACAGTCCATCTGGAGTTATGAATGCTGTCTTCTCACGGTCCGATTCTTCTACGTCGATTTGCCAGTACCCTGATTGGAGGTCCATGGAAGAATAAAATCTAGCTCCCCGTAAGCAGTCTAAAGTGTCGTCGATCCTTGGGAGAGGGTAGACATCCTTTTTTGTTATTTTGTTAAGGCGGCGGTAATCGACGCAGAATCTCCAGCTTCCATCCTTTTTTCTTATCAATACTACAGGCGAGGCCCACGGACTTTCAGAGGGCTGAATGATGTCAAGTTTTTCCATCTTGTTTACCTCATCCTGAATAATTTGGCGTTCTCTTGGTGCAACTCGGTAAGGTCTTTGTTTGGTCGGTAGGTGTTCTCCAGTGTTAATTCGGTGTTTAACATTGACGTCCTTGAATTGTTTTCTTTTACTAAATTCGAAAATATCCGTATAGTTTTTTAACAAATTTCTCAATTTTTCTTTTTGAGATTCAACAAGTGAATCATCTATAAAAAATTCCGAGATTTTTGGGTCTTCAGAATGTTCCGCCTCTGTTTCAACTTGGTTACAATCAGCTAGAGTACATAATTGACTATCTTCGATGACAGCACTATCGGCTACATGCATCCCTTGTGGGATTAGTTTCGGATATGGACTCCAATTCACCACCCAAAGTTTACCTCGGTTATTGGTAAGTGAAATGACAGAGGAGGGAGCCGTTAGTTCTCTTTCCAGCAATAGCTCTTTTCGACATTCTGCCACCACAATTGCGTCATTAGGAATGTCACGACTTGCTACTTCTATTAACTGAATAGAGGCGGGTTCGATTCTATATTCCAATTCCGAGTAGAGAGGTGAGCTGTTCTTAGGGGTATCCTCAAAAAGACATTTTTCTAAGAAGAGTGTGTCGTCAGCTGAATCAATTATCGCCCTAGATAACTTCAAAAAGTTCCAACCAAGAATAACTTCGTGACTACAGTCTTCCATAACGACAAATTCAAAGCTTTCCTGTAGTCCATTCAAGTCCAGTTTCAGTGTGCAGCGTCCTTTTGGTCTTACAATTTTACCGTTGGCTACTCGTAATGTGACGTCAGTTTCGGCAAACATTATTTTTCTTAGTTTGAGTCTGAACCTCTCAGAAATGACAGAATATGAGGCTCCTGAGTCGACGAGGGCACGCGTCATTTTTCCTTCTATTTTAATGTCTATGTAATTTTCTTTTAATTCTAATGTGGTCGACAAGGGAAGATTTATAAATTTTGCGGCCTTACCTCCAAAATAGGACGCATCTTCTAGTTTTCCTGACGGGAACGGCGAGGCGACTGGCTGGGTCTTCTATCAGGAGACGAATATTGTCCTTTTCGGCCAGTGTAAGGAGAGGGGCTTCGGTAGCGGCGTCTATTTTCTTTTGGCAGGTCGTCGTTGGGCTCTTGGCTGCTCCGAGAATTATAGAATGTTCTAGGCTCTAGCCTATCTCTCTGCTTGTAATTCCAAGTTTGTTCTCCTTCATATTCTCTCCTCTTGTCACGGCAGTAGCGCACGACGTGGCCAGGGCGTCCGCAGTGGAAACAGATTGGCTTACCTTCCGTGGTTCGCCATTCGTTGGTATCGCGTCTTCCGTTTACTTGTTTTGGCTGCTGCGGTCTTATCGTTTGGGCCACATATCTATTATTATAAAACTCTCGGGGTCTTTCCTTCTGTGGGGAACTTCTCCTAGGCTTTGAGATTGGCGCCAGGGTTCTTCCAATCTCCTCCTTTACCATATCTTCGATGGTATAAATTTTTGGTTCCTCTCGAGTAGAGCCTAATGCCCGCTGTACCTCCTCACGAACAATTTGCCTGATCATAGATGACAGATCTGCCCTGTCATCATGATCACTGAGAGATGCCACATTTGGTAGTCGCTCGTATTTGGTAGGGGTCACTCGCTTACAGTGTATGCTTTCAATGCGGCGACATTCGGTGACGAATTGCTCAGTGTTATGCACATCCCTTGGGATAAGTGCCTGGTAGAGCTCCTCAGCTATCCCTTTCATCAGATGGGATATTTTATCTTCCTCATTCATTTGTGGATCTACCTCTTTGCAAAGGCGCAGGACGTCTTGGATGTAATATTCGGTGCTTTCTCCTTTTAATTGTGCGCGAGTTTTGAGTATTTTCTCAGCTCGCAGTCTTGAGCTTTCATTTTTTCCAAATACATTTTCTAATTGTGACATGAACTCCGTCCATGTCTGGATGCTTTCCTCGTTGTTTTCATACCATTTGAGAGCAGTGCCAGTAAGATAGAAATAAACGTTAGCGAGACAAAGGGTTTCATCCCATTGGTTGTGCTTCGCCACACGTTCATACCCTTTTAACCAGCTACGGGGATCTTCAACACCCTCACCAGAGAACATTGAGGGGTTTCTAGGTAGATGTTGGACAAAAAATGAACCCACCTGAGTAGTTGCTTCTTTCTTGATGTTCATGGTTTTTTCTTCTTGCTCAACCGAGTCAATTTTCCGTTTTTTTCTGAATGGGTATCGATCCAGCTTCTTCACCAGTTGTAACGTAGAAATCAAGCCTTGAAATATCCTAAGATGTAAAAGTATTTATTGATGACGTCACAGCGACGAGTCGACAATTATTAACAAGTCAGCCCCACTATATACAGCTAGAGAATCTTAAGCAAGTAAGCAAAGAAATATTTTAAGATGATTTCACAAAAACAGATTAATAAATATTTTTATAATCTGTTGAATATATTTTCATTGAATAATATTAAATTAAATAATAAAATATTTCTTCGCCACAATATATATATAAGATATTCTACGAGAAAATAAATGCGAAGCCAAGAAGTTTCTTCAATTATAAATAGTTACACACAAATATCTTGGAACATCTTTGCGGCTATTACCTTTTGCAGCAATTTATTGCCATAACATTACAATGACGAATCAATAATACATGGGAAAACTACAAGGCGAATGTAATTATTGTTTTTATTAAAATTACTTATTAAATATAGTATGAAAGATGAATTAGTAACATTTTAATTAATCATATTATTAATAGCAAGGATACAAAAACAAACTTAGTATATGTGAAACAAAGAGAATATGGTTTTACCTGCTACTAACCAAAGTGTATGGTTTTAGAGCCCAAAAATAATGTATAATAGCAAGCAGACAAGCCGCAATACACTACATCAAAGTACCAAGGACAGCCTTGCATCGCCTGTGGGTCCGGCGACCTGTCGCTGGTTCACCGGTACTTGCCTGCCGCTACATCAGGCCTCTCATCTGGGAGGCATTTACCATCATCGGGAGGCCCCCTGACCTGCAGGGCTGGGTCTTCGGGCATGGCCTAGACGATGACGTCCTGGCCATCCTGGCGTCTGCCAAGACACGCATCTATAGGTACTTCCTCGGCGTGGAACTGAGGAGTGTACAAGAAGACCTTGTCTGGAGGAGCACTCTCTCAAGGTGGGGAAACCTTCCTTGCTGAAGACATTTGTACACAACTATATATATATTCCCTTACACTTTATATGCCCTTTTACTATATTTTTTCCACCTTTGTAAAATTTGATTAAAAGAATCAATAAAACTGTTTAAATTGTCAAATTGTCAAAGTACCAAGGTGCTGCACGCAACCAAGGTTGTTCAAAAAGGTTATATTCCCCAGGCCAGGGAAGATAAAAGAAAGACAAGTGTTTTTTTTTTTCATCTCAATTTGCAGGTGTTACATTCGAGCACAGCTCGCGAGTCACCTTGTCCAGATTATTTACACATGGCAAGTTGAAATGCTGGAGTGGCCCCCCGAACCTTATAGGAGGGCAGTTGTTGGGTGTTTGGCTGTCAGCTAGCCATTGGGTCCAGGTCGTCGGATTCGGTGGCTGAGGTCACCTTGATTTTGTACAATTTCTTGTATAGTTGGATTTGATGATTTTTGAAATTGCGTGAATAGTCTTGTCGCAGAGTCTTGATAAATCTCTTCTATATTAGGCTGGTTGAGATCTTCTTTGAGAATTTTGTTTGAAAGATTGAATGGGGCTCCTATAGTGATTCGTAAGCAAATCCTCATGAAGGCATCTATTCTTTTTTTATCCGTATTTGCCCCAGACTGGTAGTGCGTACGTGATGATGGGTAGAATACAGGTTTTGTACAACGTTAATTTATGCTTTGTTGTTAAATTACTTTTAAAATTAAGCAGGCTTGATAGAGATATTTTGGCTATCTTTGCCTTTCTTATGGTGTTTTGGACATGTAGGTTAAATTTTAATTTCGAATCCAAAGTGATACCAAGGTACTTGGCATGGTCGGCCCAACTAATAGTGCTTGAGTTTACTGTCAAGTTGGTTTGTGGCTTGAATTTTTTGTTATCTCTTGGAGGAAAAACTATTGCTTGAGTCTTAGTTGGGTTAATGTCTAGTTTCCACTCATCGCACCATTTGATTATGTCATTTAGGTAATTCTGAAGCTGAGTAACCAATAGGTCGACTAATTTAGAGTTAAATAAAATTGCTGTGTCATCTGCAAAGAGCTTAAGTTTACATTTAGAGTGCAGTGGGATGTCATTAATGTAAATATTGAAAAGGTAGGGTCCGAGGATAGAGCCTTGAGGTACTCCAGTCTGGATTGGCTTTGATTCAGTTATAAAATTTCCTTGCTTGACTGAAAATGTCCTGCCCTGTAGATAATTCTGCATAAAATTGATAATGTCACTTGGAAACTGGTGTTTTGTGAGTTTCTTTATAAGGCCATTATGCCAAACTTTATCAAATGCTTTCGCAAAATCTAGAAAGACAGCACCTACCACTTCCTTGTGGGATCTTCTTATCTGGATGTAGTCCATAACTGCAATGAGTTGGTGAGTTGTTGAATGCCCCCTTCTAAATCCGAATTGCTGAGGGATGATGAAGTTAGAGTTGTCCAAGTACCTCTGAAGTCTACGTAAAATAATTCTTTCGTAAATTTTGCCGATGGTGGGGAGGAGGCTGATAGGTCTTAGATCTTCAGGGGATTTAGCGGATTTTTTTGGAATTGGAATTATGATAGCATGCTTCCAGACTTTGGGGTAGTAACACAAGTGCAGTGCGGCGTTGAAAACTCCAGCTAGAAATACAATCCATTTGATGGGAAGATTCTTGGCCATTTTCGGAGTGATATTGTCATGGCCAGGAGCTTTGTGGTTAACTAAGTATTTAATCACTTCCTTGACTTCATTTGGTGAGTTCATTGTGAGCATTTTTTTTGTTGGTGATTATAAGTTATTAAAGGTAAAGACTCTTCTAGTAAGGTAAATCAATTAAGAAGGATTAGAAGATGAGTTTCTATTTAGTATTTATTTTCTAAATAAAGAAACTCATCTCTTAATCCTTCTTAATTGATTATAAGTTATGTTTGGTTGGTCTTCTTCTTTTTCCTTGGAGAACTGGTTGGAGAAGTGTTCTGCAAGTTCATTTCCGATTTCTTTGTAGGTCAATAAGGTTTTGCCGTTCATTACTAAATTTGAGATCCTTTCCGTTTTTTTCCTGATAGGTTTTGTTTTTCTCCAGAAGTCCTTTGGGCTTGATTCAATCTTGTGTATGAATTGATTCCAGTTCTCGGTGGAGTCAGATTTGAGGGCTTTGTTAACTTTTCCCTGTAGGTTTAAATAAATGGCTCTATGGGCTGGATCCCAGGTTGCTTGCCATCTCTTACGAGCTTTATTCTTTTCTTTTATCAAGGCCTTGGTCGAAGGGTTCTGTTTTGATGAAGAGGATGATATAACCGTGTTTTTTGAGTAGCTGTTGTAGATTTTATCATTTAGTATGGTCACTGCTGAGTCAATATTGGCTTCCGTTTTCAAGGGTACTCTAGGAGGCGTACTGGAAATTAAGTCTTGTTGGAAGTGAACCCAGTTTGTGAGTCGGCAAGCCCTAGTCGTGAATTCATCCTTCGGGCAGGTCAGCTCTAAGATTACTGGGAGGTGATCTGAAGATAAGGCATCCAGGGTCTTAATCCTCGAAGTCCAGGGGATGTTTCTAAGAATTGCGATGTCTAGAAAGTCTGGATTTCCCAAAGGACTGTAGTGCGTGGGTGAAGAAGGTGCGACAATGTCCAGGTTTTCTTTTTCGGAAAAATTATGAAGCAGGGTTCCACTATTATTGGAGGTTCTTGAGCCCCAAAGAGGGTGCTTGGAGTTCCAGTCTCCTGCAGCGATTACTGATTGATTATTCTCTAACAAGAGATTCAGATCTTCCTCCAGGAGTGGTAGATCGGGTTTCTTATAGATTGACGATATCTGCACTACTGCCCTTCCATCTGGTTTCATTAAAATTGTGGTGTTTTCCATGTTAGATGTTTGAATCAGCACTTTTTTATATTTAAGAAAGTTTTTTAGAATTATTGCCGTTCCACCGCCCCTTCCAACGATTCTATCGTCTTTTATTGTCTGATAGTTTCCGAGTTTGAGGTCGACAGATGGTTTTAAGTGTGTTTCACTGAGCAGTGCCATGTCTATTGAGTTTTCTTCTAAAAACTGTAGGAATTCTTCTTTTTTGAGTTTGATTCCGTTTCAATTCCAGAAAACGATTTTTAAAGGTAATTTGCCTTTCATTGTAAGAAGGTTTTGATAATTTTTAATAACTTTTCGCACAGTTCCCTGGTGTCAGAACGAGTAGTTTTCTTTTTTGCAGTTTCAGCGTAACTTGCCTTTTGTTTTAGTGCAGCTTGCTTGAGGTATGGTGTTAGGGGAGTTTTGTCTGGGAGGCTTTAGCTGCTGTTGTTGTGGCTTCGGAAAATTTGGGCATCCGCGGTAATTGGCTGTGTGCGCCTCTCCACAGTTAGCGCACTTTGGTGGGAGCTGTTTCGACTTTCTTGGACAATCCTTCGAATGGTGTTCTTCAGCACACTTGACGCATTTGGGCTTCAAAAAGCAGTTTAGCTGGCCATGCCCAAAACCCTGGCAGTTAAAGCATTGGGTCACTCGTTTTGTAGTCCTGAGTGATTCCACGACTATTTTTTGATAAAGTATTTCGGTTATTCCATAGATTCGTTTATTTTGTTCATTTTCGGTAGCTCTACTAGGACTATATTCATCGGTATTTTGGTCGATTGTCTATGGAGTCTTTTGACAATGACCTCAGTGAAGCCCATTGAGACCAGTTCAGTTACGACGTCTTCTTCTTTGAAGGCTGTTGATACCCCCTTCAATACCACTTTCAGCGGATTTTCCTCCTGTAGTCTGTAGGAATATCCTCCATTATTTTTCTGTACATATTCCCTGATTTTTTTGGAGTCGCCTATGTTTTTCGATTTAATTATGTGCTTTTTGCCAGAAATCGTGACTCGGAATGGTTCCATGCACAACTTTTTTAGTTCTTGGCAAAGAAGCTTCCAATCTGCTACATTTTCTGCAATAACAGGAGGAATTCTCGGTTTTTTTCACGTTAGTGACTGTGGTCCATGGGCCATTGTTGTCGTTATTTTCTTCATCGTCTTGCGGTGGGGGAGCTGCGTTCATTTGTTGAGAAACTCCAGTGGCGGGACTTTGTTCGTCGATGTCCATTCTAGGCGTCTTCAGGTTACGCTCGCTCCTAGTTGGCGATCTTGAGTCATCCTGGGAGCCGCGAGTTCTCTTCTTTGATTGAACCGTTTCCTCAAGTTTATACTCGATTCCACATTTGTCTAGGATCTTCGTTATTAAGGAGGCTTCGATTATGCATAGTTTCTCGCTGGTTGGTCCGATCGTCGATTTAATTACAATCGGTGGCATATTATTTTTTGAGAAATTTTGCCACAGCATAAATGAAGACAAGTGTTGTTTAGATAAGAAGATTATATAAAGCTGGAATGATTCAGCAATTGATGGGAAAAGATGAATTTTATTTTTGTATAAATAAATATATTTAAAAAATTATACTAAAAAAATTGTTAATTAAATAAAACTTTGGTAATTTGGTAATCTCTATATATATAAAAGTCAATGTCTGTCTGTCTGTTTCGCGATAAACTCAAAACTACTGAACCAATTGGTACCAAATTTTGCATGTCGCTTTTTATAAACCTGAGGAAAATTTTCGGCTGCATTTTGATTAGTATTTTTGGCTATTTCTTTTTTTCATTTGAAGAACTTTTTTTACGCGGACTAATCCGGAATGGAATGAATACCTAAATATGGCCTTTTTTTTGTAAGCATCGGTGGTTCAGTGGTAGAATGCTCGCCTGCTACGCGGGCGGCCCGGGTTCGATTCCCGGCCGATGCATTTTTTTTTTACAATTTTTAAAACACATTTATATTATATATATTATTATATCAACTATATTAATTAAATCAAATACCTAAACACTAATATAATACAATTTTTGGCATCACACACACTTTTTTCCTGTAGTTTATGTGTTACTTCTGTATTGCTATTCTATGGCACTTCTAATATTTATTATTGATGTACTTTCAGTATGAAGGAAATTGCAATCGGGGGAATTCTCGGGCGAAGCCGGGTCATACGTCTAGTATATAATAAATGTGAAATAAAGAACAATGATAATTATATACAAAAGATTATTTTCAAACACGAGATCTCATCTATAGCCATTGCTACTCTTTGTAATATTCCAAAAGTTATAACTAGAGCATAATAATGGTCAATAGACAAGTTATATTAAATACTAGCGGATGTACCCGGCTTCGCCCGGGTTTTACCCGAGTAAACGTTTGTCTAACGAATCTCTCGATAAAGTGAACATTTTTTCCCGGTCCCTTGAAAAATACTCGATAAGTTGAATAAAATCAATATTAATTGGTTCCCTCGGTAATTGGAAGTTAAAGGAATAGTATCTTGCCTTGGAATTGTATCATTATTCTTGTATGGATGTACCCGGCTTCACCCGGGTTTTACCCGAGTAAAGGTTTGTCTAACGAATCTCTCGATAAAGTGAACATTTTTTCCCGGTCCCTTTAAAAATACTCGATAAGTTGAATAAAATCAATATTAATTGGTTGCTCGGTAATTGGAAGTTAAAGGAATAGTATCTTGCCGTGGAATTGTATCATTATTCTTGTCTCAAATAAATTGCCGTGTCATCCTGAATTTTGTCTTTCCTAATTTTCTACCTTACAAAATCATCGTATCATCATGATAATATTTAGAGCAGATTGTTTAATTATAACAGATAAATTAGAATATTTATCTTGAGGATTTTTAGGAGAAAAGTTATTTCAAATATTTTATTTGCTAGAAACCTTCCCAGTACTATACTAAATAACTTCCCAAAGTTTCATGGCGTTCCAATGAGTGGTTTGGGCAGGCATAAAGGACAGACAGACACACACACACACACACATACATTCATTTTTATATATATAGACTAGCCGAATGACCCGGGCAACGCCCGGGTTTTACCCTATTAAATGTACCCTATTCAAATACTATTTGTTACAATTATAAATTGGCGCCGTGGATGTCACTCTTGTGAAACGTCCCGCTCCAAACTTTGTTTCTGAGAAGCGATATTTTTATAGAAAGATGATCTGGCTTTTGTTTTCTGCTCGAATGAATGTTTTTCTGTTAGAATTTTGTTCCTGCATACAAAATAATGAACTGGTTTCACCCGTGGTCTCTGCTTTTTAGAATTTTTCCCGATATAATTTTGTATCTGATAATCAAACATGATACAGCAATATCGTCATCATTATTTTCTGACTAAAAATATATAGTTTTAATAATTGATTTATATATTTTTTAAAATAGCCTATCGTCTTCCCCGTATTTTTTTACCTATGCATGGAAATTTGGTTTGAATTAGTGAACTACTGCGAATTTGTATACCGGACATACAGACAGACAAACAGACAAACATACAAACATTCATTTTTATATATATAGAGAAGAGATATAGAAGAGATATAATTTTGTATCTGATAATCAAACGTGATACAACAATATCGTCATCATCACTTTCTGAATAAAAATATATAGTTTTAATAATTGATTTATATATTTTTTAAAATAGCCTATCGTCTTCCCCGTATTTTTTTACCTATGCATGGAAATTTGGTTTGAATTAGTGAACTACTGCGAATTTGTATACTGGACATACAGACAGACATACAAACATTCATTTATATATATAGAGAGATATTACAATTTTTTGCATTTTTCTAATTATTTGCCCTGAGATATGATATATTCGAAACTATTATAGACGAGTATGATTCTTTTGAAAATAAAACAATTTCTACTGCCCTTAATGCAATGGAAAAATTAATGGGAGGGCCTGGCTCATCAGTGGTGAACCTTCACAGCGGTTTCGCCAGTTTAATCTACCATACCACTGATGAGCCAGGTCCTCCCATTAATTTTTCCATTGCAGTAAGGGCAGTAGAAATTGTTTTATTGTTAAAAGAATCATACGCTTCTATAAAAGTTTCAAATTTTGATAACAGATGACGCGCTAATGCATCATAAGATATGATATATATTTGTTTAAAACCTATCTGGATTAATTGTTCCCAAGATTTATCGTTTTTTTAGGTAAAAATATATTTTAATGTATATAAATCTAATCAGTCATTTGTTATAAAACACAAATATCATTATATTTATGGTCGAAAGTGTTTGTGCTTGTTGTTATTAAAGCTGAAAACACATTTAAAATTTATATTTTTTATTCAATGAAGATCAAAATTACATAACCATCACAATTCACAATTAATTATATATCATAACTATTATTATTTATTTAGGTAACCCGGATTCCTGGAGCATACTAAAGTCGCCAATTATCCGGGTTGGTCTTTAGACTTCACGTCTAATGGTGGCAGCAGACATCCAGTTTATCAGGTGTCGCCAGGCTGATTAAGGTCTTTAAAGTAAAGGTCTGTTCAATTTTTCTGTGCGAGCTGTCTTCTTTTTTTCTAACAATGGGATTCTTTTTATCTACTTATATGTCTTCATGCTCAATCCAATATATTTTTATATAAAAAATATATGAAAAACCACCTCCCACAACACACACATCAATGTACGAATGATTTTTAAGACCACACAGTAAAATAAAAAAAGAAGAATATATATCATAAATGTGTGAAAATAATTGTTCTAATATGTTTTAATTTTCTTGTTTTTCTTGTTCTAAAATCACTTTATTAGGTACCACTCAAAAAGAACAACCTAGTTTATGATATTTGCAACAATGAATAATATATGAAGTTCACATATTAAACAAAATGTTAACGCGGGATTTGATTCTGATTCATGGTTGTCGGGAATCGAGGGTGTTACCCACTTGTCCACCGACTCTTATGTTTTGATTTTGAACTATTTTCTATACTAACTTTTAAATCTTATATGTTGCACTAAGTAAATTCGACAATTGTTGGAATTTGCGACTTGATTTTATCATCGATTTTTCAAGACTTCAAAGGAGGAAGAAATACAAATATTCAAGTTCTTATCTAAAATCCTTAGAATTACAAGCAAAAAGCTGTCAGAAGTCAATTATGATAGAATTTTTTTTCTGTTATTAATGTATATATTTATATCTATATATGATACACCATCTATTATAAGAAATTTGATTTATTTTTGACGCGTATTATTCTTTTTTTTAAATGAATCAATTTTCTACCCTGTATTTTCTAAGTAAGGTAGCTTAGAATTGTTTCGGGAACCTATGGACATAAGCTTATATTTATATATATTTTTATAATTATTTTATCATTGTAGTAAGGGCAAAAATAATGGGAGGGCCTGGATCATCAGTGATGAACCCTCCCAGCGGTTTCGCCAGTTTAATCTACCATACCGCTCTTATATTGCATTTTTCGATCTTCCTTTTATAGTGATACTGATACTAGCCTCATGGAATGCGTATTTTAGATGAACTATGGACATAACCTTTGAGGACAGTAGAATTACATTTACAATTACATTACACAAAAAACAATTACATAGAATTATTTAAAAGCTACTCTTACTATTTTAAAAATATATACAGAAAAGAACAAAAAAGGCATGCATAAGAAAAATTGGATGGTGCAATTGGACGTCCCTCAGGCCATTAAAGGTTCTTCCCAGGATGTAGGATGAATATTGTCACTGGACACCGCTTCAGGCCACAGGATAAATCAGCGCATGATGTGCCATGGTGGTCTGCAGGATCCAATCAAAGGGTATCCTGCACATCTAACATCCTGCCGAGAACCTTGTTTCCTCAGATTCACACTCTCATAATTTTCATTGTTGGGCCTGAGTCCAAAATGGACCCAACATATGTACAAAAGTTGAGACTATATACATCGTTTTTCGTTCATAGAACACAGTGAGGAAATAGACTATTGAGTGAATGGTTGGATCTTGTGAAGAAGAAAATATTTACACACAGTTTAGTTACTTTGGTAGGTATTTTTCCTCCTTGCTGTCTTGAAAAAATTAAAGGACTTTAAAATAGCTGACACATTATCCATCAAGTCTGAAAGAAAGGAATACAGCGAAAAGTGTGGATGAGCAGCTCTACCGCAAAATTTTTCTTTGGCTAATTTTTCTTCAACGTGATTAAGTAAATTATTTAAGTTTTACAATTGAAGTTCATTTTTTAGAGGGAGGTAGGTAAAAATGATGTACGTTTGTGAATCACAGTTTTGTCTAAAAGTTATTGTAATCCCCAGTGTTTTTCGATGTCAACCGTTTCAGTGTATTTTATAATTTGTCACTAATTCCTGCAATAATTTCCCCTGAGCATCTTTCTTTATTTGAAGACCTTGAAGCCCGTGATTCATATAATTTGACAGCACCAATTGTGAAATTCGAATATGAGGAGCACCAGGTCTTAGTCAAGGCGAAGATGTCAAATTGTTTCAAATAGTTAGAAAGCGAGAAGAGGGAGTTTATTCTATAGAATTCATTAATGTTTCAATACATAATTTTTGGTAATCGAGAATTAGCATCGGAATTTTTTGGTTGGTGAAACTGGTAGTATGTGTTAAGCGGGGTAATACCTTGGGTCATATGTTTAGGCAGATGGATCTGTGGTACAATATGTTTGTTGTCAGTTATTTGTTATAATTCTCACCGCTTGGGTTAGTGATTCTCAATATCTGGTTCCTTACTAACTACTGTTTCTCTATGAATATATATATATATATATATTTAGAATAACGAGCGCTTCGGCTAGATAAGTTTTGTATTTCATTGACATTTTAACAATAATATTTTGCTATCGTCAAGTTCAAATAAAAATATACACGTGGCAAGGCATTTAAAAATAAACTTATTAGAAAAATAAAAACTTTATGACATGTATAATTATATTTGATCCTGAATAGGATAAAATATATTTGTCGAAAAGTTTAAATTAAAACATATCTTCCTTAAGTGCCCTTTATTCTAACGAAACTAGAATATTCAGATTTGAAAAAGAAGTATTAACAAAGGAAATTTGAAATTTTCATGCTGCTTAGAAATTTCGTATTGATACATAATTTTGGCTATGCATAGGTGGGCTTATATCTTTAAATACTATAAATATTTTAAAAGGGATTTAATTTATTTATTAATTTCACAAAAAAAAGTATATATTTATTAAAATAAATATTCTGTGATAAAGTGTAGTCAAATATTAAAAAATATATTTTTATTCCTTTTCAAGTCCGCCCTCCTTTACCTATTCCTTTTTCTTACAGCTGTCGTTTGGGTTTGACGTAAATTTTATTTTTACGATTTAAATCCATTTTAATCTAGCAAATATGAGGATTTACAAAGATTTATTGACCGGTAATTATAAAGGCATAGCTTTACTAAGATTTTTTATTAACAATTTTTTGTTTTTAATTTAGGTGATGAAATGTTTACCGATTCCTCCAAGTTGAGGCTGGTAGATGATTGTATTTGGGAAGTTGAATGCCAGGTAAGTTGGAAACACGTCTCAAACATAATTTCTTATATTTATTTTACAAATATCTCGCCAAAGTAATCTTTACTAACCAAACAATCCTAATGATAACCCATCACCGGCATGTTATGGGCAAGGCGAACATTCTTTGTATGTTACCCTTGTTAAGGTTTATTAAACCCGTGCCCAAATTAATTCTTACTTGCAACCCACACTTTTGCTTTAAAAGTGATGTTACTAAATGTAAGAAACAACTTTTTAAATTTTTACAAACCAAAATTGATAATTCAAAGAAAAAAAAAAACATTCCAAAGATTTTAGCTTTATATTTCATGGTAATTAAAATAGCTCACTATTTATTAAAAATTAGTCTACTGGCTATAGTGATATAACAACCTACAGGATTTATTTTGTTAGTCAATTATTTTTTTTGCTATATAACCTAAATACTTTTTAGTATTCGTTTAAAACTTCCTTTTTCTGTAGCGAAGTGAATAAATGCAGTTTTCCCTTTTAAAAAAACTTTTCATCCACACTAGAAAAAAAAAAAACTTCACCTTTCATAGAATTAAAATTTTTGTTGTAATGTCATATATTAACTTAATGTATATAATCCAAATTAATTTCTTATGAGGTAAATTTAAAGAACTAGGAGCAACAAGTGTTGGACCCATGAATTGCGCATTCCAAGATAATTTTATCACTAGATAACTAACCTATCAAAAACAACTTGCTGATAGTGTTTCCCATCATTTCTATTAAGTAATTTTAACAAAATATATATATTTAGACTTTAAGAAAAATATTTTGAATATTTTCAATATATATATATAGAAGAAATTTCAAATGCTTCTATTAATAACATGTAGTGAAACCTATATTGTGAAAATATATTAATTTATTCATCACTACCATTTAGTAACCAAACAAGGCTCTGGCACATTTGTAAGTGCGCAAAGTTGAACTGCTTTTCACATGTGTAGACATGTGGTGTACTTCGCCTACTTCTACCCACCATAATTATCATGGCCTGTACCACATGTACTAGGGATAAGCAAAAAAAAAAAAACTCCCTTAAAAAAAAATTAAAATGTATTTTTGTTTATCTCTCCAGTACATTCTGGATGTTATGAAGTTAAAATCTCCCATGTACTGAAGAGTGCCATAGCCTGAAACAATGGTGTACAGGCTGGTTGTGTGTATCTGAATTTGTCAAAACTGGTGTAATGGCACATTCTCCATGGCAAACTTGGGTTCTCTATACTGGGTTGATAGCTTCAATGTGTTTTTAAAGGGAAAGGTGCCTTTTATCTCTTTATTTGTGTTCATCCTGTTGAGGAATTGATTCTATATTTAGTGTCCATTTAAACTAAAAATTCCCATGTACCACTTATCAAATGTGACCTTATTTAACCCTTTGTGTGCTGGGTCATTTTATCGCTTAGTCATATTTTTTCCAGAAAATCAAAATTTTTCTAATACTGATTTTTATATTTTAATTAGTTAATTAAATTAGAAAAATATTTAATCTTAAATATTAACGTTATAGATTATTACCTCACAGTTAAGTTTAAATGATATAAGTAGAGGTTGCATATTTTTTTTAAATAAGCAAAATAAAAAATATATAAAATACAGTTAAACCTGTCTATAGCACCCCCTCTAAATAGTGCCTCCCTCTCTATAGCGCCATACGTAGTATGATGCGATTTACATTAAAAGTGATCTGTCTATAGCATCCTATTTTGGTGAGTCCCAAGAGGGGGGGCGCTATAGACAGGTTTAACTGTATTAAAATTTAATAAAAAAATATAATTTACTTGGACAGTTAAAGGATTTCTAAAAATTTTGCTTCATATAATAACCCCTGAATCATGGTGTGACACAAAATACTGGTTTATAGGGGCAATCAGGACATGTAGTTAGCTTGCAAAAGCAAGCAACTTTTCCCCTATTTTTTTTTTTTTTAGTTACTAGGAAAAATGCTGCATACATATAATTAGGTTTGAATTTTTTATCTTCAAATTGATCAAGGAAGTGTCTCCTAAGTGATTCTTAGTTTGAACTGGCAAGTTTCTTTCCCGCTTGCTTATGGAAGATTTGCTTTTATAATCTTTTAAAAGTCAATGACTTCTTATTTTTAACCAAAAAAAGGGAAAATGTACCAGAATTTCTCAAGCCAACATGCTGGCTATGTTTCCAGCAAACTAACTAAACAAACAAATTAAATTTTCCATGCCGAGCAGGGAAATGAGTCAGCAGTATAATGGGATGACTAGCGTAGACTGCCACACTGAAATGATTTATAGCATGTGGACTGCTTCCCGACTCCCAAAGGGCTAACATGTAGTAAAGCCTAAGTTGTGGGAATGATTATTTTATCCACCACTCCCTTTAAAACATTTTAAAACAATGCATTTTTGTTTATCTCTCCAGTACATTACATATTTAAGGATGTTGAAATCTCCCATGTACTGAAGAGTGCCATAGCCTGACCATGGTACACAGGCTGGGTTATGTCTGAATTTGTTAAAACTGGTGTTGTGGCATATTATATATATCCATGGCAAACTTGTCTTCTCTATACTGGGTTGATAGCTTCAATGTATTTTTAAAGGGAAAGTTGCCTTTTATCTCTTTATTTGTGTTCATCCTGGTGAATTGATTCTATATTTGTGCCCATTTAAACTAAAAATTCCCATATACCACTCTTATCAAACGTGACCTTATTTAAAGCAGATGTCTTGCTGGATTTAATGCACCATTTGTATTCTAATATGTAAATAGTTCCCAGTAATACATTCAAATCATTTATTAAAACCCAATAATTGGCCATTTAGGAAGTTCCAAATGTGTGTGTACTCAGCATGTGACAAGGAGGCAAGGAGATGTGAGCCTGGATGGAGCCAACCCCTCCGCTGAGGAGCTAGATGAGGGCACAGATGAGGCCGTTGAGAGTGGACTTGACCTGGTGCTCAACCAACGTCTGGTGGAGACAGGTTTCTCCAAGGGAGACTACAAGAACTACCTGAAGACCTACACCAAGATGTAAGTTGACTGTGTAGTGTTATAGATTGTCTTGAATTGTTCTTGTTTGAGTATTTCTCTGTGACTTCTAGTTTTAAAAAACACACACCCACCTTAAAGGTAATCTTGATGTACCACTATATAAAGACAGAAAGAAATCTACCCCCATATCCCTGCTACTAGGTGTTTCCACCAATGCAAATCAATACAATGCCCTTATTATTGCATACAGATTCCCATGAGATATCCAGAGGAGTGGAAAAAAGAGGGGAAAAAATTTTGAAAATGAAAAATAGTTATACTCATATATAACGATACCCGAGTTTGCTCATCATGTGTTTTAAGATGTGGAAAATGTCATATTGTGTAATTCTAATAGATGTCTCCCGGGATGTTGAATGGAGTTTGTTGTGCTAGGTTGGTGGACAAGTGGAAGGAGAACGGCATGTCTGACCCCGATATCGCCACAGCCAAGGCAAAGATCACAGAGGCAGTCAAGAAGGTTCTGCCCAAGCTGGGTGACTGCCAGTTCTACCTTGGTGAGTACTTATCTATCTAGCTATCTCTGCATTGAAGGTATCTCCAGTCCAGGCATCTACTTGCCAGGCCTGGTCGTAGAACAATGCTACACCAAAGTGGGGGTCTAATCGTTGGCTTGTAGACTGTCTCTTGGTCTACTGGCCTGGTAGCACCTCCTATATATATATATTTACTAATTCTAACAAGTAGTTTCTATCTTAGCCCTTAACTAGTACAAGTTTAATTAATTTAACCCCATAAACATGCATTTTTCTCACCAAAGCCAATTTTAGAAGAAAGCAGCTAGATGTAAAATGCTTTTGTTTCAAAGGCACAAGAATAACACTGGGTTGCCTGGCATGTACATGGTACATTTATGTATCACATTTTTCTCACCAAAGCCAATTTTAGAAGAAAGTATCTAGATGTAAAATGCTTCAAAGGCACCAGAATAACACTAGGTTGCCTGTATAAGGTACATTTATTATGTATCAAGGTATCATTGATATGTTTCTAAAGTGATGATGATGTCATAAATTGCTACAAAGTGGCGGTGTAGTAATGTTAGTGTTGGTGCAGGGGAGAGCTCCAACCCAGACGGCATGGTGGCCCTGCTAGAGTACAGGAGTCAGGGAGAATCAGAGATCCCTATCATGATGTTCTACAAACACGGCCTAGAAGAGGAGAAGGTGTAACCCCCCAACTAGAGATTAAATAAACTCCTTGATTTTTTATTTACTTCCCTCCCTCCTCCCTTCCATGTCAAACCCAAGCTGTACAGGTTCTTTCTTCTATTATTACATTTGCCATGGCTGAAGAATAAATTATTAATATGTAATGTTTGTAGTCTTCAGTCTCTCTCAACTCTACATATCAAGGTGACCTGTTGTATGCTGTTCACACCCATTTTTGAATATATTTCCTTGTGTTCTACCAACTCAACTGAAGATATTTTTTTGAAGATCAACAAACATGTTTACCTGGGGGCTTGATATTCCCTTGAGTGATGTTGCTAAGGTGTTGTCAACAATGATGCTTGTATCTAACATTACCTCTCACCAGTGTTTCCCTAGTGCTCCCAGTCTTAATGACAAAGGCAGACACATTCTACTTCACCCAGTATGGAGATAAGAAAGAATATTGTTTCCTATACTCTATCTCTCCCTTTTCTCTTGTGTTGAATATTGTCTGTAATTCCACGGCGAATCTGTGCAGGGCAAGACGCCCTAATAAAGTTGTTTTGTTGTTGTTGAATTTTGTTTCCCAATATGCTATCTCTATGGTGTTTGGAGAGTTCTGAAAAATGGTATTTGGTCTCATTCCCAATGAATAGAAAACCCTATTTGTACCTCCCAGTGTGAGTACAACTCTAGTAGAAGGTGGGCAACATTCTAATGGAATGGCTAACACAAAAATAAACTATATTAAGGCAGGGGTAAGCTTTTGACCTCATTTTTGTAATGAAGGCCACTCTTGTCCTTTGGTGGAGAAATAGCTACAAAAGGTGGATTTTATTTGGTGGATTGCTTAAGAGTACTGGCAAACAACCACTTGTGCATAAAGCACTGCTGATATCAAGCTTTATATGGATCTAGTTCCTATTCTTAGGATACAGGATTGATAAGATGGGTGGTGGCTTAAAGGAATAATTGCACTAGGAAGGGATGAGATTACAAAAGGCATTTCACTCAAGACAGAATTGTAGAGGCATTGGTATTCCCCATGGTGGTCACTTATTATTCCCGCATTGGGCAATTTTTTTCTGATAAAAAAAATGCTCCAATGTCCCCCTATTCTTGCAAAAGTCCAACTCAACCATTGAGTGCAAGTAACCAAATGGGGCTCTGGCATATATGTAAGTGCAAAGTCGAACTACTTTTCACATGTGGTGCACTTATAGTAAAAGGAGTTGCCCATTTCTACTCACCATGATTATCATGGCCCTTACCACGTGTACTAGGGATAAACAAAAACTAATGGATTTGAGAGCTGGATAATTGAAACCTTTAAAATGTAGACATTAAGAAAGCTATTCAGAGTGTTATGGACAGATATATATATAGGGCAAATATTTCAACCTTAAATGAAATTAATCCTAAAATAAATGAAAATAAGACCTAATCCAAATAATTTATTAGTGTGCGACATTTCGGCAACAGCATTGCCACCATCTTCAGACAAAAGACTTTATATAGACTTCAATGGACCTAAGAAGTTATTCTTCCTATGAGCTGAAGAAAATGAATTCCACTAATAAATTATTTGGACTAGGTCTTATTTTATTATACACCTATCCCCCGATTTACACAGTATATACGTTCCTGACAAAAACGTGTAAATCCGGTGATAGGTGTACACAGAAATGAAATTAAATGCATTGACAGGTTAAAATATGTAGTCAGCACATAAGCTCGGGATTCCTCGTGAGATGTGTACACAGCGCATGTGTTCAATCACAGTAGCATTTAGTATAGTGCGATAAAAATAAAAAAAACTTATTTGGAAAACCGTGTAAAAGCGAAAATGTGTAAAACAAGTACCATGTAAATCGGGAGATAGGTGTAATCTATAATCCAAATTGTGCTTTATCGAAATTAATCCTGTTAGATCCCTAGAATTCCAAATATATACTGTCCTACTTGATACCTAATGAGAGCAAATAGTATAGAAAAGACAGGAAAAATTGAAGGAAGACCTGAAATGAGTGCGTAATGGTCACTAACAGATAAATTGGATAATATTTGTCCATAAAGTTACCAAAAGTTGAATGAGACTTGATGTACACTAACAACAATGTTAGTTTGTTTTTATGTATTTCCTCAATATTTAATATGGCTCAAATTTTAACAGAATAGAGTTGTCTGTAAGGAGTCTTTGCCATATTTCATCCAAGGAAAACTAAAATAACTAAGTACTAAACTAATTTGCATATTTTTAGTTTGAAAATTGCTGCATCATAATTGATGGGCAGAAATGATATTTTTCGGGGGAACATTCACTCGAGTAGAACACTGGAGAAGCCATATCAGGTATATTACAGGGTGTACCAGGTAAATTGGGACTAACTTTGACAGCCCATAAAACAAAAACTATGATAAAGCACAATTTGGATTATAGATTATAATAAAAGAAAACAAGACCTAATCCAAATAATTTATTAGTGTGTGACGTTTCGGCAACAACATTGTCACCATCTATAATAAAAGAAAACAAGACCTAATGTTGCCGAAACGTCACACACTAATAAATTATTTGGATTAGGTCTTGTTTTCTTTTATTATAGATGGTGACAATGTTGTTGCCGAAACGTCACACACTAATAAATTATTTGGATTAGGTCTTGTTTTCTTTTAAAACAAAAACTACTTGAGATTAAAAACTTGTTTTTTTTTCATTACGTAGCCATATTCATGTAAAATGCAACAGTACATGTGTGCGCAGTGTAGTGATGAAGAGTAACCGAGAATTTGAAAATCGAGCTGCCATCATCGTTGCTCTGCGCGCCGGAAGGAGCCCCAAAGAGATAGTGGATTTTCTTAAGTTGCCCAAAACCACTATTTATCGTGTCAAGAAGCAGTTTGATGAGGCCGACAGTAACAAAGAGGGGATAGCTACAAAGAAAAAGCACTCGCGTCGATCGGACAGGGTAAGAGGCGAAGAATTTGTCAAAAATGTCAAGGAGAAGATTGATGGAAACCCTGGGAAGAGCATGAGGGCCATAGCCAAGGAAATGGACGTTGGCTCTATGACAATTGTCAGAACTATCCATGAGGACCTTGAAGTCTTATGCCCTTCGGAAAGGTCAGTTGCTGACTGAGAATATGAAGAATAACAGAAAAGGAAAGGCTGCTGCCCTCCTCAACAACCTGAAACACGACTCTTTTGGCATGCTAAGGTTCTTCTCTGACGAAAAGAACTTTGACGTGGACCAAAAGGTAAATCCCAGGAATGATCGCTGGATCTGTAAAGACCCCTCAGAGATACCTGTCGTGATGCACACGAAATTTCCTGCCTCCGTAATGGTCCTTGGCGTTATCAGCAGTGAAGGTGATGTCATGCCTCCCCATTTCTTTGAGAAGGGCCTTAGGATGAACGCTGACACCTACATCAATGTTCTGGAGACCGTTGTGAAGCCTTGGATGGACTTGGTGGCCGCAGGAAGGAAGTATGTCTTCCAACAGGACTCAGCTCCAGCCCATAAGGCAAAAAAGACACAATCGTGGCTGACACTTAACGTCCCTAGTCACTGGGGTCCTGATATTTGGCCCCCAAATTCTCCAGATTGCAATCCCCTCGACTACTATGTATGGGGCGTTGTTGAGAGAGATGTCAACAAAGCTCCTCATACCACCATCCAGTCTGTCAAGAAAGCAGTTCACACGGTGATGACCCAAATGGACAAGGTCATCGTCGCCAAGGCCTGTGCTTCTTTCCGCACTCGCCTCGAGACTGTTGTAGCTAATAATGGAAACTACATTGAATAAATAAAAACTATATCCTTTTATCTACTACTATGTCAAATTTCATTCGGATATTTTAATTTTTACTTGCAAAAAATTTCAGTTAAAATACCATTGTTGAAATTCCCAATTTACCTGGTACACCCTGTATATAAAAGTCTTCTGCTTTCTTATCTCCACTCAATCATATAAGGGTCTGGGTGAAGTAGATGTGTCTGTCTTTGTCATTAAGACTGGGAGCACTACTCAGTGGTAGGCTGCTGCCTCTGACATGAGGAACAGACGCCATGTGCAGCCGCTCCTAACATGGAGTACAAACGCTGCTTATCCTGTATCCCTGGATTAGGAGCCCTTACAGGGTACTATCAGCCAGGCCAGCTGAGCCCAGGTTTTTTAGTGAGCTTGTTACTGCTCCCCCTCCTCCTTTTTCATCCGGGCTTGGAACCGGCAAAGGCAGAGGTATATAAAAGTATTGTTCAAAGGCGCTACATAGACTTTTTTTCTATTCACCCAATGTCTATGTCTTCCACCTTATTTTTTATTTATTTATTAAAAAAATTAGAATTTCTTATAACTTGCTTATTCATGGTGACAATTCAATTGCTTGGATTTTTTTAAATGTCTCATTTTAAATAATGAACCATGACCCATTTGATTGTTGTTGCTTATCCCCTTGTGTAAAGATTACACCAATTCCAACCCATTTGATTAAAATAAGAAATTAAAGCATATAAATGGCACATTATTGCTTTATAATTAAAACATGTATAACTTGCCAAATGAACAGGACAACACCCACGTTTGACCTGAGCAAATTTTTACCAAATGTATATGTATAAAATTAATAAATATATATAAAAAATAGCTTTTTGAAAAGACTTTTATTAAAATGCACTAAAAAATAAAAATTAGCTCCTTATACACACCATTGAACAATTAATATGAATTTCACCTAATTACAGAACCAAAGTATCCTTTAGGGAGAGGTTTCCTCTTACTGGAGAGTTGCTAAATTGTAAAAATGGTAATTTTGTAAATGAAAACTGTCCTTTGTAGAAGGTGTATGCTAAAGGGAGGTTCTACCTATTTAGAAGTTAGTGTATGTATATATATGTTTATTGGCTATGCATGTCCTCAATACGTAACTAACCTGGCTGAAAAATTTAACAGTATATAGAGTTGAATCCAGAAAACTTAGATTTTCAGGTCTCTATCTCGAATATCCTTGGAGTTATTTACAAATTTGCCAATTTCACTTGCAACCAGCAAACCACTGCAGTAGAGATTTCTGTTTTGGTAGGAAGTCTGCGGCATACCTTTGATTTCAGATACTGTACTTTATTTTCAAAATATTGAGTAATTAACTCAAACATTAATGCTTTATAATGGCTCTATCCTTGAGGTTTCTGATTTAACATTTAAAAAACTTTTCTAATTTTAGATTGTATAAGAAATATATTTTCTTCCGTAAGTATTGTACTTTATTTGTTGTTGTTTCTTATCCCCTTGTGTAAAGATTACACAAATTCCTTGAGTCCATGCTCCTCGAGCTGTTTTATGATAAGCAGCTGGCTCTCCCAAAGGTCCTGTTTAGGGCATCTAATACAAGCCAAAATGTGTTCTGGAGCTGCAGATGTCAAGCTACAGTTTGGACAAGTGGGGTAGATTTCTTTGTTATTTTCTAACTTCAATTGTACTTTATTAAAAAAAGATAAGGTAATTGTGTAAAGCGATAATCACAAATGAATCTCTATTGTTTTATAATATAAAATTTGAATAATATAAATGATAAACTAAAAATATTAAATTTATATCAACAACAAAAGGCTTTTATTAGAGCCCATTGCCCTGTATGGATTCACCACAAAACAATACAGCAATTCTTTTCCCTTGTGCACGCGAGTCTTTGTTTGAAAAGGGATTTATTTACACATCTGTTCTAAAACTTTCCTCACTACCTCTTTTGTGTATGAATCTATTTACAATTGATTTGTAGATATTATAGAGTTCTATTGCTATATTTTTCTTTTTTGAAATAGTTCTCAGCGTCTTCAGTGGGTTGCTAAATCTCCAGAAGGTGTTTTTAAGAGTTTTTTCTCTTTCTTCACCTAAATATTTGCATTCTATGATATAGTGGGAGATATTAAATTGATATCAAATGAATGAAATATTTTATACTTATAAAGATGATAAAGCACAATTTAGATTATAGCTACAAGAAAATAAAGCCAAATAATTGAATAGTGTGTGACGTTTTGGTAACAGTATTGTTACCATCATCAGACAAAAGAATAAATGACAAAGACAATAAGTTTCAAATTTCCAGCAGACAATATGGAAAGTGAACTTTTAGAAATAATAATAAATATTATTCATTTATTCTTTTGTCTGATGATGGTAACAATGCTGTTGCCAAAATGTCGCACACTATTAAATTATTTGGATTAGGTCTTATTTTCTTGTATCTATAATCCAAATAAATTAATAGTGTGTGACATTTTGATAACAATGCTGTTACCGAAATGTCGCACACTATTAAATTATTTGGATTAGGTCTTATTGCCTTGTAGCTATAATCCAAATAAATTAATAGTGTGTGACATTTTGGTAACAGAATTGTTACTATCATCAGACAAAAGAATAAATTTAGAGTCATTAATTCTTTTGTATGATGATGGTAACAGCGTTGTTACTGAAACGTCACACACTATTTATTTATTTGGATTTGGTCTTATTACCGTGTGTTTATAATCCAAATTGTGCCTTATCATTTATATTAGGTAGTTCCCTGAATTACATTAGAGCCTCTCTTGGACATTCTTAACCTTTAGATTTATTGAGATAAAGCTTTAATAAGACTTAGAACTGGCTGTGATTGTGTGTAAACTTGTTCATTGAATAGTCATTGCTTATCCAACAAGGTAATAAGACCAAATCCAAATAAATAAATAGTGTGTGACATTTCGGTAACAGCGTTGTTACCATCTTCAGACAAAAGTACTGAATGAGATATTTTACCACAGCATGTGGTATAATTTTTCTGGCATAAAATTTCTCATTCAGTACTTTTGTCTGAAGATGGTAACAATGCTGTTACCAAAATGTCACACACTATTTATTTATTTGGATTTGTTCTTATTACCTTGTTTTATAATCTACTAGCGGATGTGTACCCGGCTTCGCCCGGGTTTTATCCGAGTGAAAGTTTGCCTAACGAATATTATATATTATGAAGTATAATAAACAATGTTAAAGATTAGTTTTAATTATTAATCAAGATTGTGTGTGAATATGTGAGAAAGATGTAATATCGTTGTTGTTTTCTTGGCCGACTGTTTTACATATGGTGTTATCTTAAAATTGCTTGTTTTGAATATTTTTTTAGATTGAGATTATTAGCTAGTATGTAAAAAAATTAACTTTGTTGAATTTTTTTTTGTATTTATATATAAATAAAATTAACTCTGTTGATTTTTTTGTATTTAATCGATAACAGCGAAGTTACGCATGTTAATGTTAGGAAAAATATTTTAATGTTAAGCAAAACCTGCTCCATCTCGTTTTACATAAATGTTGAAAATTTGGTCGAAATTGATGCATTGTAACGAAAGTTTTTAGCGAACAACACTTATGAAATTTGCATTTTATTGATATAGATAATCCAAATTGTGCCTTATCATTGCTTATCCCTAGTACACGTGGTACAGGCCATGGTAATCATAATGGGTAGAAGTAGGCGACTGCTTTTACTGAAAGTACACCACCTATCTATACATGTGAAAAGCAGTTCAACTTTGCACTTACAATTGTGCCAGAGTTCCGTTTGGTTACTTGCACTCACTGGTGGGGTTGGAATTTTACAAGAATAAATGCCATTCTTTTATATTTTGTAAGTGTCAATTGTTTTTAAATAAGATTAATATACAGTGCCATTTGTATGAGATTTGTATTTTTTCATATAAGTTGTTGTTGTCGTGTCTAAAGAAGAGTCTTAGATGTCTCCATGCATCTCCAACACAGCAGCAGCAATGTCCACTATCTTGCTCTTCATTGGAAAATGAGTGCCGTTGCCACGTTAGTCACCTTGGAAACGAACCAGAATTTGGTCGAATATTCCAAGGGTCCAGGGGGGACCACAGGGAGGTGTGGTCAGACTTCTTCCCCCTTCTATATAAGTGACAATATTATTCAAAAAACGAGAGAAAAATCCCCAAAATAAAATAGTGAAGAATTACGCAAATATCTTAATTAAGGAATATGGAGAGAGAAACAAGAAAAAATATGAAGGAAAACTCTATGAGGGGGGTCATGGAATCAGTCAATATATCTTTCGCAAATAATACAGTAGAACCTCCCTTTAGCGGACACCCCACTAGCAGACACCTCTCTACAAAGGACAGTTTTCATTTACAAAATTACCATTTTTACTATTTAGTAACTCTCCAGTAAGAGGACACCTCTCTACAAAGGACAGTTTTCATTTACAAAATTACCATTTTTACTATTTAGTAACTCTCCAGTAAGAGGACACCTCTCTACAAAGGACAGTTTTCATTTACAAAATTACCATTTTTACTATTTAGTAACTCTCCAGTAAGAGGACACCTCTCTACAAAGGACAGTTTTCATTTACAAAATTACCATTTTTACTATTTAGTAACTCTCCAGTAAGAGGACACCTCTCTACAAAGGACAGTTTTCATTTGCTAAAATTACAATTTTTACTATTTAGTAACTCTCCAGTAAGAGGACACCTCTCTACAAAGGACAGTTTTCATTTACAAAATTACCATTTTTACTATTTAGTAACTCTCCAGTAAGAGGACACCTCTCTACAAAGGACAGTTTTCATTTACAAAATTACCATTTTTACTATTTAGTAACTCTCCAGTAAGAGGACACCTCTCTACAAAGGACAGTTTTCATTTACAAAATTACCATTTTTACTATTTAGTAACTCTCCAGTAAGAGGACACCTCTCTACAAAGGACAGTTTTCATTTACAAAATTACCATTTTTACTATTTAGTAACTCTCCAGTAAGAGGACACCTCTCTACAAAGGACAGTTTTCATTTACAAAATTACCATTTTTACTATTTAGTAACTCTCCAGTAAGAGGACACCTCTCTACAAAGGACAGTTTTCATTTACAAAATTACCATTTTTACTATTTAGTAACTCTCCAGTAAGAGGACACCTCTCTACAAAGGACAGTTTTCATTTACAAAATTACCATTTTTACTATTTAGTAACTCTCCAGTAAGAGGACACCTCTCTACAAAGGACAGTTTTCATTTACAAAATTACCATTTTTACTATTTAGTAACTCTCCAGTAAGAGGACACCTCTCTACAAAGGACAGTTTTCATTTACAAAATTACCATTTTTACTATTTAGTAACTCTCCAGTAAGAGGACACCTCTCTACAAAGGACAGTTTTCATTTACAAAATTACCATTTTTACTATTTAGTAACTCTCCAGTAAGAGGACACCTCTCTACAAAGGACAGTTTTCATTTACAAAATTACCATTTTTACTATTTAGTAACTCTCCAGTAAGAGGACACCTCTCTACAAAGGACAGTTTTCATTTACAAAATTGCCATTTTTACTATTTAGTAACTCTCCAGTAAGAGGACACCTCTCTACAAAGGACAGTTTTCATTTACAAAATTACCATTTTTACTGTTTAGTAACTCTCCAGTAAGAGGACACCTCTCTACAAAGGACAGTTTTCATTTACAAAATTACCATTTTTACTATTTAGTAACTCTCCAGTAAGAGGACACCTCTTGTTGTACATATTTTAATTATTTGTTACCACAGAGTGTGTGTAAGCTCACGGGTAAATAGGCGCTAAAAAACAAGAAAAAATAGTTCCTTTGTTTCAATATAAGTTTCCTTTTTATATTTTGTTATCTCTCTTGTTAATCAATAAATATAATGTTTAATTAATAATTATTGGAATCAGTTTCATTAATAATACTAAGCAAAGTCAACACCTCTCTACAAAGGACAGTTTTCATTTACAAAATTACCATTTTTACTATTTAGTAACTCTCCGGTAAGAGGGCATCTCTCCCTAAAGGACACTATAGCTCTGCAATTAGGTGTCCTTTACAGGGAGGTTCTACTGTATTAAAAATGCATAAGTTTATTTTTACTTTTTTTTTTTTTGCTTATCCTTTGTACACGTAGTACAAGCCATGATAATCATGGTGGGTAGTTAGCGACTGCTTTTATTGTAAGCGCACCACATGTCTACACATGTGAAAAGCAGTTCGAATTTGCACTTATAAATGTGCCAGAGCCCCGTTTGGTTACTTGCACTCGCTGGTGAGGTTGGACTTTTGCAAGAATTGGGGGGCCATTGGAGCTTTTTTTTTTTTTAAACAGAAAAAAAAAATGTCCAATGCGGGAATCGAACCCTGGTCATAGTGGTCGAAAACCAAACGGTTTAACCAGCCTCCCACTGACCCCCTCACCGATTCCTTCTTTAAAAAGGGAGAGATGCCTTTTTTTTTAGGAAACGTGAGAATACTATCTTCCTGCTCTTTTAAAAATACTGTAACCAAATTTTAAGAAAAATGCTTGCCTCTTTTAAAGTGCAAAAAGCCTTTATATTATGATCAGGCACAATTTCAGTACTTTTGGTTCAGTACTTTTGTCTGTAGATGGTAACAACGCTGTTACTGAAACGTCACACACTATTTATTTATTTGGATTTGGTCTTATTACCTTACCTTTATATTATAGAAAATGAATGTGTGTAGAGAAGATGAAAAATATTGGGTGGAGAGATACTAAATTCTCCCTCGTCTGTTTAACCCACTGTATTAATACGTTGGTTGTTCTGCCCCCTTGTCAGAGTATTGGGGGTGGCTTCTTGGTTAAGGGAGTGTCTGAGTAAAACTATTAAAATGAAATAAATTTTCTCTTAATGTCATGATAAGGTACAATTTGGATTATAGATTATAAACACAAGGTAATAAGACCAAATCCAAGGATAAGGCACAATTTGGATTATAGATTATAAACACAGGGTAATAAGACCAAATCCAAATAAATAAATAGTGTGTGATGTTTCGGTAACAGCCAAAAGTACTGAATCATTCAGTACTTTTGTCTGAAGAGGGTAACAACGTTGTTACCGAAACGTCACACACTATTTATTTATTTGGATTTGGTCTTATTACCTTTTCTCAAAGTCATGTTTTAAAATGAATTGTTCATGTCCAATAGAATATTCTACAGCCATGTTATGTGGATTATTTATTTTTCTAATGTGTCATTGTCCAGGGTCATAAGGACAGGATTGTGTTGCGACTCTTTTCCCTTCATATTCTATTCAATAAAATAATTCCTTGTAGGAATATTAAGTTGAAGACTTCAGATGTCCAGGAATAATTAAAAAAACAAAAACAAATATCTCTCTCCTCAGCGGCAAAACATGCCATTTACTTTTCTTCGTAGATCGCGAAATACGTGGTGTCGCTGGGGACCCATTGGCGATCTTCCATCAAACTCTGCAGCGGTGACGCCATGTACATAGTTTTATATATAGATGGAAAATTTGCCGGGAGGAAATTAATCCATAGAAGCATAGGGCGCCTCTCCCGTCAAAATAAACGTCAAGACCTGACGCCATCTATTGACCGTCGCCGCAACTAGCAGCCTCGGGTCGGTGACAAAGCCACAACACCAGCTTTGGCAAACTGAGAAGCGTCCACCTAGAGACCATGGTTTCGGGCTAATGGCCCTCGTCAGTCTAGGGCCATATTCTAGATCTGGCCCAGCCACCTAGCCAGCAAAACACCTCTTTGGTAGATTGTGAAGATTTCATTAGATCCCGTGTGGATCTCATGGAATATAGTCCGCCCTAGACTGACGAGGGCCATTAGCCCGAAACCATGGTCTCTAGGTGGACGCTTCTCAGTCTGCCAAAGCTGGTGTTGTGGCTTTGTCACCGACCCGAGGCCGCTAGTTGCGGCGACGGTCAATAGATGGCGTCAGGTCTTGACGTTTATTTTGACGGGAGAGGCGCCCTATGCGCTTCTATAGTTGTATATTTTAATCATTTTGTTATAATCATCATCCTCTTTGTAAATTTGTCATTATCACATAAATAGTGCGGCGGCGGACTGTGCTTGTATTGACAAGAGGTCAATAAAACTTTGTCAATTGTCCCTCTCTCTATTCATTCATATATCTATCTATTTATTCATATATTTATCATTATATAATCATATTTATATTTATTCTGTATTTAACCTTATATAATCTTATATGGACTTTGAAATAAATCAGTTTCAATCTTAATCTCTCTCTCTCTCTCCGTGCGACCCCTGCTCCGGGAGATGTTCGCCTCCTGCGAAATGCCCCTGGATCTGCAGGCCTGGCTCTTCAGCGTCGGCCTACATCCCGAGGGGATGAAGATCACAAGTGTGGCGAAGACTACCATCTACAAGTACCATCTTGGTCTTGAGGTGGGTAACGCCAGCCATCTTATCGACCTGCCCACTCTGTGGGAAAGAACTCTCGCAGTCCATCGGTGGCGGAGTCGTTCCCGCGGTTGGCGACACCAATAAAGAACTTGTATATATGTTTTTTTTTTTTTGCTTATCCCTAGTACACGTGGGGGTACAGGCCATGATAATCATGGAGGGTAGTTAGCGACTGCTTTTTCTGTAAGCGCACCACATGTTTACACATGTGAAAAGCAGTTCGACTTTGCACTTACAAATGTGCCAGAGCCCCGTTTGGTTGTTACTTGCACTCGCTGGTAGGGTTGGACTTTTGCAAGAATCGGGGGCCATTGGAGCATTTTTTTTTTCAAACAGAAAAAAGTGTCCAATGCGGGAATCGAACCCGGGTCGTAGTGGTCGGAAACCAAACGGTTTGACCATGTTTATATGTATATTTGTCAATTATTATATATATTTACATTTATTCATATATATTTATCATTACATGATCTTATTTACTCATATTTATGTATTTAACCTTATATAACCATACTAGACGAATGGCCCGGGCAACGCCCGGGTTTTACCCGAGTGCGTATATATTTTTAAAATGTTTTAATTAAAATACTATTCGTTACAATTATAAATTGGCGCCGTGGATGTCTCTCTTGTGAAACGTCCCTCCCCAAACTGTGTGTGTCTTGAAAATATAAAAATAAAAATGTGAACGGAAAAATATGTCCAGGGTAGCCTAGTGGTCATGGCATCTGCCCGGTAAGCGGAAGGTCGTGGGTTCGATTCCCATCCCTTGACACTTTTTTTATTTTATCCATTCTGACCAAAATCTATCCGTGGACTTCACACAGTGAACTTCACACAGAGAGAATAAGGCAATTATATAAGTAGATAATCCAAATTGTGCCTTATCACACACTTTTTTTATTTGGCCTTATTACCTTGTGTTTATAATCTATGACGTAATGCCGGCGGCGCGCGCCCGTTGGCTGCCGGCGAGCACGTGACCTCCCTGTGCGCGCGCATCCGTGACAGAACCGGCCCATGACGGTCGTGACTATATATATACTAGACGAATGGCCCGGGCAACGCCCTGGTTTTACCCAAGTGCGTATATATTCTAAAAATGTTTTAATTAAAATACTATTCATTACAATTATAAATTGGCGCCGTGGATGTCTCTCTTGTGAAACGTCCCGCTCCAAACTGTGTGTGTCTTGAAAATATAAAAATAAAAATGTGAACGGAAAAATATGTCCAGGGTAGCCTAGTGGTCATGGCATCTGCCCGGTAAGCGGAAGGTCGTGGGTTCGATTCCCATCCCTTGACACTTTTTTTATTTTATTCATTCTGACCAAAATCTATCCGTGAACTTCACACAGTGAACTTCACACAGAGAGAATAAGGCAATTATATAAGTAGATAATCCAAATTGTGCCTTTTCACACACTATTTTTTTATTTGGCCTTATTACCTCGTTATTTATTTATGCTTATGAGGTGATACAGCAGCGTATTTACAATTAGAGAGGAGACAAAATGAATTAAATCTAGAAAAAAGAAGTGAAGACATATCGGTCATTAAAGTCTGAGAGGCAAGGCCTTCAGCCAGTTCAGGGCTTCCGGGGTGACAGAATGGAGATTGGAGATTCCTCCATTGAATTTGTACAGCGGGCAGTCATCTAGTATATGGGACATTGATTGTGGGACGTTGCAGGCACAATTTGGATCTTTGGTGTAGCCCCATAACTTCATCAGCTCTGCACACCTTCCCTGACCTGTCCTAAAGCGGTTTAGAAGCACCCATTCTCGTCGAGGGAGGGAAAAACCTGGGATCTTGACACTTGGGCTTGTGATGAGGTTCTTGTTTGGGATATCGGAGCTGATCCAGGAATTTGTCCATGCTTCTGAGATATTAAAATTTTGGGAGAGAAGTTGGTTTCCTCTGGACCATATCGGCTTCCTTGATTTTAGTCTATGATTTGGGGGAGACTGTAGGATAGGGTTAATTTCGAGGTCGGGTGAATCCAAGAGTTTTTGGTACATTTTCTTGGTGGCTTCCTTTCTGCGTAGCTCAGGTGGAGAGATGTGAGCAAGAACTGGAAGCCAGTCGATTCTTGTAGGTTGGCAAACCCCTGTTATAATTCGTAAGGTAGAATTTTGTTGTGTGTCTATTACCTTGTGTTTATAATCTATGACGTAATGCCGGCGGCGCGCGCCCGTTGGCTGCCGGCGAGCACGTGACCTCCCTGTGCGCGCGCATCCGTGACAGAACCGGCCGGCCCATGACGGTCGTGACTATATATATAATGGATGGATAATAATAATATAATAATAATAATTATTATTATTATTATTATCATTAGATAATGATAATGATCATAATGATGATGCGCGCGCATCCGTGACAGAACCGGCCGGCCAGCCGGCCCATGACGGTCGTGACTATATATAGGGATAATAATATAATAATAATAATTATTATTATTATTATCATTAGATAATGATAATGATCATAATGATGATGCGCGCATCCGTGACAGAACCGGCCGGCCAGCCCGCCCATGACGGTCGTGACTATATATAGGGATAATAATATAATAATAATAATAATTATTATTATTATTATTATTATTATCATTAGATAATGATAATGATCATAATGATGATGCGCGCGCATCCGTGACAGAACCCATGACGGTCGTGACTATATATGTTGATATGAGCGATGTAAAAAAGAAGTTTCAATCTCAATCTCTCTTTAGCTTTCGGGCAAGAGAGCCCTTCTACAGGAGAAAACGTGATTCAATGATCTCTCATTATTTTAAATTAATTTTTTTTTAAAGAAACTTATCCTAGGAAGTTTATATAGAAAAATGCGTACTTGGATCTTTAAAGAAAAAAAAAAATATTTTTTTCTCAAAATATTTCGAGAGATTGCTCCCTCTTTATCATTTTATTACAGAAATATTTTTATAATAATTCAAATATTTGAGAAAAAAAAGTTTTTTTCTTTACAGATTCAGGTACGCCCTTTTTTTTTACTCAAATTATCCTTGGAAGGCTGATTTTTCAACTTCCTTACGCTATCCAGCCTCTCAATCCAACAGCCGTTGTAGCAGGATGAACTCAGGACTACTCAACTAGATTTCTCGGGAGAATATGGTCCAGCACTCCAAGCTGCCTTCATCAATTTATTACATGAACATCCTCATTGTACATAGTCATGTTCTGTCTTAGTACCATCCAGATAATGATCTAAATGGTATTCACCGTTTAAAAGAACCACAAACAGTGGAGCATCCAACTCTTTAGATTTCCAAGGTGTAGATAGTGATATTATTGTTCAGCTTGATGTCTTCCAGACTTGATACCATTTCATCTATGTAACTCGTGACTTTGAACGAAAACAATCCTGCTTTGGGAACCCAAGGATCCCAAACTGTACTTCCATAAACAAGGTCCCAGTAATAATAATATTAAAAAAAGACCTAATCTAAATAATTTATTAGTGTGTGACGTTTCGGCAACAACATTGTCACCATCATCAGACAAAAAAAAAATAAATGACCTTTAGGTGAGGAGAGCTTCAGATCCTGAACTCTTTAAAATAGAATCTTCAAATGATGGCATCAACATTGATATTCACTTTGGAATTTTTTTTTCTTCAGTTCGTAGGAAGAATAACTTCTTAGGTCCATTGATGTCTATCAAAAATGATAAAGCACAATTTGGATTATAGATTATAATAAAATAAATCTTTTAAATTATCTTTTATTATAATCTACTAGCGGATGTACCCGGCTTCGCCCGGGTTTTACCCGAGTAAAGGTTTGTCTAACGAACATTTGTTAAAACAATTCTCTATAAACTTATATATAAAAAAAGATATCTTTTGATAATTTGAAACTCGTAAATTTGAATCTCTCGATAAAGGGAACATTTTTTCCCGGTCCCTTGAAAAATACTCGATAAGTTGAATAAAATAAATATTAATTGGTTCCCTCGGTAATTGGAAGTTAAAGGAATAGTATCTTGCCTTGGAATTGTATCATTATTCTTGTCTCAAATAAATTGCCGTGTCATCCTGAATTTTGTCTTTCCTAATTTTCTACATTACAAAATCATCGTTTTATCTAGTGAACATTTTTTCCCGGTCCCTTGAAAAATACTCGATAAGTTGAATATAAATCAATATTAATTGGTTCCCTCGGTAATTGGAAGTTAAAGGAATAGTATCTTTGCCTTGGAATTGTATCATTATTCTTGTCTCAAATAAATTGCTGTGTCATCCTGAATTTTATCTTTCCTAATTTTCTTAATTACAAAATCATCATTTTATCTATTCTCCCAATATATATGTTGTAGATAAATGAAAAAACTAACTTTGACTTGTGCACAATTAATAGGTAGATAATCTTACTTTTGATAAATAATATTTAAGACTAGCGGACGTACCCGGCTTCGCCCGGGTTTTACCCGAGTAAAGGTTTGTCTAACGAACATTTGTTAAAACAATTCTCTATAAACTTATAAAAAATATAATAGATATATTTTGATAATTTGAAAATCGTAAATTTGAATCTCTCGATAAAGTGAACATTTTTTCCCGGTCCCTGTGTGCCGTGTCATCCTGAATTTTGTCTTTCCTAATTTTCTACATTACAAAATCATCGTTTTATCTAGTGAACATTTTTTCCCGGTCCCTTGAAAAATTATCGATAAGTTGAATAAAATCAATATTAATTGGTTCCCTCGGTAATTGGAAGTTAAAGGAATAGTATCTTTGCTTTGGAATTGTATCATTATTCTTGTCTCAAATAAATTGCCGTGTCAACCTGAATTTTGTCTTTCCTAATTTTCTACATTACAAAATCATCGTATCATCATGATAATATTTAGAGCAGATTGTTGAATTATAACAGATAAATTAGAATATTTATCTTGATTATTTTAAAGCGAAAAGTTATTTCAAAAATTTTATTTGCTAGAAACCTTCACAGTACTATACTAAATAACTTCCTAAAGTTTCATGGCGTTCCAATGAGTGGTTTGGTCAGGCATAAAGGACAAACAGACCACACACACACACACATACATTCATTTTTATATATATAGATAACTAGCGGACGTACCCGGCTTCGCCCGGGTTTTACCCGAGTAAAAGTTTGTCTAACGAATCTCTCGATAAAGTGAACATTTTTTTCCCGGTCCCTTGAAAAATACTCGATAAGTTGAATAAAATCAATATTAATTGGTTCCCTCGGTAATTGGAAGTTAAAGGAATAGTATCTTGCCTTGGAATTGTATCATTATTCTTGTATGGATGTACCCGGCTTCGCCCGGGTTTTACCCGAGTAAAGGTTTGTTTAACGAATCTCTCGATAAAGTGAACATTTTTTCCCGGTCCCTTGAAAAATACTCGATAAGTTGAATAAAATCAATATTAATTGGTTCCCCCGGTAATTGGAAGTTAAAGGAATAGTATCTTGCCTTTGAATTGTATCATTATTCTTGTCTCAAATAAATTGCCGTGTCATCCTGAATTTTGTCTTTCCTAATTTTCTACATTACAAAATCATCGTATCATCATGATAATATTTAGAGCAGATTGTTGAATTATAACAGATAAATTAGAATATTTATCTTGATTATTTCTAGGCGAAAAGTTATTTCAAAAATTTTATTTGCTAGAAACCTTCCCAGTACTATACTAAATAACTTCCCAAAGTTTCATGGCGATCCAATGAGTGGTTTGGTCAGGCATAAAGGACAAACAAACAAACAAACAGACACACACACATACATTCATTTTTATATATATAGATAAACTTATAAACTTAGTGATAATAAAACTTATAGATAAAAATACTTGTTATCATCGTCGCAATGGGGGCGCTGCTTTCGAGTTAAATCTACAAATCTGCAAATAACTCTAAGGATATTCAAGATATTCAAGAAATTATTTTTCAAAAACCTTCCCGGGGATATACCTAATAATATCCCAAAATTTCACGGCGATTGGATGTATGGTTTTTGAATCTATAGAGTACAGACAGACAGACATTCAATTTTATACATACAGTGGCCCTCGGTTTGCGAGCATAATCCGTTCCAGAGCCATGCTCGTACTCCAAAACGCTCGTAGTGCGAAACTAATTTCTTATTTTTAATAATTGAAACTCGGGCAATTCTTCCATGAATTTTAGTTTAATTAGAGTCGGTAAACACTTCGTGATAAGTATAAGAGAAGCTTGTACTCCATTCAATATTTGAAATCATAGCTATCATATTTTTAATGAAAGATTCGAAAGAAAAATTTTACACGTGATAGTTACTGAATTTCAAACCTAGTGATAAGTAAATAAAAAGATAATGCATAAATAAATGTATAAAAAAGATAAAATAAACAAAAATAAAAGATAATGTTGGGATGGCTGATGCAATTGCGTTAAAAAACCACTATTTGAGGGAAAAATGGCATAAAAGGGTTATTTTATAACATTTTATTTTTTTCTTTCAATTTTATCGAAGAACTGGTCCAATGACTGTTGCTTCTGCCTCTTTTTGAGAATTTCACGGAAATGCGACATCGCATTATCGTTGAACTGATCCGTCGCTCGCAAAGCAGCCGACTTATTCGGGTGGTGCTTTGCTACGAACAATTGCACAGTTTCCCACATCTATATATATAAAAATGGATGTTTGTTGGTCCGTTGGTCCGTCCGTCCGTCCGTTGGTCCGTCCGTCCGTCCGTTCGTCAGTGATAATCTCTACATCGCTCAACCAATCGTGATGAAACTTTGGGAAGATGTTTAGTATACTACCGGGATGGTTTCTGGCTAATTACTCTTTAGAAATAACCTTTCGTTGCATTTTTATTTACGATAAAACGTAGATTAATTCGCAATCAGCGCCCCCTCGCGGTAGACGTATGGCCTGAAATAGCCTCGCATGAGCTTATTTGTAACGTCAAGCTTAGCCTAAAGGTTAGGTACACAGCTTCGTACCCCAGCAACCTAGGTTCGAGGCTCAGCGTGGGTGTTTTTTTTTTTTCATTTCTTTTATATTATTGTAGCAAATTATTAAAAATATTATTTTATTTAAAACTAGCGGACCCGCCCGGCTTCGCCCGGGTTTTACCTGAGTAAAGGTTTGTCTAACGAATCTCTCGATAAAGTGAACATTTTTTCCCGGTCCCTTGAAAAATACTCGATAAGTTGAATAAAATCAATATTAATTGGTTCCCTCGGTAAAATTGGAAGTTAAAGGAATAGTATCTTGCCTTTGAATTGTATCATTATTCTTGTCTCAAATAAATTGCCGTGTCATCCTGAATTTTGTCTTTCCTAATTTTCACATTACAAAATCATCGTATCATCATGATAATATTTAGAGCAGATTGTTGAATTATAACAGATAAATTAGAATATTTATCTTGATTATTTCTAGGCGAAAATTTATTTCAAAAATTTTATTTGCTAGAAACCTTCCCAGTACTATACTAAATAACTTCCCAAAGTTTCATGGCGATCCAATGAGTGGTTTGGTCAGGCATAAAGGACAAACAAACAAACAAACAGACACACATACATTCATTTTTATATATATAGATAAATTAGAATATTTATCTTGATAAAATATTTTAATTTTTTCATATTTTAATATATGTAAATAGAGTCTCTTAAGAAAGACCACCTAAAAACATGAATCAACTTGTTTCTCCTGTTGGTGGTCTCTCATTGAAGATTCTAATTGCTATTAAAGAATCTCTAATAGACCTTTAATAAGAGACTGCCTCTTGGAGAGACGGGTTAAGCTACGAAATGGATATTCCCGGCTTCGCCCGGGTTTTACCCGAGTAAAGGTTTGTTTAACGAATCTCTCCATAAAGTGAACATTTTTTCCCGGTCCCTTGAAAAATTCTCGATAAGTTGAATAAAATCAATATTAATTGGTTCCCTCGGTAATTGGAAGTTAAAGGAATAGTATCTTGCCTTTGAATTGTATCATTATTCTTGTCTCAAATAAATTGCCATGTCATCCTGAATTTTGTCTTTCCTAATTTTCTACATTACAAAATCATCGTATCATCATGATAATATTTAGAGCAGATTTTTGAATTATAACAGATAAATTAGAATATTTATCTTGATTATATCTAGGCGAAAAGTTATTTCAAAAATTTTATTTGCTAGAAATCTTCCCAGTACTATACTAAATAACTTCCCAAAGTTTCATGGCAATCCAATGAGTGGTTTGGTCAGGCATAAAGGACAAACAAACAGACATACATTCATTTATATATATATATATATATATATATATATATATATATATATATTTTTATATATATATATATATATATTAACAGTAATTAAACGTAACAGTAAGAAAATGTTGATTTTAAAATATTTTAATTTTTTCATATTTTAAATATGTAAATAGAGTCTCTTAAGAAAGACCACCTAAAAACATGAATCAACTTGTTTCTCCTGTTGGTGGTCTCTCATTGAAGATTCTAATTGCTATTAAAGAATCTCTAATAGACCTTTAATAAGAGACTGCCTCTTGGAGAGACGGTGTAGCTACGAAATGGATATTCCCGGCTTCGCCCGGATTTTACCCGAGTAAAGGTTTGTCTAACGAATCTCTCGATAAAGTGAACATTTTTTCCCGGTCCCTTGAAAAATACTCGATAAGTTGAATAAAATCATTATTAATTGGTTCCCTCCGTAATTGGAAGTTAAAGGAATAGTATCTTGCCTTGGAATTGTATCATTATTCTTGTCTCAAATAAATTGCCGTGTCATCCTGAATTTTGTCTTTCCTAATTTTCTACATTACAAAATCATCGTATCATCATGATAATATTTAGAGCAGATTGTTGAATTATAACAGATAAATTAGAATATTTATCTTGATTATATCTAGGCGAAAAGTTATTTCAAAAATTTTATTTGCTAGAAACCTTCCCAGTACTATACTAAATAACTTCCTAAAGTTTCATGGCGATCCAATGAGTGGTTTGGTCAGGCATAAAGGACAAACAGACATACATTCATTTTTATATATATAGATGTAGGCTTTTTAAAATAATAATTAACATAAACAATTTTTTAATAATATTTGTAACAAACCTAGGTTCGAGGCTCAGCGTGGGTGTCTTTTTTTATTTTCGTTTCTTTTATATTATTGTAGCAAGGTCTGTATTTACAGCATTATTATATTTTGATTGGTTTATTTTAAATATGTTTGTTATGAAGGCTCTATGTAATACTATTTAGAGCACATTTTACATTTTAAACACCTAAGCCCCCCTCTTTTTAATATTGTAGCAAAGTATTAAAAGTATTATTTTATTTTAGATGTTTGCCATGAAACTTTGGGAAGTTGTTTAGTATACTATCAGGCCGATTTCTGGCGAATTATTTTAGAATACTATTTATAACAATAATTATAGCGAAATTAAGACATAGTGATTATATTCTGTGTTTGTGCATATATAAATATTTTACAGAAAATGTGAGCACGTTCTATTAGAATATCTCGAAAACAAAAAACAATACATATAAACGAGTTCACTGACATTTATTAATGCAGTGATTATAATCGATGATTACAATGAAGGGCTATATTATATATATATATAAAAATCACTTTCAAATTTTAACGTAACGTTCCATTCTCAATCCCGTAGGGCTTTAGATCGGCTAAAACATTTTTATCTTTGTAAGTCAATATTACCTTTACTGTACTGAATAGTTTAGTATAATGTTAATTTAACATATTACAATTTAGCCACAGCAACGCGTGGCCGGGTTCGCTAGTTTTACATATTTCCCGAATCTGATCTGAAGGGAGGGATCCCAGTGAATTTTCATCCTCCTCTTCCCCAGACGAGATCACCTCCTTAACCTCTTGGTGTTGCTCGCGATGAAGATCGATTAGTTCATTTGTGGTAAGCTCCTGATCTTCTTCCTCCACAAGCTCTTGAATGATTGGCTCATTCACCTCCAGTCCTAAAGTTTTCCCCAGAGACACAATAACATCGATAATTGGTGGCTGCTGTTCACCAGACAACCCCTTAAAATCATATGCATGGACGATGTGAGGCCACAATTTTGTCCAAGCAGAAACGAGAGTTCTCTGGGAGACTCCATTCCATGCTTTATCAATGATCTTAAGGCAGTGGACAATGTTGAAATGATTCTGCCAAAACTCTCGGAGAGTAAGGTTTGTTTCTTCAGTTAATTCGAAGCATCTCTGAAAAAGTTCTTTGATATATATTTTCTTAAAGTTGGAAATGACCTGCTGATCCATAGGCTGCAGTAGTGGGGTGGTGTTAGGAGGGAGGAACCTGACCTCAATAAACTTGAATTCATCCAGTAAGTGATCCTTAAGGCTTGGTGGATGAGCAGGAGCATTGTCCATAACCAGCAACGCTCTGAGTGGCAGTTTTTTTTCCGAAAGGTATTTCTTCACTGCAGGACCGAATGCTTCGTTCATCCACTCAACAAACGAGTGACCCAAGCCTTAGTATTCGACTTCCACAAAACGTTCAATTGGCTCTTTTGCACTTTGTGTTTCTTGAAAGCCCGTGGATTCTCAGAATGATACACGAGCAGTGGCTTTACTTTCAAATCTCCACTTGCATTAGCACACAGCAAGAGGGTGAGACGGTCTTTCATGGGCTTGTGACCGGGCATTGTATTCGCTTCGGCTGTAATGTAGGTTCTCTTCGGCATCTTTTTCCAAAAAAGTCCTGTTTCATCACAGTTAAAAACTTGCTGTGGGAGGTAACACTCGGTAACAACGAGCTTCTCGAACTCGGCAGTGAATGTCTCAGCTGCTTTAGCATCCGAACTTGCACCCTCTCCATGCCTCGTGACACTATGGATGCCACTTCTCCTCTTAAAGTTTTCGAACCACCCCTTGCTGGCTTTGAAGTCTGCATGTACTTCGTTCTCTATTGATGTACATGGTATTTTACTCCCGAGTTCGGCGTACAAGGCCTTTGCCTTTTCACATATTAAATTCTGGGTTATGGTATCACCTGCTAATTGCTTCTCGTTTATCCATACAAGAATAAAATTTTCAACTTCTTCTAGAAGACGTGGACGCTGTTTTGATAGTCTTTTGACTCCTTTTGCTGCATCTAACTCCCTTAATTCCTTTTTCTTCTTCAATATTGTGCAAATCGTTGATGTCGACTTCTTATAAAATCTCGCTATTTCTGTCACCCGCATGCCACGTTCGTGCTTTTCAATCATTTCCCTCTTTGCCTCCATTGTGATAATATCCTTCTTCTTACCCAATTCTCTTTCAACATATTTCTTCACGGGGCCCATTTTGCAGTGGTTATAGGATTTTTATAGCAAGAGAGGTAGAAATTGTCACCAATTTTTGAAAATACATATATATAATCTAAAAAATAAATAAGAAATTAAAAAAAGCTATTCCTTTATCATTGAGAGATAATTTTATCGTTGAATTAAAATTAGTCAAAATGATATACAGAGTATTTTAAGATTAAAGAAAACTTTTTAACTTTAATAGCAACTTTTTAAATTTTAATAACACCTTCGAGCCTTTGTTTACAAATGGAAAAAGTTATCTTAAAAATTAAAAAGTTTTCTTTAATTTTAAAATACTATATACATATATATATATATATATATGTATCGATTTGAATATATACATTATAGTATGTATTAAATATATATACTGTACTTATATTATAATGATTAATAACAATCCATAAATAAAATAATATTTAATATAAATATATGCCCTCATCCCGCCGCTAAAGGTGGAAATGGAGAAGAGGGGCAACCATCACGAGTTGCTCGTAATGCGAAATTTCACTCGTAATCCGAGGTAAAATTTTTCAAAAAATTTTGCTCGTACTGCGAAAAGCTCGTACTCCAAGGTGCTCGTAAACCGAGGGTCCACTGTATATAGATAATCCAAATTGTGCTTTATCAAGGTCCCAGTAAGATTCTCCAGAACATCGCCCTACTCCGGATATTCTGACTTAGGCAGACCATTTAATGGGCAGAAACACAATGTTCTTGGTAAAGAAAAATAATGTATTAAAAATGTAAATTTTTGTATGAAATGTAAAATAAATATAAATATTCACTATGAATAAACGTGAACTATTATTCATGAAAATCAGCCCCATTTTTATTTCAAAGTTAGCCTAGTTCAGGAAAACCTGGTAGTTCTCTCTAACTAAGGGGTAGGTCTCATCTACTATATCTCGACTCTCCTAGAGTTGCTCTACTCCCGGCCGGCACTGTTGTCAGAGGACCTTGTACCGCCGTCTCAGCTGGTCCATGTCAAATACCACCTCGGAGTCCGCGACGTCTTCCAGCGTATTGTCCCGGGAGCTGGACACACAGGGTTGTTACAGGAATCCAAGTTCATTGTATAAATAGAGTATATATACCTCGCTTTGCGTCGGGGTTACGTTCCAAAAAAAAAAAAACACGACGCAAAGTGAAAATATGTGAAGGCGCAATCAAAAACAAAGGTGTTGCCATATTTTAGGAAAAAAAATAAATTAAAGACTCAAATCCAAAACAACGCAACTTCGAAAATCTAACGACGGACAGTGAAAATCAGCAAAAATTAAGCAGCGACGCAACTTCGAAAAAAACGCAAAACGAAACGACGCAAAGCGAGCGATTGGTGTATTAAAAAATAAAAATGGCATATCCTAACCAGGAGTACATGTGCTTTACAGAAGGCAGAGCGCCATCAAATAGAGTTATGTTCCCCCATATTTCTGTAGCGCTGCAAGTTTTATTATTAGATATGGTCGATGTATTTATTTAAACCTGTTGAACCTGAAAGCTAGGCTTTCTAATAAAAAAGAAATTAATTGTGAAATATCATTATAATTTTTATTTGCGGTAAAACACACGCATTATAAATCTTTATTAATATATAAACTGTGAATAGAAGTGTTCTCTTCTTTACTCGCAAAGAGTTGCTTTAGCAAATGACAACTGTACGAGAAACTATTAATCTACTAATTATAAATGGGTGTGTGTGTGTTTTTTTTGTTATTATTTCTATACCTGGACACTTTTATTTTTCCGTTCATCATTGCTCTTCATAATTCACCCTTTCATACCTCATCCAGGGGGGGTTGAAGATAGTCAATGTTTCACCTTGAAATGAGGTTTTGATTTTTCATTGGAAGGAGGCTCATGCGGTGTGGCTTCAGGTGTCGTTTTGCAATCACAGGCCGCAGTGTATTATATTGTATTATGGATAATGCCGACTTTTTCTTGAGGACTTTTGGTGATCTCCAGACTTTCTCTTGTGGAACAGGTAGTTCGGTCGCTGCTTGACACTATGGCTGACGATCCGTTATCCTATCAGTGGTTTCTACCACCATATAATGTAGGCTACACTACCTTTGAAAGAACTCCACTTTGGCCTCGCGGTCAGTAACGGCGGCAGAGGACTTGCGGCTGGGGCGAGGGTGCATCAAGATGAAGGGAAGTTCGGCTGAGACTTCACTGTAAACACATGGAAAGTCTAGGTACTGTGGTCGGGGTACAAATGAAAGTTCTAGGTACTGTTAAAAATGAACATGGAAGGTCTAGGTACTGTGAACAATGGACATGGAAAGTCTAGGTACTGTGGACAGTGGACATGGAAGGTCTAGGTACTGTGGTCGGGGTACAAATGAAAGGTCTAGGTACTGTGAACAATGAACATGGAAGGTCTAGGTGCTGTGGACAGTGGACATGGAAGGTCTGGGTACTGTGGACATCGAAGGTCTAGGTACTGTGGACAGTGGACATGGAAGGTCTAGGTACTGTGGTCGGGGTACAAATGAAAGGTCTAGGACTGTGAAAAATGAACATGGAAGGTCATGGTACTGTGGATGGTACACACACGGAAGGTCTAGGTACTGTGGACATCGAAGGTCTAGGTACTGTGGACAGTGGACATGGAAGGTCTAGGTACTGTGGATGGTACACACATGGAAGGTCTAGGTACTGTGGACATCGAAGGTCTAGGTACTGTGGACAGTGGACATGGAAGGTCTAGGTACTGTGGATGGTACACACATGGAAGGTCTAGGTACTGTGGACATCGAAGGTCTAGGTACTGTGGACAGTGGACATGGAAGGTCTAGGTACTGTGGATGGTACACACACGGAAGGTCTAGGTACTGTGGACATCGAAGGTCTAGGTACTGTGGACAGTGGACATGGAAGGTCTAGGTACTGTGGATGGTACACACACGGAAGGTCTAGGTACTGTGGACATCGAAGGTCTAGGTACTGTGGACAGTGGACATGGAAGGTCTAGGTACTGTGGATGGTACACACATGGAAGGTCTAGGTACTGTGGACATCGAAGGTCTAGGTACTGTGGACAGTGGACATGGAAGGTCTAGGTACTGTGGATGGTACACACATGGAAGGTCTAGGTACTGTGGACATCGAAGGTCTAGGTACTGTGGACAGTGGACATGGAAGGTCTAGGTACTGTGGATGGTACACACACGGAAGGTCTAGGTACTGTGGACATCGAAGGTCTAGGTACTGTGGACAGTGGACATGGAAGGTCTAGGTACTGTGGATGGTACACACACGGAAGGTCTAGGTACTGTGGACATCGAAGGTCTAGGTACTGTGGACAGTGGACATGGAAGGTCTAGGTACTGTGGATGGTACACACACGGAAGGTCTAGGTACTGTGGATGGTACACACACGGAAGGTCCAGGTACTATATAAATTTGTCCCACACTCACCCTCCCAAGGCTCCCAGGAGCAACTTCACCTTGACATGGTAGGAGACGACGATGCCGAAGAACTCCTTCTGGTCCTCAGGCAATCTGTACTCAGCAGGTGTTCCAATAATGTGTAGTGCTTTCTACACTTTCTTACTTTCTATCATATATATATCTATATTACTTCCTATCATATATCTATCTATATATATATAGATGCATATTTCTATATTATAAATGTCATTTTAATCAATGTTTATAAGGCTATTTTATCGGTGTTTTTTACAGTTCACAAAAGGTGTCTCTTCATTTTAGAATTTAGAAATCAAGACAAAGCGGAACTTACCACCATGGGAGATGAAGATGCCTGGGCTCTAGAAAAATATTTACATTTTGATATATAGACATTTTATTTTTACCTGTAAGTTCTATTTAATTGAATTGTAACCAATTATGAGAATGGACAGGTCGAGGGGAATAATTTTCATTATTAAAAGAGACATATTTAGGTTAGAATTCTCGGTCATGTCGTGTGAAAAGTTCCATTTTATGCAACTAAGAATACAAAGTCACAATCAGTTGGATGAGATTTACACTCATTGGGACAAAACTTAAGGAAGTTGTACCTTTTAACAAGTGTATCGGGGGATAAAAACAATAACCCTGAAAGATTTTAGAGTGACATTTATTGATGATACACGATATAACCAAGTGTGAACAAGATTGCAACAAATTTAAAGAAGTTGTACCTTTTATCATGTATATCCAGACAATAACTCTGAAAGATTATTGATACACAGTGACCTTTATTGAAGACACACGAAATAACCAAGTGTGAACAAAATTGCAACAAATTTAAAGAAGTTGTACCTTTTATCATGTATATCGGGATTCAGACAATAACTCTGAAAGATTATTGATACACAGTGACCTTTATTGAAGACACACGAGATAACCAAGTGTGAACAAAATTGCAACAAATTTAAAGAAGTTGTACCTTTTATCATGTATATCGGGATTCAGACAATAACTCTGAAAGATATTTGATACACAGTGACCTTTATTGAAGACACACGAGACAACCAAGTGTGAACAAAATTGCAATAAACTTAAAGAAGTTGTACCTTTTATCATGTATATCGGGATTCAGACAATAACTCTGAAAGATTATTGATACACAGTGACCTTTATTGAAGACACACGAGATAACCAAGTGTAAACAAAATTGCCTCTGTATCCTTCAATAAAATAGATACCGGCGACATCAAAAATATGAAACTTCCTTAGTTTTGTCCATCAGTGTATATAAGAAAAAAGATGGCAGGGCAACCCACAGCGTAGTGGAGGCCAGGGAAGTGTCCTCTAGCCCCGGGGACCCGTCCAGCGCCACCCCGCGGCGCAGGGGCCAGGAGAAGTTGGGGTGTACCTGTACCACCTTCTGGAGGGAGGCCCCTGACTCTATGGGACATCCGCTCCTGTCACATACCACAGGTACATGCGGTGAATGGCACCACGTGGAGTTCTACACCACTTCTTGATCCCACTCTACAGCCGGGATCTCAATACTGTACCTACGTTGTCTCTCTTTGTACCGCTTTGTGAACAAATATCTGTAACACTTTGTGAACTAGAATATTCTAATTAAACAAACAAACCATATGATACCTAATTCAAAAGAATAATTATTCGATATTTATCAAATACGGCTTCGCCCGGGTTTTATCCGAGTGAAAGTTTACCTAACGAATATTATATATTATGAAGTATAATAAACAATGTTAAAGATTAGTTTTAATTATTAATCAAGATTGTGTGTGAATATGTGAGAAAGATGTAATATCGTTGTTGTTTTCTTGGCCGACTGTTTTACATATGGTGTTATCTTAAAATTGCTTGTTTTGAATATTTTTTTAGATTGAGTTGAATGAATTGCTGAATTTTTTTTTTGTATTTATATATAAATAAAATTAACTCTGTTGATTTTTTTGTATTTAATCGATAACAGCGAAGTTACGCATGTTAAAGTTGGGAAAAATATTTTGATGTTAAGCAAAACCTGCTCCATCTCGTTTTACATAAATGTTGAAAATTTGGTCGAAATTGATGCATTGTAACGAAAGTTTTTAGTGAACAACACTTATGAAATTTGCATTTTATTAATATAGAAGATATCCCGCTTTCTTTTTTTTTTTTTAGGTTAACATAAGAATTTTGAAAATATCAAACCAAGTCTAGAGTAAAACCTTGTGAACAAAACACCCTGACTGAACTGTTTCTTTATCTCTGCCAATGTCTTATAGAAGAAAAAGAAAATTTTCTTGGAAAATCAGCAACCGTTATTCGACGCTATCGGAGAAATATTAGCAATCTCCATGATTCGATTCTTACAGAGAAGTAACACATAAATAAAGGTTTATTAAAGTCTATATATAAAGGTTTCCCTGTTAGAGTTTAACCTATTACTTGTGCGTTTGTGTGTGTATGTGTGTGTGTGGTGAGAAACTTCTTTAAATTCCAATTATTTCTTTATTGCCTATCTCTTTTTTTCTCTATCTATGATTAAAAGTACTGTATGCAAGTCCAATTTCAATCTTTTAAAGATCCTGTTGAGGAAAAAGGTTTTAATAAATATGTATTAACCATATGTCTCGTTTTTTCAGCTCTCTTTTTTGTTTACCTTGGAGTTATCATATATATCTGTGCATGATACTGTATTAATTAGGTTTATTGCATATTATATCAACATTATTATAACATTATATGTTAATATAGCTTTTACACTCTTTTCCTCAGCAGACTCGGTGTAGCGAATCCGTATATAAGACTATAGGTCTTAATAAATACCTTTACGTATGTGCGTATGAATGGTGTGTAAACAAGTTAAAATTGCACTTTCCAAACAAGAACTCGTGTCTTACACTCTCCTCTCTGGAGACCAGACCTGGGCTCAATGATCCCACAATTCCAGACCACAAATAGATCCAAGTAACCATACGGAGGTTCTGACACCTCGAACAGCCTCTAAATGACTACAGCATAAATAAACCATGAGATTATAGGTGGGAGAAGTGAAGACAAAACTGACCAACGCGCAGACGACTTACGTGGTCTCCGTCTGGGTGATGAGGGCCTTACAGCGGCCCGAGGCGAACATGCAGATGTCGATGTTCTGCATTACTACACAGACAAGTGATGAGCACAGAGGGGAGGGAGTTAGCTATCTTACCCGCCACCACGATCCTCTTGACGGTCTTGTTGGAGAAGTTGCGGACCGCGATGTTGACAGACAGCTCTTCATCATGGCGGTAGAGCTGCAGCCGCCATGTTGGTGAGGGAGGACCGAGATAGTATAGACAGCTAAAATACCCTTTTATCAGAATACAGTGAGACTCTTATCGCAGTGCTGACTTCATGATACTCTCCTCCCTAGCTGCCTCTTGGACCCTGTAACGTCAGCTGGCATGCCTACAGGATGTACAGTAAATTATCAGTGAGCACATTATCACTGATGGTACTCTGTGGAGTTGCCTTTTTGACAAGAACGGCACCCTGCCCATTACAACAAGGTCCGGGCGGATCATCAAGCCACCCAACGATTTGAAGAATGAATTTCTTCAAAGGGGGAGATGTAACGGCAGCTGGCATACCTACAGGATGTATAGTAAATTATCAGTGAGCACATCACTGATGGTACTCTGTGGAGTTGAATTATTGTAATATATATCCACATGTTATGTCTGATGTTAGCTTAAAAGAAATAAAGACTTTTCTTTTTAAACTTTCAAATACTTCTTGCTGATTAACGTCAACTAACAAACACGAGGACGTTACATAGAGCGCTAGACAGCAGAAAGTTAATAATAAAACGCAAATAAACTCGTCGCAGTAAACTTTGATTCCTTCTTCATATTCACGTGTATCTCTAGTTTATCCTCTAGTTTCTTGGATAGTTGTCTGTTGAACGACGTGTCGTAGTCTGAAAGCTTGCCGAATTTACAGCACAAATAAACTCGTCGCAGTAAACTTTGATTCCTTCTTCATATTCACGTGTATCTCTAGATTATCCTCTAGTTTCTTGGATAGTTGTCTGTTGAACGACGTGTCATAGTCTGAAAGCTTGCCGAATTTACAGCACAAATAAACTCGTCGCAGTAAACTTTGATTCCTTCTTCATATTCACGTGTATCTCTAGTTTATCCTCTAGTTTCTTGGATAGTTGTCTGTTGAACGACGTGTCATAGTCTGAAAGCTTGCCGAATTTACAGCACAAATAAACTCGTCGCAGTAAACTTTGATTCCTTCTTCATATTCACGTGTATCTCTAGTTTATCCTCTAGTTTCTTGGATAGTTGTCTGTTGAACGACGTGTCGTAGTCTGAAAGCTTGCCGAATTTACAGCACAAATAAACTCGTCGCAGTAAACTTTGATTCCTTCTTCATATTCACGTGTATCTCTAGTTTATCCTCTAGTTTCTTGGATAGTTGTCTGTTGAACGACGTGTCATAGTCTGAAAGCTTGCCGAATTTACAGCACAAATAAACTCGTCGCAGTAAACTTTGATTCCTTCTTCATATTCACGTGTATCTCTAGTTTATCCTCTAGTTTCTTGGATAGTTGTCTGTTGAACGACGTGTCGTAGTCTGAAAGCTTGCCGAATTTACAGCACAAATAAACTCGTCGCAGTAAACTTTGATTCCTTCTTTATATTCACGTGTATCTCTAGTTTATCCTCTAGTTTCTTGGATAGTTGTCTGTTGAACGACGTGTCATAGTCTGAAAGCTTGCCGAATTTACAGCACAAATAAACTCGACGCAGTAAACTTTGATTCCTTCTTCATATTCACGTGTATCTCTAGTTTATCCTCTAGTTTCTTGGATAGTTGTCTGTTGAACGACGTGTCATAGTCTGAAAGCTTGCCGAATTTACAGCACAAATAAACTCGTGGCAGTAAACTTTGATTCCTTCTTCATATTCACGTGTATCTCTAGTTTATCCTCTAGTTTCTTGGATAGTTGTCTGTTGAACGACGTGTCATAGTCTGAAAGCTTGCCGAATTTACAGCACAAATAAACTCGCCGCAGTAAACTTTGATTCCTTCTTCATATTCACGTGTATCTCTAGTTTATCCTCTAGTTTCTTGGATAGTTGTCTGTTGAACGACGTGTCATAGTCTGAAAGCTTGCCGAATTTACAGCACAAATAAACTCGTCGCAGTAAACTTTGATTCCTTCTTCATATTCACGTGTATCTCTAGTTTATCCTCTAGTTTCTTGGATAGTTGTCTGTTGAACGACGTGTCATAGTCTGAAAGCTTGCCGAATTTACAGCACAAATAAACTCGTCGCAGTAAACTTTGATTCCTTCTTCATATTCACGTGTATCTCTAGTTTATCCTCTAGTTTCTTGGATAGTTGTCTGTTGAACGACGTGTCGTAGTCTGAAAGCTTGCCGAATTTACAGCACAAATAAACTCGTCGCAGTAAACTTTGATTCCTTCTTCATATTCACGTGTATCTCTAGTTTATCCTCTAGTTTCTTGGATAGTTGTCTGTTGAACGACGTGTCGTAGTCTGAAAGCTTGCCGAATTTACAGCACAAATAAACTCGTCGCAGTAAACTTTGATTCCTTCTTTATATTCACGTGTATCTCTAGTTTATCCTCTAGTTTCTTGGATAGTTGTCTGTTGAACGACGTGTCATAGTCTTAAAGCTTGCCGAATTTACAGCACAAATAAACTCGTCGCAGTAAACTTTGATTCCTTCTTTATATTCACGTGTATCTCTAGTTTATCCTCTAGTTTCTTGGATAGTTGTCTGTTGAACGACGTGTCGTAGTCTGAAAGCTTGCCGAATTTACAGCACAAATAAACTCGTCGCAGTAAACTTTGATTCCTTCTTTATATTCACGTGTATCTCTAGTTTATCCTCTAGTTTCTTGGATAGTTGTCTGTTGAACGACGTGTCATAGTCTTAAAGCTTGCCGAATTTACAGCACAAATAAACTCGTCGCAGTAAACTTTGATTCCTTCTTTATATTCACGTGTATCTCTAGTTTATCCTCTAGTTTCTTGGATAGTTGTCTGTTGAACGACGTGTCATAGTCTTTCGGCCCTGAAGATCGATTACTTCACCAGCTTGCACAACAACTCTTTGGCCAATTCGATCGATTTCATAACTCCTCTTTGAAGCCGCCTGACAAGGGCCATGGTATAGAGTTAGGCTTTTTGTTGAATGATTCCAAAGCTGATGTTGTAGCTCATTCGTTATCACCAACTCTACATTTTGTATTGGGGTGATAGCACAAAATGTATAGTTCCACTTTATAAATGTATTTTTAATAGAAAACTCCGCCATTGCCGGTCCCAAGCCCGGATGAAAAAGGAGGAGGGGGAGCAGTAACAAGCTCACTAAAAACCTGGGTTCAGCTGGCCCGGCTGATAGTACCCTGTAAGGGCTCCTAATCCAGGGATACAGGATGAGCAGTGTTTGTACTCCATGTTAGGAGCGGCTGTACATGGCGTCTGTTCCTCATGTCAGAGGCGGCCATTTCTTTTGGAGCTAAGTCGGCCTACCACTGAGTAGTGCTCCCAGTCTTAATGACAAAGGCAGACGCATTTTACTTCACCCAATCATGATGGTTGTCAAATATGATTGAGTGGAGATAAGAAAGAAGAAAATTTTAAAAGGGAGAGGTGCCACTTTCTGTACATCATCCTCCCTCAACTGTATGTTATAAAGAGAGAGTGTACTATACAGAGGTCCAGTCACCTGTTTGTCCAGCGTACACTCCAGCTCCAGCTCCCCTGGACTCAACAAAAAGTCCCGACGGACTATGGAACATGGCTGGCGTCCAGCGCTGACTGGCGCCCACTGCATCTTGCGGATTCTCAGCCGGACCGTGTCCCTGGAACATGGGCGAACATCCATAGAAATCAATAATCATTTATTTCTCCAGAGCTACTGCTTTTTCTCCGACCTTATTTTGTACATATTTTTTCACTTCGAAATAAGTAATGGGACTTAGTCTCAAAGGATCGTATTTTCCCGCACATATATCACATTCCGCAGATTACATTAGCGTCACTACAGAAGCGCCAATGTACATTTCGAACATTAAAAAAATAAAAAGGTTTCCGGAGATGTGTTTCTTTTTATTCTAAAACCATCTCAAACTTTCAGGAATCTCTGCCCTTCTACAAGAGAACTTATACAATGAATAAACATTTTGAACATGTCTGTTATATATATATTAATTAATTGTTCCACAGAGTGTGTGTAAGCTCACAGGTAAATAGGCACTAAACGAAACAGAAAAAAGTTTCAATATTAGTTTCCCTTTTATATTTTGTTCTCTCTCTTGTAAATCAATAAATATAATGTTTAATTAATAATTATTGGAATCAGTTTCATTAATAATTCTAAGCAAAGTCAACAATGTCTCATGTGTGTGTCTGCGAGTGGACAGTTTGGCCGACAAGATCTTACATCGGAATAGATCACGGATATTCTGGAAATATCACACACACACAAAAGCCTTTATTGAGACACACAGGTCTTACAGAAGATTCTCCTTGGGGTTACAAGACGGAGAATATTCTGGAAATATCTTATTTTCGGAGTAATTCTTTTTTTAAGGAACACTTTATTTTTAGTTACTGAATTTCCCTAAATAGGTCGATTTTTCAACTAATGTTTTATCTTCGATATGAAATTTAAACTGTTTTTTGACGCGTAGGAATCTTTTTGAATTAAAACAATCTTCTACTGTCCTTACTTCAATGATAAATTAATGGGAGGGCCTGGCTCATCAGTGGTGAACCCTCCCAGCGGTTTCGCCAGTTTAATCTACCATACCGCTGTTATATTGCATTTTGATGTTTTCCTTTTGTATTGATACTGAAGCTAGACTCTTGGAATGGGTATTTTAAATGGACTATGGATATAAGCATTGATGATATAGTAGAAATACATATACAATATAATGCGGCTTGTGATTGTAAAACGACATTTAAAGATTATCCCGCATGAGTTTCTTTTCAACGAAAAATCAAAATTTATTTCAAAGAGAAATAACGATTATTTCTAACCTTAGGGATGAGGTATGAAAGGATGAATTGTGAAGAGTAATGATAAGAGTAATTCCCATCTCTGGACACTTTTATTTTTACGTTTATCATTACTCCTCACAATTCATCCTTTCATACCTCATCCCTAAGGTTAGAAATAATCGTTATTTCTCTTTGAAATAAATTTTGATTTTTCGTTGAAAAGAAACTCATGCGGGATAATCTTTAAATGTCGTTTTACAGAAATACATATAATTACAAATATATAATGTGCTATTCGAGCATTTCTCTTCCTCAAATAACAAATAAATTTCCTTTTTTTATATAACAAGTGTAAATTCCATATAATGGCGTACTAATGCAGCATGTTGAAACTATCTGTGTTTTGAACATAAAACAATCCATAAGCATTTTTTTTCTCTTCATTGAATATAGGCAAAAAATATTTTTTAAACTTAATTCTATTGACGTTATGTGTGGCGCTGAGTTTGTTGTTGACACATAAATATAATGATACATTAGCGCGCCATCTGTTATCAAAATTCGAAACTATTATAGACGCGTATGATTCTTTTAAAAATAAAACAATTCCTACTGCCCTTACTGCAATGAAAAAAATTAATGGGAGGGCCTGGCTCATCATGGGAGGGTTCACCATTGATGAGCCAGGCCCTCCCATTAATTTTTTTCATTGCAGTAAGGGCAGTAGAAATTGTTTTATTTTTAAAAGAATCATACGCGTCTCTAATAGTTTCGAATTTTCACACATAAATATGTTGAAATACCTTTTAAAAAAGGTTGGCGTTCAGTCAACTGAAATATTGATAAAACAAATTATATTTTG